>CM060976.1:118291176-118891176 GCA_030765065.1 Deroplatys truncata
GGTGGTGGTGGTGGTGGTGGTGGTGGTGGTGGTGGTGGTGGTGGTGGTGGTGGTGGTGGTGGTGGTGGTGGTGGTGGTGGTGGTGGTGGTGGTGGTGGTGGTGGTGGTGGTGGTGGTGGTGGTGGTGGTGGTGGTGGTGGTGGTGGTGGTGGTGGTGGTGGTGGTGGTGGTGGTGGTGGTGGTGGTGGTGGTGGTGGTGGTGGTGGTGGTGGTGGTGGTGGTGGTGGTGGTGGTGGTGGTGGTGGTGGTGGTGGTGGTGGTGGTGGTGGTGGTGGTGGTGGTGGTGGTGGTGGTGGTGGTGGTGGTGGTGGTGGTGGTGGTGGTGGCGGTGGCGGTGGTGGTGGTGGTGGCGGCGGTGGTGGTGGTGGCGGCGGCGGCGGTAGTGGCGGCGGCGGCGGCGGCGGTGGTGGCGGTGGTGGCGGCGGCGGCGGTGGTGGTGGCGGCGGTGTCGGCGGCGGCGGTGGCGGTGTCGGCGGCGGCGGTGGCGGCGGTGGCGGCGGCAGTAGTAGCGGTCATCAGCGCCACACTCTGGCTACATATTTATTTACATCTTCATACAAAAACGATACAAAATTTGAACACCATAAGTGTAGAAGAGGAACAAAAATGACACATACAAAATTATGCGTTCTAATTCAGTGCACAGTGGTAGCAAAATTTTAAGAAAATTCAGAACAAGCAGACAATAGCAAGTGAAAATGCTGGGTTATTCAATTCCATCTAGCTCAGAAGCTGCTTCTGGAAAATCTCAAATTTCAACATGCACAGGTTGGTAAGTCCACCAAACTTCAGCAGGCAGTCCAAGGATTTGTTGCCATCAACAGTTCCATCAGTCTTTCCCAGAGAATCACCATACCTGACACCAGTCCACTAGCCTGGATTGAATTCTATACAACCATATCACTTTAATGTAGCTCTCCTTGTTGGATGGCCGGATACCCTCTACACAACAAACACCAAGTTTTGCTGCCCCATCTGCTTCTCTCTCTTATGGTGGCTTTTCTCACTATCTCTTTCTTTTGTTTTTACATTTCATGCACATTTTATCTTTCCAGGCAATTACAAGCAAGAAATGCTCTAAGTCTTCTCATTTGACAAATTCTTCCAATGAAAATTCCAACTTCTCTACTTTCGAAAACTCTTCCATTTCATTACGTAAACTTTACAAATAAAATGCAGATGCATATCATTCTCCACCAAACAGGATCCAGGGTGCATTGTCATCATCTAGCTTGACACCAAGGTTATTCACTTTGCTGTACACCACTAGCTTCATTGTTGCTGGAGCATGTACAATCAGAAGTTCTAATTTACCCTTAAAATCAGCGACTGTCAAACTTTTCAGGAAATGACTGCCCACACACAAAGGATGAAGAATGTTGCAGTTTTACGGGAAGGGCTGTTGACCCTAACCCAACTCCCAAAACCTGGAGGACTGGTGGCTCGGGACCCTGGGAATGCCAAATCCATACTTACCGAAGTAAGCCCCTGGGGGGACATTATATTGTAAATTTAGCGTATTACACACAATTACACATTTTGTTGTATGTAGAGGAAACTGAATCAATAATCACATGTCTAAAAGCAGGACAGTTTATGCTGACCTTAAAATTCACACACTTTCCTGAATGTGAGAAACAACTTCATAGCAATAGCACTTTAAAAAATGACAAAGTATTAAACAATTCAAGACAATAATTACTGATATTTTGGAAATGGCTAATGCCACAAAAAATGTTATTTTAAATAAATCATGTGTTTTTAAAAGACACCTGCATTTTTTGTACAGTATGTCTATCTCTTAATGTTTAGAGCCATAAAAAATTATATAAAATACCTTCCATATGAAGTGGACTTCACAGGCTATTCCCACAAAATTCAAGATTTACACTTTATTTGTGATGTAAATATCTACATATGTATTTTCACAAAAATCATTACAACTACTCTTAAGAAAACTAAACATTTTGAACATTTTTCCACTTAAAGATTGGTATAAGATGGGGATATTTCCTTGAAAATTTTCATGTCGCATCTTTGGAAGATACTGAACTTAAATATGAAGTTTGGTATTTATCTGACATTTTGTTACTTTCTCTACCACATACACTACGTGATCTAAAGTATCCGAACACCTGGCTGAAAATGACGTACATCAGTAATGCTGGAAGTCAATATGGTGTTGGCCCACCCTTAGCCTTGATGACAGCATTCACTCTCGCAGGCATACTTTCAATGAGGTGCTGGAAGGTTTCTTGGGGAATGGCAACCCATTCTTCATGGAGAGCGGAACTGAGGAGAAGTAACGCTGTAGGTCGGTGAGGCCTGGCACAAAGTCGGCATTCCAAAACATCCCAAAGGTGTTCTATAGGAATCAAGCAAGGACTCTGCGCAGGCTAATCCATTACAGGGATGTTATTGTCGTGTAACCACTCTGCCACAGCCCGTGCAGTATGAACAGGTGCTCAATCGTGTTGAAAGATGCAATTCCCATCCCCAAATTGCTCTTCAACAATGGGAAGCAAAAAGGTGTGTAAAATATCAATGTAGGTCTGCGCTGTGATCGCCATGCAAAACAACAAGGGTGCAAGCCCCCTCCAGGAAAAACACGACCACACCATAACACCACCACCTCCGAATTTCACTGTTGGCACTACACATGCTGGCAGATGACGTTCACCGGGCATTCGCCATACCCACACCCTGCCATTGGATCGCCACATTGTGTACCATGATTCATCATTCCATACAACTTTTTGCCACTGTTCAATCGTGTAATGTTGATGCTCCTTACACCAAGCGAGGCGTCGTTTGGCATTTTCCTGCATGATGTGTGGCTTATGAGCAGCCGCTCGACCATGGAATCCAAGGTTTCTCACCTCATGCCTAACTTTCATAGTACTTCAAGTGGATCCTGATGTAGTTTGGAATTCCTGTGTGATGGTCTGGATAGATGTCTGCCTATTACTCTTTACGACCCTCTTCAAATTTCGGCGGTCTCTGTCAGTCAACAGACAAGGTTGGCCTGTACGCTTTTGTGCTGTACACGTCCTTCACGTTCCACTTCACTATCACATCAGAAACAGTGGACCTAGGGATGTTTAGCAGTGTGGAAATCTCGTGTACAGACTTCCGACACAAGTGACACCCAATCACCTGACCACGTTTGAAGTCCGTGAGTTCCACGGAGCGTCCCATTCTGCTGTTTCACGATGTCTAATGACTACTGAAGTCGCGGATAATGAGTACCAGGCAGTAGGTGGCAGCACAACGCACCTAAGATGAAAAAATGTATGTTTGTGGGGGTGCCCGGATACTTTTGATCACAGAGTGTACATACTAAGTAAAGAAGGTATTGCACTACAATAAAAAATTTGATATCAAGATTTCACCAGGAATACATGTTTTGAGGCCCCCTGAATAAAAAATAAAATTTTGAAAAAAGTCTGTGTGTATGTATGTGTGTGTTGTGTTGTGTTGTGTGCGCGCGCATCTGCATGCGTGTGAACAGCTCTCAACTCCAGAACAAAAAGTCGAATAAATACCAAACTTGGTATTTAAGTTCAGTATCTTCCAGAGATGCAACACAAACGTTTTCAAGAAAATCTCCAAACATACAACATTTTTTAAATTTTTTATTTTTTGAAATCTAGCGAACAATTTTGATTAAAATAGCATATATTAAAGATGTTTACATGAGAAATAAAACATATATCTTAAATTTTCTTGGAATAGCCTGTGAAGTCCTGTTCATTCTGAAGAAATTGTATATAGTCTTGCATAACTGGTAAACGTTCGATAGACGAAAACATACTATGCAAAAAAATGTACATCTCTTTAAAACATACAATTTATTTCAAACAACTTTTCTGTGGCATAAGCCATTTCCAAGGTATCCATTATTAATAGTTAAAGTTATTCAATACTCTGTCATTGTTTTAAGTCCTGTTGACATTCACTTGTTTCTCACAATCGCATGGAAAGAGTATGGAATTTTAAGGCCGGCATATAGTGTCCAGTTCTTAAACACTTGGTTATCACTGTTCCCTTTGTACCCTAAATAAATGTGTAATGTAACTATTTCTGCAACGGTTTATCTTGATTAAAATGAAGTAGACAGTCAAATAAGTTTTCATAAGAATAATTTGTACAACCACTAATAAGCAATAGAGGGTAGAGAAAGTCATGTGGATGTAGCATCAAATTATTTTTTTGTTTTATTAGTTACAATGCGCACCAACAACACAGAGCTTTTTCTAAAATACTTTTCAGTGAAACCTTGACATGCAATTTTTGGGTGGAATACAATACTTGCTCTGCCTATTAGGTATGTGGTAGAAAAAGTAAAAATATAACTCGTTATAATATATACTTTGCTTCAAATCACATGTTTGTGGTATTAGCCATTTCTGAAATATTCCTTTGGATGTTTGCAAATTTACCAAGCATAAATATGAAAAAATATGGAATTTGATCAAAAGTTTGTGGTTTTTCTTTTGTGTTTTCCTTCGGAAAAACTCATTTTTACAACTTTAAACACCTGAAAGATGATTATACATGTTGTGTACAACTGTGCTCATACTGTTTAATTTAAATTACTCCCTGGCAAAAACTTGTAGTTGAATAATAGAGGTCTGCATTTCAGTGAAAACAACCCTATGACTCAGCTTGTTGCAGTCGACTGTCAAAATGAATGTGCAGATGATTGTATACCTATCAGGCTCAACTTTTTGCTCCCTTGTTTCTCTGTCTAAAGCACTTCTCTTGATCGAGAGGAGCATGCACGCAAGTGTATGCATGTGCATGTGGTATAGTATAACTCAAAAACATAAAGTCCGACATTTATATTTAAGACCAAAAGGTTCCACGGTTGTGACGCTATGGTTTTCAGGAAAATTGCCCCCTGCTCAAACTGCTGTTTACATGGATGAACATTTGTTATTTTTTATTTTCTCAAAAATGGAGATTTTGATTAAAATGCAATACTGTTGCAACAAATAAAATGTATATCTTGAATTTTCTGGGAATAGTCTACGAACTCCACTTTACTCTAAGTGGAGTGTATGCAACTCGAAAACCACAAGAGAGAGACCCCTCCCCCCTCCAAAAAAAACGTATTTCAGAAAAGAAAATTTAGGTATACAAAAGAACACATAATTTGTCTGAAACATATTTCTATTTTCAAAACACCAACAGTTCCTTTTAAATATTTCATGCTGTATGTTTGCATTTTCCCAAGTGTAAATAAATGTAACGAAGAATGTTTAAAGTTTTGCCTCTTCTACATTTTTTATCTAGGTGATAGTAGTTGTACAGGTAGTAGTGGCAGTACTTATGATGATAGCAGCAATATATTAGTATTGTTTATCATTAATGCTCATGATAAGGAATGTCATTTTTGTGTATGCAAAACCACAAAAACAATTATACATCTTGCTTCTGCGCTAACTTACATAGAATGTGCACCATAAAACGTGTTTGGAGAAATACATAAACATTTTGCTTCAACATTGAAAATGAAAGCTTGAAACCAATTTATGTCAGCACTAGAATTATGCTTCTATGCTTCTCAGTACCAATGTCTCTGCAACCCTAATTGAGCTTGCACGCCATAAAATGTGGTTATACGAGTACTGACATACTGACAAATGACAACAGACCAGCTCTGTTCCCACTCCCCAACCTTTGTACAGAAATCTATCAGTCTTTTGTCTGTAGTATCTTGGAAAGGTTGTTATTGCAACAGTAATGTGGAATTATGGCAGAGGAAACAATTTAAAACATTAAAGCTGAAATTAGAAGCAAGCTCAATGATAAACCATTAATTTTGAAACAAAATAATGATTCCAAAAGTACAGTGTGGAACAATTTCACGCTTGAAGTGAACCCGAAACACAGAAATCTGTAGGATATGTACAATGCAGTTTTTGCAAATTGCTCCATTCTCATTCTTCAAACATTTCAGGAGTGATGAGACACTCCAAAGTGGAATGCAACAAACTAATAAATAAAGCTGTAGGTCCCCACCAAGTGCCAAAAATCATGTACTAGAAAAACTTGTGAATTTGTGCGAAATGAATTTATTACCTTTCAATGTCTGCTCTAAGGCAGGGTTTAAATTTTTTTTTTTTTTTTTGAGTTTTATTTATGGATACTCTTTAACTACTATGGTCCTTAGCATCCTATTCTAAATTGGGGGTGAAAGCCTGGAAATTTTGCTCAGAGGCCTCTTTATCAGGCTTGAGGTTCTTTTACATGCCATAAATCTATGACCAGGGATGACTAACTTTGCTTTCCTACTGAAGGTAGCCATGCTAAGGATTTTTACGCCTGAAAAAATCCATCATCCTCTGAGGGTTTAAAATGTACACATAGGAAATTATAAACATTGGCATGACTTACGCAAGGCGGATGCAACTTCTATATCAGCACATCCAACGACAGTGTCTAAACATATGGAAAAAAATGTAGATGAAATCCACGCTGTTATGTATGAAAAAACATGCGTACTTTGGATACCGAACCTGTGGAATGACAACTACAGGAATGTTTACAATTTCTAACCATCAAGTCACATTCCATAAAGAACAGTGGAATACATATAGAAATGGAAAGCAGAATGTGTAGAATTGGTATTGAGAAGGATTATATGCAGTGGTGTGTTTTGTTAAAATAATCAGGGAGCAAACATAAAGAAGGTTCTTCAAAACTACCAACAGATTCCTTGGTTTGATCACTGCTTAAATATTGTACTTTGACATACTTTCGATGAATCAAAGTTTTTGCAACCTGAAGTTCCAGAGGTTTTGTCTTCAATGCAGCAAGAAGAGTGTTAGGATATCTGAAAAGGTCCATAAGTTTTTCAGCTAAACTTAAATATGCACTCCATCAAGAAGTAGTGATGTGTTGGAACACTGTGGTTTTGATATTGCAGTCCATCCAGTGTCAAATTGGTGAGACAAAGGAGCTACTAGAATCAAGGGAGAAAGTGCTATCTTCTTGAAAACTACAATGAAGAACACTGTAAATGAACTTATTAATTTTTTATGCTTATTCAAGGAAGCTAGTTTAGATTTGGAGAGTGATAAGTACATCTCTATTGAACAAGTATAAATGTATGTTAGAACATTATGATTGTGAACCGACCAGTACTGAAGTGAAATGATAACTAAAATAAAAGAAAAAGCTGATTTTTATATTACAGAAAAATGTAAATTACAACAAATACACATTTCTCCATTAGTGCTGTGACCATCTCGTCACCAACTCCAGTCATTGTCAAAAGAAGAAAAAAACTAGGGTACATGAAGCTTGATGACTTTGTTGATTAGTCTTAGTGCATCAGGTAGGCAATGAAGATCAATTTTGCCTGAAAATATCACTCCAATGAAAAAGGCTAAGTTGAACTGGAGCTCCAATAAAGATGAAGGCACCCAGATGAGTTACACAGATATTTAGCCCTTACTAAAAGGAAATGTGCCTGTCAGGAAGGCTAACTTCTGAAATGGTGGAAAAACCCATAAATAAGTGTTCCAAGCTATAAAATATTGCACAAAGGGTGCTATGCATTCCTACTACAAGTGCAGCAACACAATTTCAGTAGAGAAGGTTAACTTTTGGAAAGCAGAAGATCCTGTTTTGACTCTGAAAATGTAAATATCTTTTGTTTATCCATAACAAAACAGCAAACAGCTAAAAATAGAAAACTTTTATTTCAAAATGAACTTAGGTAAAAAGCCAGTTAAATTCTAAATTGTTTATTTTCAATGTAATGGGTTCACTAATTTATTTATTTTAAATTATTGAACAGTAATTGAATTCTACGCTTTTATTAGGTTCATATCATTAACACCATCTTCTTCTTCTTCTTGATTTTTCAGTTTTAAGGCATGAGAGAAAAGTGAGAGTTCATTTAATATCTTTATTTATAAATACACAATTTGTGATCATAAATATAGTTTAATTATAAGAGTGACACTTAAGTATTGGAGAATCCATTTTATTTATAATTAACATAAAAGATCTACCCATTTTAGTACATTCCACAAAAAGAAGTTTTCATTTTTGATCTGCAGAATCCTTCCATAATAATTATTATTACAATTTATATTACCTAAGTATCTTCATTGTAGATGTGATTACTGTACTTTTTTTATAGAAACAAATAATTTTTTTAAACTGTATACACAAAAATGCAACCCATCCAATATTATCTATGTGGTTAATAGACTTAAAACTACAAAAATATATACATAATTACTATGTAAAATTTTGGATTAATCCAGATATTAGATTATGTACCAGCAATATATTGGGTACGTAATCCCCAACAATATGGGTATATAAAAATGTTGTAATTAAATGAATCGCTGCGTTTATAAAAGAATGCAACAGTTTCATAATTCAACACCCCCACTAAAATCTCTGGTTTTACTGTACATATCTGTTCTTGTATATAGTACTGTATTAGTGCCTTGTTCTGATGTCTGACGACTCACAGGCAGTTGTATTATTACTGGAATACACCAGAGACTGGCAACATTACGGTTGCCTGCAAGCAACAGACTTTACCATAACCACTCAACTGTCTCTGTTCAGCTAAACCTGTTTCGGCTGCCATATGTGACAACCGAAGGTGGATTGGTGAGTCACGGTCTGTTATTGCTATGAGAATGCAGACCTCTAGTGAATAACATATGGATGAAATAATTACTTCTTATTTGAATACTAAAATATATATACTGAATATAAGTATGTGACATTTTTGTATATAAACTGCAATCATTTTAAGATGAGGTCACAGAGCACCTATGTGAGTAGCACGCTATACTACAGTGACCTCAGTACTTTTCTGATGCACAACTGGCAGTGCACGATGCATTCAAGGATATCTTTATCAGTGTGCTTCAGTCATTACTTTGTATTTGTTCTGTAAAGAGAGTTGTACATTCTGCATCTCAAAGGTGTACGTTTATTCATGACATTTATTTAAGAGTGTTAATGTCTTATTATTAATCCACTGCAATGCCTGCCGACAAATTCACACTTGAACAACAAATTTTTATGTATGATACATACATAAAAACCAAATCATGTAGAGGTGAGTAGACAACTTCAGGAGAAATCTCCAGTTCCAGAGAGAGAAACTGTTAGATATCTGGTTAATAAGTTTAGGACAAAGGGATCGCCAAATGTTAAACCTAAGAAGCTATACTTAGGTGTTCTAACAAAGAAAAAAATTGACGAAATTAGTGCATGTATTTGCGGGGAACCCTAAAAAATGAAGTTTACAGGAACAATCCGCACCCCATAGACAAACATAAGGACAACATAAAAACAGAAATTGAGACAGTAATTTAATGCCTAAATGATATTTATTGTATTTTTATTATAATTAAAGTCAATAACAGCCCACCTTGAAAACAGTATGTATATAATTATTATTTATATTGTACGTAAAGTCATTGTAAATACTTATTTTTATTGTAAACACATTTATTAATATTAAGTAAATGTTTATATACTCTAATAGTGCAAAAACTATGAGAATAATATGTTTTAGGATGTTAATAATGAGATAATAATGTAATTTTGGTGACAATAATGTGTCTGGAGTTTTAAAAAATACTGGTTATGAAAAGATCGGTAATAACGTAATTTCACTTACAGTTTGGAATTAGCCAATCAACAGTAAAGAAAGATTTTTAGTTTGAATACTTAAATTCTATTGGACTAGAATTAGCGAATAAGAGACTGGCATTACCAAAGCTATAAGATTTTTACCATTGGATTCAGTCAGTCGCGGTCAAGATGTTGTAATGAGCAGACGTGAAAGTCGTGGGCACGTTGTTGTAAAGTACGGATGGTAAAATTGTGTTCTCCGCTAGAATATATATAAAGTGCTCACAGTTTTTTATTTATAAAGTGTTGTGTTTATAAATGTGCAAGTACAAAGAGAAATAAAAAGAAGTGAAATTAAAAAGTAAATTCTGTGACGTATTTTAATTCTTGTCTTATCACAACCCTACAAAAACTTGTGCTTCTATAGTGCGACTGAAGGCAGCTGAGGCAAATAATTTTAATAATATTACGTAAAAACAAGCATCATCTTCACTATAAAGTTTTGGCGTCCCAAGCATTAAACAACATCAAAGTGTATCTTCAATATGTAAGTTAAATACTTCGTAAGTAACGCACATACGTGGGGATTCTCACATCTCATATCCAGCATTCAGCTAAACAACTTTTTCAAAGTTGGCAACAAATACAACAAGGCTCAATAACATTCTCAAAGTGGCGTTCCTCAAAGTGGAGCTTAATAATTACATAACAACACACACTTTTGTAAATATACTGATAATATTTACGTAAGCCAAAAATCTTATTGCAAATTATAAACATTATGCAAGAACTTATGCATGTGAATGGAAATTTCATCCGAAGATACCAGGAATGTCTTCATGTAGATGGGCATCACCTCCATAATCTCACCATAAAACAACTGATTATATTAATAACAAAAAACTAATAAATAAAAAGCTCAAAATGAGTCTCATAAGCTCTCCTTTATGCAGACCACCTGGAATTTCTTTTAGCATTAATTTGAAAGTATCAGATATGCTAAAGAGATTTCTTTCAACTTTAAATCCAACTTTAAACTTGTATTTCTTTATAGATAAAATATAATTTATGCTTGTATACAAAAGCTACGAGATAGTAAATAGCAGCCATTTCCCGTTAACAATGGAACTAAAGGAAGGAGAACAGGAAGTAGTAGATAAAGGGGTAACAAGGATGAGGAGATTGAAAACCTATAAATGGAAGGAGGAACTAGAAGAAAACTTCACAAAAGATTTAAATTCAAAGGTAAGCCAAATTGTAGAATATGGAATAAAGATGAACCTATATAAAGGAAAAACAGAGAAAGCATTAGAGTTAATGAGACTAATAGTAAAAAGAGCAGGGACAGATATGGAAATAAAAAAGGAAAGGTACAGACAAATAAGGGATGGTATGATGAGTGTAAAAATGCAAAAAAGAAGGTTTTCAAAGAACTTATAAAATGGAGGGGATCACAAAAAGAAGAAGATACGCAAAACTTGATGATTTACAAATGGGGATACAAATGCTTGTTAGAGACAAAAAAAAAAAATAATAAGAATGACAAGAAAATTGGAAAATAAACTAAAGGGAACAATCGAAAAAAAACAGATAGTAGAAACATATGGCAAATAGTAAGAAGGGGAAAAAAACGAAATCACACCAACTGAAGGGTAGAATATTTTAAAAACCTGATCGGGGAAGGGGTAGAGACAAGGTTAGAGCATAGAACTTTTGGACAAGAGATGATAGCAAACGAAAAATTAAATAGAGAAATAACCTATGCGGTTTATTTACAACCAAGAAATATAAAGAAAGGGAAAGCTGTAGGAATAGATACGGAGTACCAGGCGAATTTTGGAGAAAATATGGTGAAACTCAAAAAGGATTAAAATTAATGACAGAATTACTAAACAAAATAAAATTAAAAAATGGCATACCGGAAAGCTGGAAAACAAGTATGATGGTATCAATTTATACAGAGAAGGGAGGAGTAAAAGGCCTGAGAACTACAGAGGAATAAGTTGACTATCTATATCAGGGAAGATGTATACAGGAATTTTGGCAGACTAAGGGAATGGGTGGAAACTGAAAAAAGGATATCAGTATTCCAGGCAGGTTTTAGGAAAGGAAGGTAGATTGTAAATAACATATTTATAATAATAAATTAAATTGAGTTTTATTTATGGACGCACTTTAACTACTAGGGTCTAGCGTCCCATTCTATATTGGGAGTGAAACACCGATAATTTTGCTCAGAGGCCTCTTTATCAGGCTTGAGGTTCTTTTACGTGCCATAAATCTACGACACGGGACCATCGGCTTTACTTCCCTTCCGAAGGAAGCCGTGCTAAGGATTTGTACGCCCGAAAAAATCCATCGCCCTCCACCAGGTTTGAACCCGCGACCTTGGGAACTAGAGGCTAGCATGGTACCACTAGTCCACGGAGGACGACATATTTATAATAAGACTATAATAGATAAATATTTGAATAGGAAAAGAGGAAGGGTATACATGTTTTTTGCTCACTTTGAAAAAGCTTTTGATAAAATAAATAGAAAAGCTCTGGAATATAAACTAAAGGTAAAGAAAGTTAGTAACAAGTTTATAAGAGAAATCAAGAAAATATATAAAGATGTAAGCTTCTGTATCCGCGGTGAAAAAAGCAGTATCACAGAGACGATTTAACAAAAAATAGGATTAAGACACGGATGTAAGCAGAGTCCAATATTATTTAATCTATTCATAGATGACACATTAGGAGTAACAATAAGAAATCAGCATTGTCCAGCAATAAGGGATAAGGAGATTCCAGGTTTATTATAACAGACAACTTTATGATAGGTGCTATATCTATAGTAGGCTTATAAAAATTAATGAAATTCATGAATTTTATGAAAAATGAGGAATTAAGGTAAATATATATAAATCCAAAGTGATAGTGTTTAAAAAAAGGAAATAAACTGAGAAAGGAAGAAAAATGGTTTCTAGGTGGTCAAGAACTGGAGGTAGTCAAAGAATATGACTATTTAGGAGTAAGGTTGAGTAATAGCACGGAATGGGGAGCACATGACAGGAAGGTGTTAGCTAAAGGGAAGGCAGCTATGACAGGAATAAGAATATGCAAATATAAATTAGAGATGTCGACAAAATGGTTGGAGAGAATGTACAAGGCATTGGTAGAATAAAAAATGCTCTATGCGGTGGAAATTTGTGGGGGGGGGGGGGAGAACTAAGTAAGAAAATTGACCAAATGTAAAGAATATTTTGTAAAGAATTAATTGGCCTACCAAGAGTAGCACCAGGCGAGGTTGCATTAGTAGAACTAGGAAGAATGAGGAGGAAAGGTATAATAGTAGAAAGAATTTTAAAATTTTGGTTTAGATGTATGAAAATGGAGGAAGGTGAAACCTGAAAGATATGCCTGACTCAGCAAAAGGTTCTAAGAAACAAAACCAGCTGGTGGAAAGAAACCGAAAAAATAATGGAGTCATTTGGAATGGGGGATATATGGGGGCTAGAGGAAAAAAATACACACGGCTTTTGGATAGTAGTAAGAAACAGAGTGGAAGATACAGAACGACAACAGATATGGGGAAGCCTTGAAGATAAAAAAATCATTAAGCTTTTATAAATTGATAAAGGAGGAGTGGGGAAGAGAGAGGTACATTGATTGCTGTAATAGACAAGAAAGGGAAGGTTTAACATGGATGAGAACAGTATCAATGTATTTAAATGGGATGAGAGGCAGCAGAAGAGGGATATGCGAGCTGTGTGGAGGAAGAGAACACTATATGACAAAATATAAGGAGCTGGGGGGAAAACTTGTGGAGAAGAAATGGGAAAATATAGAGAAATATAAACTATAAATATGTTTACAGGGAAAGAAGAAAAGAAAATCAGGGGCATGGGAGAATTTTTAAGGAAGATAACGGAAAAAATGGTCTAGAAAAGTAAGAGAGGCATGGGCCGCTCAGTGAGTGATAAGGCCTGGGAGCCAAGCAATCTGAGTGGCTCAATAAGAAAACAAGCACCAGACAAATTGTACATAAGATGCAGGGGTACAGTGATATACTAATACACATTGTATATACTGTAAACCAAATTGTAGAACAACTTGTACAACAAATTCAATTCATTCAGTCATTCAATTCAAATAAAAGCTTTAACAAAAATGGTACATGTGTATTATATACATTGCAAGTATAATTACAATTCTGGTACATCAAAAGTATTACAAATAATTATATATTCAATAGTAAAAATTTCACTTCATTTACATTTTTCTACAGCTCTGAAAAAACCAAAGGGGAGGGGGGGGGCAGGAATAACAAATTTTATCTCTATGATGAGATATGACAATTAATGAATAATAGAAACACTTACATGTTGCTTGGAAAGTTGAAATGTTACCTACCTTCTATGTACCAGAGTGATCATGCTTAAATAATAATAGATTCATATACAAAGGGTTTGTGAACACAATGTTTCTCATTTAAATTATCTTGACTACTGGAAAGTATAATGGCATTTTTATAGTCTCTTTCTCCTATCACTTGCTGCTGTAGTATTACGTTTTTCCTTTGCTTCAATCCTTTATGTTATTTTCTTATTACATCTCATGGGTCATGCTTGGAAAATACACGTTTAACTTCTTTCAGTATATGTGTCTAACAAGAAGTTAAGGAAGCACTGTTAAGAATTTATATATCATAAACTAAATTGCACTTCTTTGGTTCAATTTCAAGCTTCAATTTACTCAATGGAAGGAGTTAGAGCAAGCTGCCTTCAAGAGCATATAAAAATCAGAGGAACAAAATTTCTATAATTAACTTTGTTATATTTCTTAATGTCGCACAATGCAGTTCATGCATTTAAATGCTGAACACGTGCTACTCCCTGCTAGCAGGGGGTCAGGTTACAGAATATTACCGAGACATCCATCTGCAGCATGCTGAAATTATTCCACTTTTTAACATTAATTTTTATGGAATCAGGAAGAGTAGTAGAAAATTCTATTAAGGGCAGTTCATTACATCCATACTGGGCTGATATCACAACAGACACTGTCCAGTTCCTGCATACTTTTTACATATGAACAGAAGTATATGATTTAAATTTGAATTTATGACCATATAGACCTTGATACACCTAATTAGTATTAGACTTTCTTTCTCTTTTTATTCCAAAGAATTACTCCTCAAAAGAAGCACACACTAACCCTTCCACTCCTTACTGTAAGTAGAAATTCCATGCATATTACTTCAGTATGCAGAATAATTTCTATACATCTACTCTAGTGCCCAAAAAGGGGAAAATGTTTAATGAAACACTTTTGTAATAAATTACCTGGTACGTTGTTGGTATAGCAACCATCTATGAGCAAATGACCATCTGCTGGATCACAGATAGGTGGAAAAATTCCTGCTACTGACATGCTTGCACGTACATAACGCCACAGTGAACCTGCAGAAACACTCTTTAACATCGCATCTTGACACAACGATGATGGTTAAAGGATTAATAAGGTTTATAGGAGCTACAATTGAGATGGAATATAAAGACAGATGAAAGTTAATGTCTTCTGTTCATGCAGCATTTTAGCACCTGAGGAAAATGGCAAAGGGACAACAGCATGCAGACAGACAGACATAATACCTGGGATAACAACAAGTACCTGGGATGAAATGCCAAGGAAACAGTACAGGTTTCTGTGGTAATATTTTTAAAGGAAAATAAAGTTGCTGTGCTCGTATACCTGGGACAGAAAAAAAAAAAAAGCTAATGCCATGAGTAAGGCAGCTTCTTAAGCATTAAAAATGAAAGCAACCATAGTCTCCCTACAATAATAAATGATAATGGCTTGTGATTGGTTTACCTGGGAGGTTGTTGACATATCCCCCATCCAACAAGAGATGTCCATCTTTTGGGTCACACAATGGCGGCATGTAGCCCGACAGAGACATTGAGGCTCGAATATATCGCCACAAAGAGCCTGTAAGAGCGTTACACATTAACAGGTATTGCTTGCTGCATCACACCACCACCATCATCATGGATAAATCTGTACCACTGGATTAACAAATCTCTGTTTAATAGCATGCTCTTGCATTATTACTCCTTCTGAAATAAATAGTACACCATAATACAAAAACTTGAAAATGTGTAATTTCCCATTCATCAGGGGTAAGTAGATTTTAATTATAAAAAAGGAAGAAAAAGTTACAATAAATAAAATCTAGTACAGAAAAATTGAATTCGCAGTATTAACAATTAAGAGGAATTTAATTATAGCGTGCAGACGAGACAACCTACTATGACTCCCACTACAACTGTGAGGGATTGTGTAAACCGCTGAGCCTCATTAGAGAAAGCATTTACTGCAAAAATCAATCACTAATGCACCCTTGGTGATAGATCCCTTGCACATGGTGTTTCTGCTGATCACTCCATTAGGGACCATTCTATTATTATAACATTGCAATTAGCCTCAATAACTTGGATGCCTTAGAATTAAAATGACCCACTTCCATCGCTAATAAGAGTAAATGGACCAGGTCCAGACACCAGGGTTGGTGTAGCCAAAGCTAAATGGTACCTCAGGAATGCACCAAGTCACATGATTTTTTTTTTTGGGCCATCTTTGCATGTACTTCATAACTAGATCAGCAGCTAAATATAACTAGGCTGTGAATATCTGAATGGCAGATCAGTGTGTTGAATTTTTCAAGACTAATTCAACTTTCCAAATTTAGTGTTTAAGAACAACTTCTGCATATAATTTTACCAATGTCAGCTCTATAATCCCTCACCTCCTAAAAACAGTGGGTAGTTTGTCCACTAAGTAATCCAGAGGCCCTAAGCTTAAATCTCAGTTGGGGTCAATTACCTGGTAAGGTTTCTCTGGCATTTTTGTTTGTTCAAAGGAATATTTCAAGTAACTCTGAGATTTTGGGCTCCAGATTGAATTTCACTTCATTTTTTTTCTTTGTAGATCCGAGAAGTTATAAGGGGCATCAAACTTTCAGAACAGGAAAGAAAAGAAAGATAAAAGGAAGTCTACTATTACAACCTGCACCATTAAATCAAAATAGATTTGTCTCTACTTCAAATATGCTAGATGTTCTACACTAAAAATGGCTCATTTTTATCCTTAACACCCAAAAAAACTACATATTTTAATTTAGGGGTCATCAACTGTCGATGCCTCAGATGACAAATTCCATAATACAACTGATCAAAGAATATTTGAACTGAACAATTTTATTTACAATGGCTTTTGGGTCTGATTCACCTGTGATTATTATGACTGTTATTATTACACAAAAACTATTTGGAGCATATTATTTAAACTTGTAGTACAATGAGTTAGCAGTAGAATATAGGATTGTCAAATTTGAGCCGATTTTTTTATTCTCACATCCTCAACAGCAATAATTGATAACCTACAACAGAGATGACTTACTTTTCCCTCGTATAGTCCTTCGCTTAAAAATTAACTCACAGTCAAGTACAATGGAGCCGGTATAATGTTAAAAAATGTTAATGAAAACACGAAATGATAACAGGAATATCCAAGATGGCATGCAAAAATGAAAGAGTTTGCAATGCATTTATAGATTATTTATTGAGCTGTAAATCACAGAGGAAAATGTAGCTTTTTGCATAGCATAAAGAATTACACATCTTGAAATCTGCGAGGTTGGAACACAATTTATACTAATATGTTCATACTTTGTCAAGGAAACACTTTAAACAAAACCTTTTAAGACATAAAGAGTGTTGAATTCTTGGACCAATTCACAAATGCATATACATGCAATTGAAAACAGATTCAGATTTTATTCCCCATGTAAATAAATTGTACAATGATTCATCAGAAACATTAGCATTTACAAAGGTATAAGTATCTTATATGACAAAATATAATTTCCTAAATATAACTTTGATTAGGTATACACGATACACACAGAATATAAGATTAAAGGAGAGATATCTTACAAGTTAAACAGATTTTTCATTTTATATTTCTCTAAAGAACAGAAAGCATTTTGTAGGCTTTTGTAGCTTTCTTTTACCTTCTTCGTTTATATCTTTTATTGTGAAAGGTAAATGATTGTGTATTTCTTTAGCATTAATTTCCACACATTTAGTAGCTAGTGAATCTCGCACTCTATTTCTAAAATTGTTTTTTATTTTGTTCTCATATTGTGGTCATGTAAACTTTGATCTTTGAATTCTTGCGACATCTTATTATGTATGTATTATGTATATACATTCTAAATATGCAGGCATGGAAAGGTTAATATACTTAATGTTTTAAATGCATGTATACACATGTTTCTATTTTCTGAATATTTTTAATAATTTTAAGTGCTCGCTTTTATAGCCTAAACATTTTTAAGATATGTTTTTTCCTCACAGCTCCCCATAAAATCAGTTCATAATATAAACGAGTGTGTATAAATGCACAGTACACTTGTAGGATACTGTTTCTATCAAGAATTTGGTTGTTTTAGAACATATACACTTCTATTTATCTTTTTGCAATTTTGTCTGCGTGGTTATTCCATTTTCAATTGTTATCTATTACTAATCTTAAGAAATTGGTTTTTGTTACCTGTCTGATTTGGTTGCTCTCAATTGTTAGTTTAATATTTGCCTACTTTTTGTTGTTTAAACTTATTTGCATCCATTTTCTGTTTTATTTATATTAGTGTCATGTTTAATCCTTCCAGATGCTTACTATTTTTAAGAGTTGTTTGCTTTATCTTGTGCATCTGTTGCTGTATTGCCAGTTATTATAATTGCTGTATAATCAGCATATCCTATGGCTAATCCTCCTGCATCTTGTATTGCTTTAAATAAATAGTTTATAGAAAGAAAAAACATGGTCCTAATTTTGATCTTTATGTATGCCATGCATTTTGTATTTAAAAGGAGATCTAAGTTTCTTTAAATTTCTCTCTTTATTGTGCATAATTTCTACACACTACTCTCTGTTCTGTAGGTATGATTTTATCCGTTCTAATGGAATTCCCCTTATCTCTTAGTTTTCTAATTTGTCCCTTAATGTGTTAATATCTACGCAGTTAGATTCTTTTGTCAAATCAAGGAAAATAGCTATTACTTATTTTTATTAATTGCTTTTATAAAAATGTCATTTCCTTTGCAAACTGCATTTCAATTGCATTTCTGTTTTTGGAATCCAAACCGATATTGAGATATAATATTGAATTTGTTGAGTTTGGTGTAGGCAGCAAGAGAGTAGACATGCCACATAGCGCAGATGAATGCTAGAAATGGGGATCACCTTGCAATGTACAGAGTAAGAATTGGAAGTTTTGAAAGGCTGAAGATCAAGAAAAAAGAAGTGATAAGATTAGTGACAGAAATAGGGACAGTGATTATCATCATGATATTTTTGATGATAGCAGGAGTGGAAACAAACCTAGGACCGGTCGAGATGGAGCAGATAAGAGAAATGTTGGAAAGTTTACTAGGGGAAAAAGTGAATGAGATAGGTAAAGAAATGGAGAAGAACACAAGACACATAGAGGAAGCGATAAGCGAACAGAAAAAAGAGACAAGACATCCAGTTAGACAAATGCAAAAGAAGATTGGACAACAGAGAGACATGAGAGACAGCAGAGGAAGAAAAACTGCGTTTTCTAAGGGAAGATTATACAAAATGACCCATAAAAATTGTAAGAGAAATTATAGAAGTAAGACTAGAAATGAAACTATAAGGAGGGAAACAGAAGACGCATTCCGACTAAACAGAAGAAGCAGAGGACAACAGCCAATTTTGGTAAAATTCAAGACTATGGATAGCAAATGAGAGACGTTAAGAAATGCAAGGAAATTAAAAGGACCAGGATTTTCATTGAGCAAGACTATAGTAAGGAGGAAAGAGATATGAAAAATAAATTAATACAAAAAATTATGGAAGCCAGGGCTGAAGGGAAAAAAGCATTTATAAAAGGTTTACAATTGTATATTCAAGGAGAGAGATGGGGTCTAAACCTGAGGATCAATGAGCAGGATGGAGCACAGAATATGCGAAATTATGAGGTTGATACACGAAATGAGATGAGACAGCAAATTTTTGATCAAGGCGATGAAGGAAGACATACCGAAGATATTCAACAGGGAGAAAGGGAGAGGGTAAAACAAAGGATCATCATCTGGCAGAGAAGAGAAAGAAGTGTGGAGGGAGAAGCCGATGACATCAGAAGAAAGCAGAGAAGGAGAGACAATAGCAACAAAGAGAAGTAGTGATGTCTGTGTTGAAAGAAGGGGGAGTGAAGGGAAAGAAAGTGCAGTGGCGGCAGGGGGGAGATTAGGCTTGCGACAAGCGAAGAAGTAGACGAGTTGATACAGACAGAAAACTTAAAAGTAATAGCAAGAGAACAATGTAGTATTATATAAGTAAGAGGGGTGCAGAGACCCACAAGGGAAGTAACATCACCAAGGGTAACAAGGCAAAGGGGTTTATGCGAGAAATTAACTACAAAAGAGAAACAAAGACAAATAGGGTTTAGCTGTAAAATTATGTTCTGGAATGTGGAGGATTTAAATGAGAAAGGATAAGTGGGGAAATAAGAAGGGTGATGAGAGAGGTGGATATAATAGAAGTAGCAGAGACATGGTCAGAAGGAAGAGACAAAATTGAAGCAAAAGGTTGTGTGTATAATGAGGAGATAGCAATACGAAAATGCAATAGGGGTAGAGGTTCAGGAGAGGTAGGAATATTTTCAAAAGCAGAACTGAAACCAAAGTTGTTTACAGGCAAGGAAAGTAAATGTAAAAATGTGATATGGTTATTCTTAAGGCAAAGAATTGGAGAGAGTATCGAAAACAGCCATTGGGATAGTTTATAATCTGCCAGTAGCTTCCATTTCCACAACAATAATTTGTACAGTGAGTTGGAGAAAGATATGGATGTCTTTAGAAACAAATATGAAGGCAGTGAGTTTATTATGATGGGAGACCTAAATGCTAGAATTGAGGAAGAGAAGGGTAAACAAAGAGGAGGAGAATACTTAGAGGGGGGAAAAAAGGAAGAAGTTAGGGAAAGGGCTACTAGAGACTGTGTCATAAACAATGAAAGGAACAAGTTGTTAGAATTTTGTGAAACAATCTACAAATGTGCAACGGGTCAATGGAGGGAGACAAAGAGGGAGAATTTACATTCACAAATGCAAATGGGCAAAGTACCTATTCTAGATTACATATTGGCGAGTGAAGGGACAGAAGAAAGGGTGGAAAGGTTCAAGGTCGGGAACAAGGTAGTGGACAGCAACCACTTCTCACTATTTTTAGATATAAGAGTAGTGGGTCAAGAAATAAAATCAGAAGAGGCAGTAAAATTAAATAAATATAATTCCTTTAAGTGGGACACTTCAGAACGGAAATAAACTTGGAAGTTACTAAATTATAAAGAGGAACTGAGCTAGAACTTATGAAAAATGATATCAAAAAAGCATTATAATTATTAGAAAACTTGGTGGTGACTGAGTTTTTTTTTATATTTTATTTCATTTATGGATGCTCTCTTTAACTGCTGTGGTCCTTAGCATACCATTCTCTATTGGACATGAAAGACCGGTAATTTTGCTCAGAGGCCTTTTTATCAGGCTTGAGGTTCTTTTACATGCCGTAAATCTATGACACGGCACCACTGGCTTTACTTCTCTTCCAAAGGAAGCCATGCTAAAGATTTTTACGGCCAAAAAAATCCATTGTCCTCCGCCGGACTTGAACCCGCAACATTGGGAACTAATGGTTAGCATGGTAACTTCTACACCACGGAGAACGACACTTGGTGATGAGAACAGCCAAGGGGATGTAAGTGGGGACATGTGGCAAACAAGTGATAGAAGGTTAGTTTAACGAATGTAGAAAAGCCAAAAGGGAGGTACATAAAGATTTGATGAAATGAAGAGGATCGGAAAGGGAGCAGACAGAAAAAATTGGTTAGTCAGCAGGTGTGGTACAATGCCTATTAGAGAATAAAAGAAAAGAATGGTAGGAAAGGATTAATACTCAAGATAAAGAAGGCAGAGAAAAATGAGAATTGCAAGAAGCTATGGGAAATAGTAAGGAGGGCAAGCAAAAATGGGATGAAGAAAACCGAGATCATGCCATGGGAGTGACTGGAGGCTGATAGGAAATGACAGCAAAATAGGTTAGACAAGGCCAGGATAGTTCATATTGGGTGGAAAAATGAGAAACTGGACGGCAGATTCACAGAAAGGGAGGTATACCAACAGCTAATAAAAGTCAAAAGAGGGAAGGCAGTAGGATTGGATGTATACCAGGTGAATTTTGGAAGGAAATCAGTGAAAAGAGAAAAGGGCTAGAAATTTTGACAAAGAGGCTAAATAAAGTAAAAGAAACCAAAGAGATTCCAGAAAGTTGGAAAATGAGTATAGTAGTACCTATAAATAAAGGGAAGGGAGGAGTGAACAAAAGCGAAAATTATAGAGGCATAAGTACGTTATCCATACTGGGCAAAATTTACACAGGGATGCTAGTGGATGGATTGAGAGACTGGGCTGAGGAAGCTTTGTGTGAAGATAGGAGGAGAAGGGATAATGGAAGCAACAGAACAAAAGTTAGGTTTAAGACAAGGGTATAAATTAAGTCCCATTCTATTTAACTTTTTATAGATGATATAATTGAAAGAATAGGTAGAAGCAATCGGCACTGCCCAGCTATAGCAAACAGAGACATACCAGGACTGTTATATTTGCAGATGATGTAATGGCAGAAGCATAACAGTATAGGTTTACAGAAAGCAATAAATGATACACAAAAATTCTGCGAGAAATGGGAAATGACTGTAAATATAAATAAATCCAAAATTATGGTTTTTAAAAAAGGTATGAAATTAAGGAAAGAGGAGCAATGGAACTTGAGAGGAAAAAACTGGAAGTGGTCCAATAATTTGATTACTTAAGGGTGCTGCGACTAAGTAGTAATGGAAATTGGGAGGCTCCAGTAGAAAGATAGTAACAAAAAGCAAAGCAGCTATGATAGATGTAAGAAATGTAAATTAAGTTGGAAGTGTCCACAAAATGGTTGAGGAGGTATATGCTGGAAGTAAGAATGTTGTACAGAGCGGAAATACGGGGTGGATCACATTTAACAAATAAGGTGGACCAGGTTACAGGTTATTTAGTAAAGAAGTATTAGGATTGCCATGATTGTTGCCGGGGGAAGTCACTTTACTAGAATTAGGAAAGACAAGCAGGAAAGGTTTAGTGCTAGAGAGA
This sequence comes from Deroplatys truncata, assembly GCA_030765065.1. Taxonomy (NCBI): domain Eukaryota; kingdom Metazoa; phylum Arthropoda; class Insecta; order Mantodea; family Mantidae; genus Deroplatys; species Deroplatys truncata. Next base: position 118,314,058 of record CM060976.1, read on the forward strand.
ATAGCAAAACTTTGGATGTTGAAAGGGGAAGTATAGAAATCAAAAGCTCTCTGAAATTTTACAGGAAAATAAAAAAGGAATGAGTCAGACAAAGATAAATAGAGCAGGTAACAAAAGAGAAAAAGAAGAGTTAGAAAATGGTTAGTGAGAACGGGAACAATATTTGTTAGTAGCTTAAGAGATAATGAAAATGGAATAGTGAATTTTGTAATGGTGAGGAAAGTGTAGAACATTATCAAACTGAATGTGAAAATTTAAAAACATGGAGAAAGAAAATCTGGGACAAGAAATGGAATAATGTGAGGGTGATTTAACCATTTTGTTAGAGTACTCATCTAAGCCAATAGATATTTTATACTTTAGCAGAATGATCTTATTTATAACTTCCTTTTCTGTAATTTCCAGTACCCTTTGTCATTTTAAGTCCCATAATACTCTCAATATTTATGCAATATTCATTAAATGAATAGGCAATATTTTTCGAGTCCATCATTAGCAGGTTATTTTTTTCAGTTATTAAAGTTTTCTGCCCACAAAATACAAGCTTAATTCTGTGGTGTTTGGTCGAACTGATACCTCTAAAACGGCATTTTTAAATAAGACAATTGCTATATAGAAAAGTATATAAAAGCTTAAGCACATAAGTGTAACTAAAATGCTAATGTACATGTGTTATTTTCATCAAAATTTGTAAAGCATACAATATCTTATTTTTAAGTTGTATTTAATTGCTGGTTATACTCAAAACAGTAATTTGGAGATATCATAATCTGACTACTCATAGAACTGGAGAGTCAAAGTACTTTTGTGAAATCTATCACAAATCCCTACATCAATTTTGGCCCAAATATTGAAAGGATTTAACTGTAATGTGTTATCCGTGCATTCAATCTTCTCCTGCTGAGAATAAATGAAAAGCTATTTAAGTGCTGTAATATCATAGATTTGAAGATTTGTAACTTTCCTTTGCTCTAAAAAACAATTATTTCCCTTCTGTGTAATGTTCATTAAAATATTCTCAGAAATGCATTACAAACACGTTTAAGTTTTGAATGTTTACCTAAATGAAGAAAAACAACAAAGCATATAAAGGTTTTTAATGCCCTGAGGAATCATTTATCCTCCAGTTACTGTCTCACAGAAGTGGAGACAATATCACTCTCAGTTGATTTCACTATAACATCAGCACTGCAAAGGCAAGCATTCACTCACAGGTAATTTATAAACCCAACTACTTTATTTAACACCTTTAATGCTTTATTTAATATTCACCATTGTTTTCATCAGTATATTTAATTCTTTTAGCTGTCTCCTTTTCAGCATTTACTTCTCTTTCTGCCATTACGTTCAATCATACCACTGTACATCTTCTAAACCAGGCTAGAGCACTTTGTTCCCTTATGGGATCTTGTTTACATGTTTGTTACTTCCTCACACGCAGTATTCTGTTGTGACATGAGTCAAGGTACTGCTGCATCAGAAGGTACAGCAGAGAGTTGACCACCTGGTTAGTGGTTTCAGGTGTGCACAAAGTCAACGAATATGCCCAAATCAAAGAGAAGATGTAATTTCCAAGAACCTTGGGAACTGAAATATTTTGTTGTTTTGCAAAATGATAAAGTTCATCATCTTATTTGTCCAACTGATATTAGCTATATTAGATATTATAATATAAAACGTTATTTCAATCTTGTACATCAGAAAATATGGTAAAAATGTACTTAGGAGTAAGTGTTTAAAATAAAAAACAGACCAATTATAAGAATAGCCTGAGATTCTAAAAAAAATTATTTTCAATTTAATGTGTTGTTTAGGATCAGAATAAGATACAATTTTGAAGGATCTTGGAAGTGGAACATTTAATGCCTCTACTAACACCTCAAGGCCTCTACTAATCCAAAATCAGTGTGGTCAAATTATTACATTCACAACATATAGTAGAAACACTTAAGACTTTTCTCAGAGAGACAATTTGTTACGGAATATTTAATTTTGACATGTGAAGATATTGCTCCTAGTTTGGTGCACTGTTTCAAGGGATCAGCACAGTAACAAACAGAATTGCAGAAATGAGTTTTATACTGAAAAGCAGTTAATTAATACAGTCAAATCCTTAAAATGGTTTTCTTTAGCCTTAAATGAAATCTCAGATAAGAAAGACTTAATAAAATCCTAAGCCAGGCAGCTTGATTGAACCAGGATTTGAAACTGAATCTGCAGCATGAGAGACAAGTATGCTTACTACTAAACTACCAAAATGGTTTTATGGACCTTTGTTGTGTTTAGATTTTCTAAACTCTAGAAATATTTCATGGAAGAAAATGACAAGAATCCAACATGATGTTAAGCTGGAGCAGGTGACGTCACTCAATAATACTCAGGATAAGCTGTGGCAGCACAAGTTTGCTGATTACATGATAGCCGAAGCAGTAACACTCCAAGATACTAAGTGATGCATTTTCAGTGGTTTCAAACAGTTTGAAAAAATCTGATGTGTTACACTCACATGGCTTTCCCTACTCTTGTACAATCTATTTTTACAAATGCCTATTCTCCATATGCTTCATGTTAATCGAGATATCGAGATGTCAATCTTATTGGTAATTTTCTTGTAGATGCAAGGGGAATATGGTAGGTTATAAGCGATAGTCAAATATTTTAACGCTGGTTGCTGTGTGGCGCATTCCATTCTCTTTGCATGTCCAGGACATAAAAAAAATGAATAACGAATTTGAGAAAAAGTATAAGTATTGGAAAATTTAAGGAAATAACAAGCAATATCTCGAAAACGGTTCACTCAACAAAAGAAATGTATATGACATAAGTTGTGTATTTTAATGTGATCTACATTTTTTGTGTAGTAAAATTTTGTCTATCTCTTATGGTTTACCAGTTATGCAAAAGTCGTTCACAATGAAGAATACTTTTGGAGACATTCCCAGAAAATTCGAGATATACATTTCATTTCTCATGACATTATCTTAAACATATGATATTTTCATCAAAATCATTAGAGCCATTTTTGAGAAAATTAAAATTTTCGAAAAATGTTCCCTGTAAAGGGTAGTCTGGAGTGGGGGGATTTTCTTGAAAACCTTCGTGTCACATCTCTGGAAGATACTGAACCTAAATACCAAGTTTGGTGTTTATCCGACTGTTCGTTTTTGAGTTATGCTGTACGCACGCACGCACGCACGCACGCACGCACGCACGCACACACACACACACACACACACACACACACACACACACACACACACACACACACACACACGGACATGTTTCCAAAAATACTTTTTTTGGATTCAGGAGGTCTCAAAACATGTATTTCCGGTGAAATCTCGGTATCGAATTTTTGGGTGGAATACAATACTTCCCCTACTTACTATACGTAGTAGAGAAAGTAAAAATCTGATGTGTTACACTCACATGACTTTCTCTACTCTTGTACAAACTATTTATACAAACGCTTATTCTCTATCTACTTCATGTTAATCGAGATAAGCATTTGAAGACTCTATCTTATTGCTAATTTTCTTGTAGATTAAGGGGAAAATATATTTACAAGGGCAATATAGAAAAACAGTAGCCTTTAAGCACATACATATCTCTTAGTAGCTGGTTGCTAGGTGCAGCACCATTCACTTTGCCACAGATTATAACTCTTTGCATATCCAAGACAAAAAAATGAATAACGAATTCCCATTTGAGAAAATAAGTATTGAAAAATTTAAGGGAATAACAAGTAATATCTCGAAAATGGTTCACTCAACAAAAAAAAGTATATGACATAAATTGTGTATTTTAACGTGATCTACATTTTTTGTGTAGTAAAATTTTGTCTATCTGTTATGGTTTACCAGTTATGCAAAAGTCGTTCACAATGAAGAATACTTTTGGAGACATTCCCAGGAAATTCAAGATATACATTTTATTTTTCATAAAAATATCTTAAACATATGATATTTTAATCAAAATCGTTAGAGCCATTTTTGAGAAAATTAAAATTTTTGAAAAATCTTCCATGTAAAGGGTACTCTGGGGTGGGGGGATTTTCTTGAAAACCTTCGTGTCGCATCCTTGGAAGATACTGAACCTAAATACCAAGTTTGGTGTTTATCCGACTGTTCGTTTCTGAGTTATGCTGTTCACAGACAGACACACGGACATGTTTCCAAAAAATGTTTTTTTTGGATTCAGGGGGTCTCAAAACATGTATTTCCGGTGAAATCTCGGTATCGAATTTTTGGGTGGAATACAATACTTCCCCTACTTACTATATGTAGTAGAGAAAGTAACAAACACAGCTACAGTCTGAACCAACAACAATCAATTGTTGACAAGTTAAATTAAAAGCATTTAAACTATACTATCATTTCTGCTTTATATAAAATTATACCTGACTGTCAAAAGTTAGAGCATTTCTTCACTCTTTGACATCACATTCAATGTCCCACTTATTCGCGCATAAAACCTACAGCTCCTACCCTTTTCTTTTTTCAGACAAACAATGTGTCAAAAATCATACTCTTAATTTTTGTTTTACATATTGCTGGGATCCTGAAATGCTAGCAGCAATTATTGTCCTTTCATCTGGCATAAGAAAACATACTGAGTCTTCAGCTTTGCCTGAAAGTGAAAACCAATTTATGTTAAGTACTGTCATTAAAAAACACATCTAGGGTCATTCTACATAAAAATGTCCATGATACTGCAAACTGAAGTATATCTACGGTGATCTTTACTTTCATTAATCTTCAGGTAAATATGAAGTTCAATTACTTTGCAGCCCACACTAAGAAACAGTGAGACGTAATTCATGGTTTTGTAAGGTGTCAAATTTCAAAACAGAAAATGTTTTTTAGAGTAACCAAAAATGTAATGGATTTACCAAGACCTAACTTTTTGAAATTATCTTGTAACATGGGAGAAACTTTAAAATATATTAATGACTAGTTTGTAATGCTGCTGTTTACTTGTAAACATGAGCTACAATGAATAATGATTTTCAAAACAGAATACCTATTAAATTTATACAGTAACAAAGTTTGGTCCTTAAAGTGTAATGTAAGTTAATTGGAAGTTTTGTATTTATGCACTGCATATATGATGTACAGCTATAATTATTTTATCTGTCCTGTTATTGAACCAAATATAATTACCATAATATCAAATCTGTAATAAAGCCTGGTTAGCTGTTTTGTTACAGAATGTTTACGTTACCTTGGTATGGTTCACTATAGCACTGACAACCAATAATGTGCTCTCAAATTACATCTCACAAGCGTTTGAGCAAGTGCATCTTCACCACTGCAATCTTAATGTTGTAATGCAGTATATTAAAATGTTCAAGCCCTTTCAAATAGAATTCATTACAAATTAGGTCAACTGTAACACACTTGTGTGCTTCAATTACTGCAGTTTAATTAGAATATGATTTGCAGACATGTCCAAATGTTACCTTCAGGTGAAAGAAAAAGAGAAAGAAAGAAAGAAAGAGAGAGAGAAAGACAGAGAACGAGAGAGAGAAAGAAAGAGAGCAAAAGAAAGAGAGCAAAAGAAAGAGAGCAAAAGAAAGAGAGCAAAAGAAAGAGAGATAGAGAGAGAGAAAGAGAAAGAAAGAGAGCGAAAGAAAGAGAAAGAAAGAGAGCGAAAGAAGGACAGAAAGACAGAGAAAGACAGAGAACGAGAGAGAGAAAGAAAGAGAGCGAAAGAAAGAGAGATAGAGAAAGAGAGCGAAAGAAAGAGAGATAGAGAGAGAGAGAAAGAGAGCGAAAGAAAGAGAGATAGAGAGAGAGAGAAAGAGAGATAGAGAGAGACAGAGAAAGAAAAGAGAAAGAGAAAGAAAGAGAAGGAAAGAAAGAGAGATAGAGAGAAAGACAGAAAGAGAGAAAGACAGAGAACGAGAGAGAGAAAGAAAGAGAAAGAAAGAGAGCGAAAGAGAGAGATAGAGAGAGAGAGAGAGAGAGAAAGAGAAAGAAAGAGAGCGAAAGAAAGAGAGAGAGAGAGAGAGAGAAAGAGAAAGAGAAAGAGAAAGAGAGAGAGAAAGAGAAAGAGAGAGAGAAAGAGAAAGAGAGAGAGAAAGAGAAAGAGAGAAAGAAAGAAAATTTTGCATGTTTTACCATTTCCTAATGTTTCCAAGTATGTTCATAACGATGCATGTATCTACACATTTTGTTAATCATAATAAATTTTCACAAGAAATAGTTCCGGTTAAACAAGGCTGTTGATGTACTTATTTTGTTGTACACTGCCAACAGTTTAAAAAGCAAGTTGATGTGTAATATTTCCAAGAGTCTTAAATAGTTGGAAAACAAACTGGCCAATGCTTGAGAAAAGATAAATGCCAGAACATTTTTTGACACAACCTATATATTTTAGTGCTGTGGGACTGGCAACTGAAGAAATGTGGCAATGCAGTAGGTAATAGCTTAAATGGTCTCTATCACCAATCTAATTTTAATTGGGTGCAGTGCACTGGTAACAGGTGACAGTGAAAGATGAAGTAGGGTGTGTATACAAAGATTATATCACTGTATTACCTTCATTTCAGTGTGAAAAGAAACACTGAAATCTTGGGTAGCAATGAAAGCTGTGTGTTTTAAACAAGAGCAATGTTCAAACAAATGGGTGGATCTGTTAATCATGCCAGAATGGGCCATCCATGGTGTGAAGCACAAAACAACTCCTGAATGCCTTTCATGCAGCAGGGATATCATCTTGCATCTGAGATGATATGGTGGGTAATTTCCTAGTATCTAGCAACAGTCATGCATTTCTGTCCACCAGACAGTGTCGGAAAAGGTTATGAAACCTCTCAATATAAAACCATTTAAAGCAAAATTGTGGATTTTTCACAGTGCATCCAAATAAGTCAATAGAAAAAGGAAAGAAAAATACTAGGTGTTAGTATCAAAGGCCGAAAGAAAAATTACGAGATAAAGAAAAGGAGCGGTTTGCCTATGTCACTATACTTGCCTATACAGTCCGGGACCTGAGGACAGGAAAAAGCAGCAGACGGGTCTGCCACAAAAATGGGATCATGATTTCAGGGAAGTGATAGCTATGCAGTGGTCCAGAGCAGCAAAAGAAGAACAAGATGGAAAGAGACACTAATAGGAATCAAATAAAACAGCTAAGTGAAATAAATAAGCTAAAAGTAAACAAAGATGCAAGTAAGTGAAATGAAGTGACTGATACTACATTACAGAACAACAAAATTTAAAGTATGTTTAAGTAGAAGAATTAAGGTTAACTGTTTAGGGAATACACAGAGACTGAAACTCACAGGGAAGGGCTTACTCTGAGTCCCCAAGAGCTAGCCCTACATACAGGTAGAAGGCCCTTCAGGGATCTCATGGACTTATCTTATTGCTCCTGCACACAAAGCAAAAAAAATTATACAGCAATGTCCCACAGTTTATCATGGGCTGCTGAATGGCTTAGTGCAAATCTAAACCTCAATCTGCTGGATTATTCTCTGTGACTGATGCAATAGCATTGTGAAAAATGGCACCATAATATCAAGACATTATGAAAGCAATCAAGTCAGCTTCAATACAATTCCACTGGATGTGATTCATGCAGCCATTAATGAAGGCCTCAACATTTTTGAAAGTTATTACTGCCACATGAGGCAATCATTTCACATATGGGCATATTCATTCTATAGCAGGTTTTATGTTTTTGCAGAATAATAGATTAATGCATTTACATCATTTTTTAGCAGTTATTTGTGTTGAAAGTACTGACAATTTATGGGAACAGTACATTCTGAATTTTTGGGCTAATTTCCATAGGAAAGAAGCAGATACAGTAAAGGTTAAGAGTCACTCCATGGTCTGCGAAAAAATGTATATACACGAATGTCTATTTCAAGGAAATTTGCAGAAAGATACAATACAACATACACAAATCACTATCAGCAGTTCCATTTGAATGGAAAACCAAAAACCGATGTAAAGCAAGGTACTAAAAACTGCTCAAAAAGCCAAGGAATTTAATAATTAGGAAAAAATTTATAGTGAACAAATTTTTAAGAATCATGAATTTTGACATTCCAGAAGCAAATGACTTGATTTTCAGGTTTAATAAAAAACTATTAGAGGTCTTTCAAACTTCTACAGGAATTACTTAGGAGTAGCCATCAGTCAACATACAGCTAGCTGCCTGCAACACAATTTCTGATTAAACTCTGTCAGCTGAAGAGGTTCTGCTAAAGATGGTCTCTAATCCTATAATTCTTTTGATTAAATTTTTTTCTGTGTTTGATTCCATTCTTCTTAAGAAAATACTTAAATCTTTATTTTTTTTATCCACAGATTCATAAACTAAGGGTAGAACTGCAAAACATTATAATTGCCACTGTTTTCAATATTCTCTGGTGATGCTTGTTCTTTGTGCCATGGTACACTTGTACAAGAATATAACGGCAATAGCAACTTTTTGTCTTGTTCAGCTACAAATCATTTTCTTCTCTTTTTCCATCTCTCTTGTGAAATATCCTACATAGCATTTAGAACATTTTGCCAGTGACAGTGTGATACTGTGATAAATAAGGAATTTCATCTTAAGAGACGAGGAATGTTACACCGCTTTTGATTAGTGGACTTCAACTATATTGCTTTTACTAAATTAACTATAAATTATGTTCAATTGCTGTGAATACACAATAAAAATATTGAATCATCTGAGCAGCAAATAACTGGCCCTTGAATATCAAACTCCTGTGTGCTGGTGAGAATTCAAGTCATCTGAATTCTGTGCTGTTTAAACGGCAACTTTATTAGTACCAAACAAAAACAATATATGCTTCAAACCATTAATATAAACACTAATCATACAGTATATGCACCTGCAGGGAAAAAATTCAAGTGTTAAATAAAAATTGCATGCACTGCAAATGCATTTTCAATGTTAAACCCAGATGTCATATGCACCACAGCATAGCACTTATCCATTGATATTATCTACAAATATCATGTTTATGTTAAATGCTGTTTAACTAGCGTTACTAATCCTTACCAGATTTACTGGGTTATTTCAAAACATTCTAGTTGCAATATGCTGGAGAGCAGTGGTGTGCAACCTTTATGATATCACCCTTTTGGGAATTGTGATACTTTATTGGTTCACTGTTTATTTCTTTATAAGTGAGGTTAATTAAAAATTTAATTCTACAAATGAAGCTCTGCAAATCAAGTCTGTAACATTGTTTAAAATGAATTTTGGATATCCATTTTTAGTGTAAAAAGCAAAGTTACTTGCTTTCATGCAAGTGCACTTAGATGGAACTGCTTTACTGCTCTCACTTAGATCAAAATCTAACACTGACCCAAATTAGGAGTTGAAGTTGTTTTCACAGTGGCATGTCAAGTGTGCAATCAAGACTGTAGAACATACTTTCCAGGATTCAATCTTAAATTTTACATTAGGACCATCAAAGTAGGTTATGTAGTTTTACCAAAAAAAAGCACATTGTTTCAGTACATCCTACAACTTAAAATTTCTATTTAAAGGAAACATGTTAAATTTTATTTTACAAATATTAATTTGGCGAGTATACCACACTGAAGGGTATTAATGTATTAATATTGTTTAAGCCAGAGACAGAGAGTGCGTTTTCTCAATGGAAAATTGAAAATGTTTATGAATGCTTTTCTTCAACCTTTCATAGATTCATAGAAAAACACTTTGAAATATGAAAATGTTTGCCAAATGCACACTTTACCTCGCAGATGGGCGAGAGAATTTGTGCCCAAGGGGTAAGGTCATGGCTGCATAGCTGTAGAATGTGCACTTAATTTCCATAGCCAGTCGTAATTTAATTATGGCATTATGGCATTTATATATTAACACTTCATTAAAGTTTCCAAAACAAAACACTCATTTTATATTTGAATGAAAGAAAATAAATTACAGGTTTTAACTTAAACACAATCAAAATCACAAATTAAATAGGTACAGCAGAGTTTTGGACTATCTGTAAACAAAACAAACAAATAAACAAGCTGATGTGATGCATTAAAACAACTTTCTCTACTAACGACAAAATCACATATAACCATTATAGTATTCATATAAAGAGTGATTCCTCTATCCTGTAATATTACAATAAATTTTTGCTTGGGAATAATTTCAAGTTAGACAAAACATGCTTATTTATAACATGTGGAAAGAGTATTCAAATGCATATTCATGGTAACAAGCCAATGGAAAGAAAAGACTGTTTACAGCACCTGATACTGAATGCAGTCCTTCAGGCGTTGTTACATTTTGTCTTAATTTCAATATAAACTATTACTTATGCAAAACAAAATTCCTAATGGCATGTATTATGATCTGCAGTTAAGGTTTTAGCTAACGCTAGCTAGCCGGGAGTTGGTTCAAGATTTTCATATCACAATCTTCTGTTAAGGGCTGGCCAGGAGTTGTAGTTGTAGTTATATTGGCCTTCATCTTGGGTACTGGATTCACTTTTACCACAGGAAATTAAAAATGGTATACTGTAGATTAATAGCTGATAGCAATTCTGAAGATGAAATGCTAGCACAATATGCATAAGCAAAAAGAATAACAGCTTGGAAGAAAAATTTTGAGGAGTAGGATGAGCAAGAATTTAGCAAACTTTACTGATTGTCAAAAGCTACATCAGTGGAAATTAAACTGTAATGAAACAAGACAGAAAATGGAGATGACAACACAAATGAGCATCAGCTGGCATTCTATCATATACTTCAATAAGAATTGTTTTAATTCCTTTGTATGTGAATTATGCCACAAAATGTGCACAAAACTTCTTTCTTTTGCTGAGATAAGCATTAATAGTCTAAAATGTTATTTTTTTTATTTGCCTCTGTACATAGAATCACCTCCTCCTATGCAGATATTTATACCTCTCTCACCTCATGTGCATGTGCGTATTTCCTAGGTACTTCAAATTTATAGAAACGGGTATTACAATAATAACAGTACAATGAATATGAGAAACAGTTATTGCTTAGTCAGCAATCCTTCAAAGAGAAAACAAATGCAGCAATATAATGCAGACTATTTGTGAATGCAAGGAATCTTGAGTGCAGAAAAAGTGGCCCATAATGGAATGCAGTGATTTATGCTGGTACTGACAAATCTTGTTCCACCCTCCGCCAACTCTCTTTCCTTGTGCATAATTCCAGCCAGTTGATTGGCAGGTTACTTACCTCCTCCAAAAGATGAAGGGTAACACTACAAGCTATTCACTTATTTTCCCACTAGCCGAGTGCCATTAAGAGAATGCTTCAGGAAATTTAGTGGTGCAAAAATAAAATATATAATAAAAGTGATAAGATATAAAATGTAATGAACTTTTAGTTTTTTGTCCTTTTAATGCACTTATACCTTGTATTTTCATGCTACAATACCATTTTCTTAATGTTAGTTATTTTTAAAACACCAACAGATATTTAAATGGTCCTGTAACACTGAGATAAAGTTCAATATTAAACCTCAAATCTCGTTTTTTTTCTTTCTTTTTTTTTTTTTAATTCAAAATACTCTGATATCACAGTTTTTAAGTTATATGCTTGAAATTTTTAAAAAAGCTTCAAATACCAGAAATAAAAACTGTTTGCAATTAAATATTTTCCAAAAATTATAATCATAAAGTTAATAACACCTATACAAAAGACAAGTGTTCTAATGCACCATTAAAGTTAATACTTCCAAAGCTTCTTTATATGCATCTTTTAAGTTCAAAATAAAAATGTGGAACAGGTATAATAAACCATTTGGAACAAAGAGCATATCTCTAATATGAACAAATTAATATCTCAAAAGGGTTTGGTGTAGTCAATTAAAAAGTGTATGTTCTATAGGTTTTATGTTCTGCATACATTGTCAAGTTTTCAAGTTAATCAAAACTTGTTTATGTTTAATTTTCTGCAAATGCTTTGCCTTAAGTTGATAATAATCATATTGATATTAGTACTACTGATAACAGTTCATATATTTAATGACCCATTTTAACTACCACTGTCTATTAATAGCATCTTCATGTTAAAATTGTGTCACTAAATGTGTGCAGTAAAAACCAGTCATTTAAATGCCAGGAACCTGATCAGAATCAAGTTTGCCATTTTCAACACACAAAGTCAATTCTCATTCCACTGGCAATGCAGCACAACACGGGCATTAAACCAAGTATAAGTATTTTAAAATGCAAACCAATAACAAGGGATATCTCAGAAATGGTTAACGGCACAAAACAAAAACAAGGTATTTGACATAAATTCTAGGCTTTAACCAGATCTACACAATTTGTGTAGTAAGGTTTTGTCTATCTCTTATGGTTTACCAGCTATGCCAAAGTCATTCAGAATAAAGGGATTTCAGAGGTATTCTAAGAAAATTCAAGATATACATTTCATTTATCATGAAAATATATTTAATACACAGTATTTTAGTCAAAATCATTATAGATATTTATGAGAAAATAAAAAATTTAGAAAAATTTTTCATGTAAAGAGTACTTTTGGGGTGGGAGCATTTTCTAGAAAATCAATCTTTGTGTCACATCCTTGAAAGATACTGAACTTAAATACCAAGTTTGGCATTTAACCAACTTATCACTTTCGAGTTATGCTGTTCACACGCAAACATGCATGCGCATGCACGCACACACTTATTTTTGAAAATCTAATGTATTACACTCACATGACTTTCCTTACTCTTGTACAAACTAATTTTGCAAAGTTTATTTTACATCTACTTCATGTTAATCGAGATAAACATTTGCAGAAGCTATCTTATTGCTAATTTTCTTGTGGGTGCAAGGGGAATATGGAAATACAGTAGGCTTTATTTTTAAGAGCTGGTTGCTATGTGGAGCATTCCGTTTTCTTTGCATGCCCAGGGCATTAAAAACAAAACAAACAAAAAAAAATCTCATTTGAGAAAAAGTATGAAAAAGTATTACGTATTGAAAAGTTCAAACAAATAACAAGGAATATCTTAGAAATGGTTCACTCGACAAAAAAAAATGTATGCGACATAAATGTGTGTTTTAACGAGATCTACATTTTTTGTGTAGTAAAATTTTATCTATCTGTTACGATTTACCAGTTATGCAAAATTCATTCACAATGAAGAGGACTTTTGGGGACATTCCCAGAAAATTCATGATATCCATTTCATTTGCCATGAAAATATCTTAAACATATGATATTTTAATCAAAATCATTAGCCATTTTTGAGAAAATAAACATGTTCAAATAATGTTCCATGTAAAGGGTAGTCTGGGGTGGGATGCTTCATCTAGCATCTTTGAAAGATACTGAACCTAAATACCAAGTTTGGTATATATCTGACTTTTCGTTTTTGGGTCGCACGCACACCCACCCACCCACCCACCCCCACACACACACCTTTCTCTAAATTTTTTTTTCTTTTTTTCTTTTTCTTTCTTTGATTCAGGGGGCCTCAAAACATGTATTTCTGGTGAAATCTTGATATCGAATTTTTAGGGAATGCAATACTTCCCCTACTTACTATACGTAGTAGAGAAAGTAAAAATGCTTTTCTTGGGTTCGGGGAACCTCAAAACGTAGATTTCCAGTGAAACCTCATCAAACTTTTGGGTGGAATACAATACTTTTCCTACTTACTGTACATTAGAGAAAGTAGAAATGGATGTTGTAATAATATATAGCAGTAGCACCATTTGTAAATAAATATATAAATAAATAATCAAAGGATTTTACTCAAATGTAGTTATTAGTAGCATTAGATGTCATTTCAGTACCAACTATACACAAACACAACTACTTTACGCAAGTTTCTGTTGTGGTCACGTAATTCTATGGCCCAAAATATTAATCAGAGAGATGTACAAGCACCTAGAATTATATTTTTAACCTCTTCTTTTTACTCAAATGTGTCCCCAAAATAAAATAATTTTCAGTGGGATTACACATACAAAAAAGTTGCACACCACTGCTGTAAAGAGCTATCTTATAATAAAAAAATAAGAGCCAACTGTGTAGCATTGCTCGGTAGGAGAAATGTTCTCTCTCCCTCAAGTTTTAAGCAGTCCTTCAAATCATTTTATATTACAAAAAACAGTCATTAAAGGTCACCTCTCACACTAATGTCAAAAAAAAGTAACATTTAGCAACTAAACATTACTGGAATAATAATTTATATTGATACATTAGAACTTAAACACAACCACAGCAGGTAACCAATCACAAGCTTTGTCACTGCTTTATGTGATGTAAATTTAAAATCACTACACTGCATAAATGCATTAAGTCAAGCCAGGCATCCAAAGGGCTGTAGATAATTTAAAACAAAACAAAAAAAATAATTTAAGCATGGACACTGTAACTTAACTTTATATGGCTTGCATGTCAGTATTATATGACTTGTCTTAAAATACCTGAAAATAAAAGCCAAATATACACAAGCCATGCTTCAGCTGTACCTAAAGTGCCTTGGACAAGAAACAACATTTTCTGACAGTCTGCCTTTGTACTATACCTAATAGAATTATCTACTGGATGCTAAGGGTCAAATACCATGTAATGTTATAAGGGGAAAACAAAAACAAAAGAGAAAATTCAGCTAGCTATTCTAATCTTCATATTATAAAACACCAGACATACAAAATGTTTAGGTGTTAGTGCCAGATTGTGCATAACAATAGTTTCTCTAACCCCACTGTTTGTTTATGAGAGCAAACCCAGAAATAATGACACATTTTATTTTTTTCAATTTACGTAAATAATCATCATTCAAAGCAATTTCCTTCGAGTTTAACAACTGCCACACAACATTGTGGGAGCTGTTGCATGTTATTTAATTCTCCTTTAAAGTCTAAAATTCAGCTGCATCAGGTACAACTGTATTCAGGTCAGTTAACATTGAAAATACTGACCCCAAAGTAGATTTTTAATTTGGAGAAAAGTAACCTTGTGGACACATGGACTCAGTTGGGAGACAGAGTCATTTCCCATTTGTAATCAGTCAATACATGTCCAAGGGCTCACTGATATATTTGATTTTACATTAATATGGAGAAACAAAGCACTATGTGGTTTTATTGTGCAAAAATTTGTAGCAGTAACTAGAGTGAAATGGCTGAATGGAACATGGTTAGTAGCAATCACACCTCATACACTATAGGCAAGCTCAGATATCTATGAGCTCATTTTGCTTTCTAGCATTACAATCTTTAGAGAAATGTTTGGATGATCATCAGGAAATGACGCAATTCCTGAATTTCTGTTATGAAGTTTGAATTTTAAACAAAAATCTTTAATCTAAGACACTAATATAAGCTGTTTTTTTGCTCTCCACTTCACTAGCTTGCAAACAACAAAGTTGTTAGATGAGTTAAACCCGCACTGACTTGTTCAGAATTAATTATATTAATAACAACTACACATCTCCATGAAGATGTAAGCAAGCACATGTACAGTGTGCATTACTTCTGGGATTGCCATTATATGTTTCTATTTTACTGCCTTTAGTTTTGCATAACATGATATATCATCATGTCAATGGAGAGAGGGTCTGAAGAGTCATACATTTCAATAGTTAACTTTGCTGATGTGGCTGTCTTTCATTCACTCAAATGCCACAAGAAATGTATATCTCTGTCTTAAAGATATAACATTCATCTATCACATAACATTGAAGGATGAAAATAGTGATTAGTGGAATAAGCAGTGATTATCCAATGGTAAAAGTTTGTGGTTTGATTGATACATTTTGAAGTCGCCCCATATTGCCTTGAGGGCCGAGTGCTGGAAATAATATGTTATGATTTTTTTTTTATGTATTCCAAGCCTTTTTTATTTTAATGCAATAATTATTTTAACAGTAATAGTGTACACTTTTTCTAAAGAATAAACTTCAAAAGTATACAAATGGCATGTTCGGAAAAACAATATATCTGTACACTGGAAATGATATGCAACATGACAGCAAATAAATACAAAGCAAAATTTAAATGAAAATAAAAAATAAAGCAATTAAAAATTATTAATTTTATTTAGTATTTTTAATTTACAGCATCCTTTTAATTCTTCATGCTATCAAAAAAACATTTTTTTCTTTGGGAGACTATTCTATAATGCAAGCTGAAAGACAATTTGGCTATATGCATAGAAATGTGTATTGTCAGAGAGTATATTTTCTATTGTACAAATAAAATGCTCTGTTTGTACCAGCAAGTGCATTCAAGGATAATACATATATCCTGTGTAATATCATCATGTTTGCTAATGTGTAGTCAAAGATATGAATGCTGCAGTATTTCTGTGCTTTAAACACCATTGTTTTCAAAATTACTACACTCATGTGTTGCTTAGAATTACAGAAGGTGAAATAAATGACTCATTTGTATGTATACATATCACATGTTAACTTGCCTTTTTAATGCTTTGCTATTACAGTTTAAACATTCCCAAACTATTTTTGAATAATTATATATAATTTAGGTAGCAATTTTAAAAAGCATGAGGATTTTCATTTAGGTTCAATGCACCTGTAAACCTACCTAATATTGATATTTCAATAAAAGGTTACACATCCTATACTGAAAGGATTAAAAGTTCATTTTAAAACCTCCCTTAATTCAGGAAACAGTGTTCGGATACACATTGATGTACATAGCAACAACACATGCACTAATCAACTAATTCTAAGCTTTAAACTGACTAGGAAATCTAGAACATGCAGCAACTTGCTAAGCGCATAACAAATATTTCTAATAGCAGGAGTTATATGGTTGTGAGAAGTCACATGGCAACACCATGTACTATATGGACAGATTATCCAAAAATTTCTAATGTCCACCAGAAACTCAAAATAATAAACTCAAGCTTCACACTGTCTTCAATTAGTATTAGCAAAATAGCCCATTCTACAATTAACAAAGATATTGCTATGTAACAAAAGTGGCAGTTAACACTTGTAAAAACCATAAGAGTTTTGATTAGTATTGAGACACTAACCTGAACTCTTATTTTAACAAGATAAGTTTCCCAATAGCAACATTAAGATGTATGTTGTCATGTTGTGCTGTGTGTACATGAACTGTAATCCTCCAGAGCACCAAACTTCTAGAATGCTTTTCTTAACTGAGGCTGAGTTAAAAGTTAGATTGGATTGTTTGAGAAAGATAGTCAGTTACAAAAAAGGTACACCAACAGCGCAGACAATTGCATGAGTTTTAATGAGTTTCTTTTAAGTATACCAGCACTGAAGAAAAAATAGAAAAGAAAGAAGAAATAAAATGTATTACCCCACTGAACTGTAACGGAAATAACTGTCAGAAAAAATAACAGCTATATTGGTATTAGGATCAGACAGAAACACTATGTTTATCCTGGCAATAAAAGCAGCATTCAAAGATATGAAATACAAAATGAAATAGGCAATTATAAAATATGAAATGCAGTATAGCCTTTATTCTTCTTTCCTTTATTTGAAATATCTGACTGACAACAATTGCAACAGGAATCTGTTGAGGCACTGCAACCTATTTGCTATGCTCACAACTCGCTCAATTAAACTTCAACTAGCTGCAACAAACTCTCCAATTCTTTTTTAAATGGCCTTAGTTCTTTCTTGAACATTTTAGTCTTGACTTTTCATTCTGTGGCAATTAACAAGGCATTCTAGAAGTTTCTTGCTCATGATGTTTGTAATCAACTTGGTTCTATTGTTGATCAGCTGGAAGTAGCAAGTGATGTATAGGGTGCTTTTACACACAGGAATATTTTTACATAATAAGTATGTGATTAGAAGCTCTAAAGTAATATAATAAAACAATGGAATTAAAACTCTAGTTAACCTTCAGAACATATTTTGGTAACTGCCACACCTCTATCCATTTTTGTCCACTTAGAGAGGTATCAAAAAATAAACCAGAATGATTTTATTGCAGCTCAATGGCCCTATGCTTGCACTTGGTGTTGGCAGTACTAGAGACCTAACCTTGAGTGACACAATGCCATGTACATTATTTGTCTGAAACTTCACAGTTGGAGAGAAACATTCAAGGTGAAAGAACGCTTTAGCTGTACTCAGCATGGATCTTAAGTCACAGCAGATGCATCGCTTAACTTTTGCATTTTTCTTGATAAAACTTCATCACAAACAGTGGAAATGTTGCAGCAAACCTTCAAAGAGCAAGCTGTGGGAATGCTTTGAGTCGATAAACAATTTACGATGGGTAAAACTGACCTTGAGGATACCAAAGCCTCACATGTGGACCCACAAACAAAACAAGAAAGTGTCCAATGGAAACATTCTTCAACTCCAAGATGGCAAAGGCTAAGTGCAGGATAGGCTATGCACCTCTCTGTTTTGAGCAACAAGGCATTGTATACGATCACATGGTGAAGAAGCAATGCACTCTTATTGCTGATTACTATTGTGAAGTATTGAAAGGGCCATTCAAGAAAATTGCTGCTAAAAGACCAAACCTTGCTCAAATGGGATGTATTCATCACAAGGATAATGAGCTTCCTTATTGCACTAACAAGAAACTGCAAGGAGGTGCTGCCACGCCCACCTTATTTGACAGATCTAGTGCCATGTGATTTGCACTTACTTCCTACAGTGAAAAAAGAGATTCAGGGGTCATCATTTTGATACTGATCAGGAGTTAAACAACACAATTTCAGGTATACTCAACAGACTATTCAAGAAGGTCTTTTGAAGCATTTTGAATGGTGGACTGAACATTGGAACCCTTGTATTGCGTTTGAGGGAGAATACTTTCAAGGTCTGTAACTGAATGTGAATAAAGGCAGCCAGTCTTAACCACTAATAAATTAATATTAGTTACTTTTTATGTCTTCTTGTATGTAATAGTGTCTGTAAGGATAGAAAACCTTTTGAAGTCAACAATGTCAAAGTTAATACCTTTTATTTTCTTTGTTTTCTTTTCAAAATATATTTTTACTTTCTCTACTTGTACAATAAGTAGAGAAGTATTGCATTCCACCCAAAAATTCATACCGAGATTTCACCGGAAATACATGTACTGAGACCCCCTAAATCCAAATAAAGCATTTTTGGAAACATGTCCAAATGTGTTTGTTTTTGAACACAATAACTCAAAAACGAAGTCAGATAAATGCCAAACTTGGTATTTAGCTTCAGTACTTTCCAAAGATGCGACACAAAGATTTTCAAGAAAATCCTCCCATCCCATACTACCCTTTACATGGAAGGTTTTTTGAAATTTTTGATTTTCTAAAAACTGGCTCTAATAATTTTGATTAAAATACTGTATATTAAAGATATTTACATGAGAAATAAAAAGTATATCTTGAATTTTCTGGGAATAGCCTTTAAGTTCACTTTAATTGGAAGAAGTTTCATATAATCTTGTATAACTGGTAAATGGCAATAGACAAAACTGTATTACACAAAAAATGTAGATCTCTTTAAAACAATTTATTTCAAATAAGATTTTTTGGGGGCATAAGCCATTTCTAGCTTATGATATCCATTATTAAAGGTTCAAAGATTCCATCTTTCACTTTGAGATATCCATTATTAAAGGTTCAAATTATTCATTTCTTGGTCACTTTTATAAAGTCCTGTCAACATTTGGTTGTTTCTTGCAATTGCAGGGAAACAGTATGGAATTTTAAGGCCAGCATATAGTGTGCAGTTCTTAAATATTTGACCATCACTGCTTCCTTTGTATTTATAATGAAATGTGTAATGTAGCTATTTCTGCAAAGGTTTATTGGATTAAATGATGTAGACAGTAAAATGAGCTTTAGTAAGAATAGTTTGTATATGCACTAATAAACAATAGAAGGTAGAGAAAGTCATTGAATTTTTCACATCCGATTTTTTTCAATTCAGTTTATGGAGCTATTTTAGCAACGTATTTTCTTGTATAATTTCACAATCACAAAAGTAGAACAATGTTGAAACATTGTTCTTTCATACTAGCTGTGTGTAGGCAGTAAGTTGTAAAGTTAGAACTGCTTATTGTTTATTTTAGTTATTTTTAAAGCATTCCTTTTCTTCTGATATTTAAACTGATTTTTGTCATTCCTGCACATTTTTACTTTCCCTACTACGTATAGTAAGTAGGGGAAGTATTGTATTCCACTCAAAAATTCGATACCGAGATTTCACCGGAAATACATGTTTTGAGACCCTCTGAATCAAAAAAAGTATTTTTGGAAACGTGCGTGCGTGCGTGTGTGTGTGTCTGTGAACAGCATAACTCAGAAACGAACAGTCGGATAAACACCAAACTTGATATTTAGGTTCAGTATCTTCCAGAGATGCTACATGAAGGTTTTCAAGAAAATCCCCCCACCCCAGACTATGCTTTACATGGAACATTTTTCAA
Source organism: Deroplatys truncata (assembly GCA_030765065.1). NCBI lineage: Eukaryota > Metazoa > Arthropoda > Insecta > Mantodea > Mantidae > Deroplatys > Deroplatys truncata. The sequence continues at coordinate 118,334,429 of CM060976.1, forward strand.
AAGTTTTAATTTTCTCAAAAATGGCTCTAACGATTTTGATTAAAATATCATATGTTTAAGATATTGTCAGAGAAACGAAATGTATATTTCGAATTTTCTGGGAATGTCTCCAAAAGTATTCTTCATTGTGAACGACTTTTGCATAACTGGTAAACCATAAGAGATAGACAAAATTTTACTACACAAAAAATATAGAACGCATTAAAATACACAATTTATGTCATATACATTTCTTTTGTTGAGCGAACCGTTTGAGATATTGCTTGTTATTCCCTTAAATTTTCCAATACTTATACTTTTTCTCAAATTCATTATTCATTTTTTTTATGTCCTGGACATGCAAAGAGAATGAAATGCTCCATATAGCAACCAGCGTTAAAATATTTGACTATCGCTTAAAAGCTACCATATTCCCCTTGCATCTACAAGAAAATTAGCAATAAGATTGACATCTCGATATCTCGATTAACATGAAGCATATGGAGAATAAACGTTTGTAAAAATAGTTTGTACAAGAGTAGAGAAAGTCATGTGAGTGTAACACATCAGATTTTTTACTATAGTTCTGGCATTATTTTAAGGGGGATATGCTTGTGTGTTAAGACCAATGAACACAACTTTGATATGCATTTTCTAAAAAAATTATAGAAGATTACCAGCTGTAAGGTTTTGAAAAAGCGCTCTGTATGAAACAATTCAATGCATTTAATCATATATGAGTAAACATTAAACACAAAACTGCTCCCTAGAGCACTGAATCATAACTGTTTTTTATTCTATTAAAGAAACATAAAAATAAATCTATCAATTGCATTTCATTAGTTCATTACTTAAGCCTGAAAGAGTCCATTAATACTAGGACATTCAAACATGATGGCACAATGCTGTTTATCAATGCTTCTAGTGGTGACTATTATACTTATGAAACAAACATTCTGTAACACAATACAAGAATCAAAATGGCAGTCTCCTGCACCATTCCTAGCTGGCTTATTCATGAGCTAACTTGAAGCTTTCCTATCTAGAACCTTCTCACATATCTTCAAGATTTAGTATTGATATGCTGCTGATGTATTTGCTATCTTCACCGAAAGATCATCAATGTTTCAGAAAAAAATAAACAAACTAAACCAAATTTACTATCAAAATAGAAACACATTACAGTGAAACTTTGATTTTACGGCCCTTGAATTAATGTTTCTCATGATTTTACACCAAAATTATATGGTCTGTAGCAATAATACATATGTATGTAATGTTACATTTTACAAGAATTTAAGTTTTCCAGTTCTACACCTCAAAAATGATTTTTTACAGCCAATATTTCTCTCAATTTTATGTTTTTATTATTTTCTTCTGCTCTAGGGTCATAATACTCTATTCTCGTAATATCATGGTAAAATAGCTGGCAGTTGTCTGTTAGGGAGCTTGAGAAGGCATGGTTTTATAAGTTATGAACCAAATCAAGCTTCATCTGATATGCCGAACATATAAAATAATAATTTGCAAAAGTATTGCACTTCAATGCACCACTGAAACCATATTAAACAATCGAAAATTATATTTGATTCTGTTTGTGAATCCCAGTGAGAGTAGAAATATAATTTAAGACAATTATTCTTACGGCAATGGTCACCCACCATGAACGACAAAATTTTTTATTTTTTTACACACGGCAATATATAAAGGGTAGATTTAATTGAAAACCTTATTTCATTTATATAATGTTCCCTATCCTGACAAATCCTCTGATAACCCAGCGAGTATAGAATTCTCTGCCAAATCATACAACTGGCACAATTTGACATTCATCTGTCTGATAACTTTCATAACATGTCTACAGATGGCAGCAAGATGTAACCATTGCTGATGGAAGTTACCTTGACTGGCATCTGCTTTGCTTCGCTACATCCATATCTGTGTTCTGATCTGTTTTGCATTTGCTTTGAAGCTGTACAGGTTAAAATCGAATCACTGCAAATCTTCTTGAATCCATGTAATCAGTGATTATTGAAACTTGATTTTCAATTGATATATTGAAGAATGGAAGGAAATAAGGCAAAAAAGCAGAAAGTGTTTTCAGTTAATGAGAAAATGCAAATTTTGGAACACACGTAGATTTAACTTTGCAACTTGGTATACCAGTATCTATATTGAATAAAATTGTTAAAAATCATGTCAAAATTGAAAACGATACATGCACAGAGGTGAATTTGCAAAACGAAAATCATTATAGCAGTCTCCTCTGTAAGAACTGGAATTAGTTCTTGGAGCATGCTTCAAACAAGCCCGCGCTAGCAACATATCTGTGGATGGCAAAATGCTCCAGGAGAAAGCATTATACTTAGCAGCTCAGCTTGGAATTGACAACTTCAGGCTTCGAATGGATGGATAGATCAATTTAAAAAGCACACAACATGGTGTACAAAAGTTTATCGGGGGAAAGTGCATGTGTAAGCATTGGTACTGTAGAAGAATGGAAACCTGGAGCTCTCCTTAAGGAAATGGAGGGCTATAAAAGACATGTAGAATACTGATGAAACATGCTTGTTTTATAATTTGCAGCCTCAGAAGACTCTGGCATACAAAGGGGAAAGTTGCCACAGTGGAGTGAAAGTGAAGCAAAGGCTTACAGTTTTGTCATGCTGTAATGCTGATGGAAGCAACAAATTATCACTAGAAGATTCCAGAAGTCACACAGCTTCAAAAATGTTACAAGGGTCATTCTGAAAAATTTGAGAATTGGCAACAATGAGTAGTGGTAAGCCAAAGCAGCTTTTCCTAACTTCAGATTGAAGTTCAGATAGCAGCATGTGCAAGTCTGGGCACGCTCCAATAATGTACATCATCAGCACCGCATGTGTTTATGTATAGTAGGTGTTGCTATGCCATACACTAGAATGGATCTCAAGTGAGAGAATTTCCATGCTATGATTTTCTATGACTTTAAAGTTGGTTTAGGGAGAGAAAATGCCTTGAAAGACTGCATCATGCATTTGGGGATCTTGGGCCTTCACAATCCACCATTTATCGATGGTATGCAGAGTTTAGAAGAGGAAGGGATTCCCTCGAAGATGAAGACCAAGCAGGATGACCGGCTACAGCAACATTGGATGAAAATGTGGTGAAAGCATGGCGCATGTTGCAGAGGATCATCGTTGCACATGTGGTCAGATTCAAGAAGCCCTAAAGGCTGGATCAGCAACAGTGAAAACAATCCTGAAGAAAATCTTGATGTCAGAAAGCTCTGCAGTCGCTGGATCCCCCACCACCTCACAAATGAGCAGAAACAAGTATGTGTGCAACGGTGCCAGGAAATGATTGAAAAATTCAATGCAGGAAGATCCAAAAACATATTTAACATTGTAACAGGTGGCAAAAGCCAGATTTATCAGTATGATCCAGGAACTAAATGACAATCATCGGTCTGGATCTTCTCAGGAGAAGATTCCCCAACAAAAGTGAGGCGAACAAAAAGTGTTGGCAAGAAGATGATATGTTTTTTCTTTTCAGCAAGTGGCCACATTGTGACGATTTCGCTTGAGGGGTAAAAGACTGTTACTGTCAGATGGTACACCACAAAATGTCTGCCACAAGTGTTCAATGAGCTGAAAACAAAAGCATCTTAAGACTGGTCTGCGCGGAATTTTGTTGCACCATGACACCATGTTATGGCCACACTGTACAAGAAACAACCCAATTTCTGCAGGAGTCAGATATTCGTCCCATTCTTCCTGCAGTCCAGATCTGGCCCCATGTAACTTTTTTCTATTCCCCAAAATGAAAGAAAAAGTTTAAGGTCAACAATTTGAGTCACCGGAAGCCACAGTGGCTGCTTATGAAGAATGGATTTGCACTCTCTCAAAAGAAGAATGGCGTTCAGCATTTGAAAAATGGTTTGAAAGGATGAGACGGTATATAGAATCCAATGGAAAATATTTTGAAAAGATGCAATGATCGGATCTAAATTTTAAATATTTTATTGTGTCCATTCTCAAAACTTTTGGAGTGACCCTATGTAAGAAGCTGCCAACTCCTTACAAAGCGAATTGCAACTCTTGGATGATGGGAGCCTTTTTGAAAATTATCTGTGGCAGCTTGATAGAAAAATGGGGTCACAAAACCATACAATTGTTTTGTTCGACCAGTGTTCGGCACACCCTAAGAATGTTGCATCAACATTAAGAAATGTGAAACTTGCATTTTTTTTCTACAAACTGTACCAGTAAACTGCAGCCTTTAATTTGGACATAACTGCCAACTTCAAGTATTTTTACCGGAAGCAAGTTATGCGCAAAGCAATTACAATGGTTGACAATGGAGTGACAGAAGCAACAACAATCAAAATAAGTATTCTCCAAGCAATGAACTTCATTTCTGAAGCAAGGCATGCTGTCACTCATCCAGAACTGCTTCAGAAAAGCTGGTTTCCCTAGAGGGTCTTGATTTGAAAGAACCTGTGCAAACTGGACTGGATGAGTTGGAGAAATCGGCAGAAAAAGAGTAAACTCCACTGAAGTATACTTCAATGACGAAGTCAACTATGATAATGAACTATCAGTGTGTAAAGTAAAAACCATAGACCAAGTTCTGCAGCAGCAGGTGTCCACCACAGAAGAAAATAATGATGAGGAAGAGGAACCAGAGCAACCAAAACCTAATTTCTGTGAGACATTAAGAGGCTTGGATGCAGTAAGAAGGTACTTGCCTTCTTTCGACACTGATAGTGAACATTTAGGATGTGTAACAAGCTTGAAAATGAACTTTGCGGACTTAAATCAATTAAGAAAATTAAAGGTTTCCATAATGTATTGGCTGAGAAAGTAATGCTGCGTAAGTCTTGACTAGCTGTTATTCCATATTTATTCGGTATTCATTTATTACTTATTAGGTTCTTTGCATATAATGTTATTGAAGTATGTTAATTTAAATAAAACTGCAGTGCGATACTTTTCATTGGTTTCCTTGGCTTTACATTTTCCTCAATTTTATAACATTTTTCAGTGGTCTGCAGACAAGTGTAAAATAGGGGTTTCACTGTACGCACTTCCTTTCTTGGACCTGAAAATGACAAACTATAACAAAAAACTTAATTTGGCACCTGCAGGAAAGGAATGCCTATCAATAAAAGTATAAGGTCAGAAGGTTGCAACATCAAAACAAAACAGCCCTTTCAATACAGAGGTCCTGGGCTCAATTCTGGCTAAAGTGTAGGTGATTTTGTTTAATGAGAATTATTTCATACTCTGCACAAGGTTGGAAGTATGAAACAGGGGAATATTTTTCAATGTTATAAAGAATTAAAACCTAAACATTAAAAACCCAAAGCCAATGAGTCAACAACAAGGATCTGTTTCAAAAGGAAAACTGCTGATATGCTTGGAGTAGTTCAAGGCATCTCTAAAAAAATAAACAAATAAATAAAATAAAAAAAGGAAGGAAGGAGGAGAATTGCTACACACAGGTTGATTAATGTACCCTGTGCATACCAGCAAATAGCTAAATCAGCAGCATTGAATGGATTCACACACAACAATAATATACTTAAATTTAAGCAACAAAAATGTCTCAGACAGATTACCATACTGTGTCCATAATCAGAAACCAGAAATTCAAGAAATTTACCTTCTACTTTTGGGCTCGCCATTAATTTCAAGTAGTTCTTAAAGAGTGTAACATTACCTTAGCACCCTATAGCAGAAACAGTGTTGAAACATTATTAGGTCTAGCAAGAAAAATAAAACACAAGTGGAAAAAATGTATTTATTTACAAATAAGGGGTCTATGTGATCTGGCCCTGGTCACTAGTCCCAAAGGCATCAATGCATACAAATGATGACACAAAAATTGATTATCCCAGTCATTTAGAAAAGAAGTAAAGCCTTTACAAAATAAAATATGCAAACTATAACAAAATCTACACAGGGAAAATCAAGAGAAATTTGGCACCATATTTAAGGAATCTTAGAGAAATCTGGAATGTAAGAAAATAGACATGTTTGCCATTGAAGCCCATTTCTGGGAAAAAAAGGGAGATAAAGGAAAAAATCCACTTCATAAAGTAAGTTAGCAGACACATAGAGCATAAAAAAAATTTCAATTTTTATTCATAAACTTTGGAAACCTAATATCCATGATACTATTTTCAAGTTTGTTCACAAATAATCAAAGGGACCACACAAGCCATTCAACTTGGTTAACTCTCCATCAACAATCAATGTGCAACTGAGGATGTGGGCAATCCCATAGAACATTCTAGGAGATAATGCAGTATTTAAGCCAGTATTTAAGCTCTGACAACTATTTCTTGCAGATTTTGATTTAGTGATGCCTAAACACATTTAACTGCCAACACAGTTAAATTATAGTTTAAATGTTATACAGACAAAAACAAAGCTGAAATAATTGAACTTTCAAAAATCTATTCATCTGAATTAGCTCATATGTTATATGTATATTCTAACTGATTTGATGGGAAGTTCTAATTAACCCCTGTGTCAACTATTTAAGGGCCCATTTCGCAATATGTGCTACAGAAGAAATAAGCAGAATGTACAAAATGCTGCTGACAAAGTAGCAGACTACATTTGAAGTGTGTAATCCAGAAGTAACCTAAATATATTTAGTCTGAAACAGTAAGTGTGTTGCTGTTATTTCTGTGTGCCCTAGGACTCAAAATTAATGCATTAAAATATATATATATGGGACAGTCACATGAAAACGGGCCAGGTGTCAAAAAGGATCATTGAACAATAGATAACTGAAAAGTAATCTCTGTAACTGCTATTACAGGGCTTATCTTGAATGATAAGACTGGTAGCAGCCAGATCTGACTTGTAGCACGTATCGGATGGAATGATCTTACTCTGTAGTAGCCTAGTTTGTGCTCCTACACAGGTTAATGGCATTTATTCAGTCTAATATTGTTTGACATTGTGTACGGTTGTTGGTATCTAATGTGATGCCATTTGCTCTCTTACACTCCAATATTTTGATAAGAGATTGGTATATTGATCAAAAGCTGGGCAGTGAAGTAGGTGGTTTCTCTTTGTATCTTCAAGTTCACAGAAAGACGTTGTGTATAGTGGAAATGTTACATGAAACTGACAGATGATTGTGTTTACTGATATAGTTATCACTACAGAACAGCACATGTTTGCTTTCAAGTATTATGCAAATGGAGTCACTTGTGGACTGTCAGCTTGAATTTAATCAGAAATTCCCTGTGCTACTGTCCCTAAGAAATCCTCAACTTGGTTGTCAGAAAAAAATTAACAGACTGGGTCTATGTTAGACAAAAAGAAACATAGCCAGCCAAAAGTTCTAACCAAGGAAAAATTGAGACGGTAATTTGTATCACAAATTACTTTAATGTAAATAATTATTTTAATATGAATATGTATTTTTATGTAACATTGATTTCAGAGGTTTGATAATTGTAATTATTATTGGTAAATAATAATATACGGCTCTATTGAAACTGTTAACAATAACACAATACTGCAGCAAGGGGGTGAGTTGTTTATCGTTACCGGGAACCAGGAAGTTACGTAATGTTTCGCGCCTTTTCAGTAAAAAAAGCTTCCAGAATGTTCTATAAAAGTAATATGTATTAGTGGTTTTCATTGGATAGTAAAATAGACGCTAATGTTGGCGCGTTTTATTAGCCAATAGCAGTTCATTTATAATCTTTAGGTGTATCTTAAGGCAAGCCTATAAATAGCCATGCTCGAAGTCGATCGCTCCTCGCAAACAACAGCGGAGCAGGGTATTGGGCTCTGTTCCTGAAAAGGCAGCCAATGAGGAGCCTATAAAAACTTAGCGCTACCTCCCATCACACCTTCTACATCAAAACCAAACCGCCACCCTAAAAATTTCCTTTCTACCTATGGTTAAGCCCTTCAAAGGGTAGGTACATGGAAAAATCCACTTAGGTTCACCACGAACCTACCAGATGCACTCGGACTCGGATCGCTCCTCAGTTATACAAAATTCTCCGTACACTCCACGTCGATTCCGCAGTTCAACAAGATGTCGCCAATCAGTCCTTCATTTCGTCATAAGTTACACGCAGCAGAAGTACGAGAAATCTTATAAAATATTCTAAAGTTAAATATACAAAGTTGAAGTACGTGAGTTAAAAGTGATAAGAAGTTATTATAAACAGTTTCAATATGGCGATTATCTAGATAAATCTGTGAAAGTGTTAGTGCACGTGTTCGACAATAAAACATTATAAAACAAATTTCTTCACTAGTAATTTTTGGATAAAAGATTCCTTTTCCGCTTCACAACCTGTAAGAAAAACATGCCTACCTAGATCACATAATAGCTAGCCGGTGGACATTTAAAACTGATACAAAATTGCTACGCCAGAGGAATCTACAAACAGAACAAATGAACCAACCAACGTATGACGTCACACAAGATGGTTTCGCGTGAAGTAAACACATATTTGCTCTCGTAAATTGGCTTCCACAACGTGGTGCTATAAACACGTAAATTTGTGCTATTGCAAATTGGCTCCCAGACGTGGGGCAGTTAAAGTGATGTAAACAAACATTTATTTGCAACATTTGTTATACTCGCAAATTGGCACAACAACGTGGAGCTAACTATAAGATCTTCAGGATATAATAATTTACGTAAAACAGTATACGTAAGCTATACATCTTTCAAATTGGCGCCATAACGTGGGGCGAAGTGACCAGGAAAGGAAGGCGAAGTGACCAGGAAAGGAAGGCGAAGCGACCAGGAAAGGAATGAAGCAGAGTAACCAGGAATACAGCGGTGAAATGGTCTACAAGACGCAGATTCCAGAGACGAAAGGGACGACTGACTTCGATCGTAATTCCGAGATTGCGATGCAACAAGGAATTCAGCTACAAGAAAACATCGAAACGACGTAGATTCATCATAAAACAACGCAGAAGCGACATACAAATCTAGGAGAAAGGGGCAGAACGCTGGACATCAAAGCTACATCAACAGGCAGCATCATAAAGGTCAGGTGATTGTAATTTTTTTTTAGAAAACAAAAACAATGGCTGCTAGGAATACTGAAGAAATAATGATGAAGGGGGATAGTGTAACAGTGAGCTGTAATTCAATACAGGATACAGAAAATAGCTTAAACAATGTAATATTGAAGGGAGGAAATGTTAGTGCAAAAAGTAAGAATAGAATAGCAGGAAATATTAATTCTGATACTAGAATGATGATGGAAATGCTGAGAAATATGAAGAGGGAATTGAGGGAAGAATTAAGGGAAGATAGTAGTAAGACTAGTGAGAAATTAGAACAAAAATTAACTCAGAGTATAAGGGAAGAAATTTGTAAGAATAATGAGAAATTAGAAAAGAAAATAGATCAAAATAGGGAAGATATTGATAGGAGTTTAGAACAAAAACTAACTCAGAATAATGAGAAATTAAGGGAAGATATTGGTAAAAGCTTTGAACAAAACAGGAAATCAATTGAAAATATTGGTAGGAGTAATGATATATTAGAGCAAAAAGTAGATCAAAGCAGTGAAGAAAGTGAAAAGAAAGTTACGAAGCTAGATAGTAGTATGCCAGAAATGAGAGATAAAAATGAGGAAGTAATAGTAAGTAAGATAGGAGAAATTTCAAAGAAAATGCTAGACATGAGCATGGAAATAGATAACAAAGAAAGTGAGGTTAATACTAAAAGTGAGGTTAATGTAGAAAGTACAGAGTTAGGAAGTCAAATGAGTAGTATTTCAAGTGAGCTAATAGAGATAAAAGAGGTTAGGATCGTAGATGTAAATCAGGCTCAAGTCAATTTCAGAGCGGAGATATCAGAAATGCAAAAAGAATCAGAAATGCAAAGAGATAAATTGTACCAATATGTTCAAAATGCAAACTCCAGTCCAGTACAATTTAGTACAAATTTGTCAAAGTATTCTCAAAGTAAAGAGATAGCAGAAGAATTGAAAATGAAAGTTGTTAAAAGATGTGTAGTTAAAGAAACTGTAGATTGTTTTCAAATGTTCTCAGGGGACGAAATTTCATATGAATACAAGAGGTTATTCATTAACAATAATTTGAAGGTTAGGTTACGGCTACGAGTAATGTTTAGCCACACACAATTTGATCCAGGAGGGTAAATAGCAATGTGATGTAAAGTAAATGCTGTATAGGTAAAGACGACTTGCAGAGAAATGTATTGGAACGTAAGAGGGTTAACTATTTATGTGTCATTTGAAAAGAGAAATAAGTTATAAAAAAAAAAAAAAAAAAGGAGAGAGAAATGTTTAAAAAATAAAAATAAATAAATAAATAAATAAATAAATTTTTAGTAACTGTAACAACATTTGAAAATTAAGAATGCAAAGATTGAAACTTAAGATGATATGAAATTAAAAGTACGTAAATACAATTCAAAGAGTATTGTTAAAATAAAATTCAGAATAACAAAAATTGGTAAAAATAAATAAAACAAATACTTATGTAGCAAACAGAAAAGGTGAAACATTGTCAAGATTTAAGAGATGTAAATATATTTATAAAATTCAAAATAACAAAAATGGTAAAAATAATTCAAAATAAATACTTAAGTAGCAAACAGAAAAGGTGAAACATTGTCTAGATTTAAGAGATGTAAATTTGTGTAGAGGGTAAATATTTTGGTACATATGTATAATGATTACAAAAATCTTAAATTTATAAATTTTTGTCAACAATGTAAGAGAGGAAACAATTTTGAAACAGTGATCAAATAGTTTAGGGTATAGTATTTGCTATAAAAAAAAAAAAAAAAAAATTTTGTGATATCAGACTAATATCTAAATTAGTTAAACCAGAGCCAGTAAGTAGTGGCGAGATAAAACATATGTCGTGTGTTAAATACGTGTGAAGTGTAAAGTGAAAGTGATAGCGTGTGTTCCAAGATTTAGGAGACTAAAAACACAAATTATAAAATTCTGAACAAGTTATAAATATTTATAATTATGTTTCTAGTGGGGCATATGAGACGGTAATTTGTATCACAAATTACTTTAATGTAAATAATTATTTTAATATGAATATGTATTTTTATGTAACATTGATTTCAGAGGTTTGATAATTGTAATTATTATTGGTAAATAATAATATACGGCTCTATTGAAACTGTTAACAATAACACAATACTGCAGCAAGGGGGTGAGTTGTTTATCGTTACCGGGAACCAGGAAGTTACGTAATGTTTCGCGCCTTTTCAGTAAAAAAAGCTTCCAGAATGTTCTATAAAAGTAATATGTATTAGTGGTTTTCATTGGATAGTAAAATAGACGCTAATGTTGGCGCGTTTTATTAGCCAATAGCAGTTCATTTATAATCTTTAGGTGTATCTTAAGGCAAGCCTATAAATAGCCATGCTCGAAGTCGATCGCTCCTCAGTTATACAAAATTCTCCGTACACTCCACGTCGATTCCGCAGTTCAACAAGATGTCGCCAATCAGTCCTTCATTTCGTCATAAGTTACACGCAGCAGAAGTACGAGAAATCTTATAAAATATTCTAAAGTTAAATATACAAAGTTGAAGTACGTGAGTTAAAAGTGATAAGAAGTTATTATAAACAGTTTCAATATGGCGATTATCTAGATAAATCTGTGAAAGTGTTAGTGCACGTGTTCGACAATAAAACATTATAAAACAAATTTCTTCACTAGTAATTTTTGGATAAAAGATTCCTTTTCCGCTTCACAACCTGTAAGAAAAACATGCCTACCTAGATCAGATAATAGCTAGCCGGTGGACATTTAAAACTGATACAAAATTGCTACGCCAGAGGAATCTACAAACAGAACAAATGAACCAACCAACGTATGACGTCACACAAGATGGTTTCGCGTGAAGTAAACACATATTTGCTCTCGTAAATTGGCTTCCACAACGTGGTGCTATAAACACATAAATTTGTGCTATTGCAAATTGGCTCCCAGACGTGGGGCAGTTAAAGTGATGTAAACAGACATTTATTTGCAACATTTGTTATACTCGCAAATTGGCACCACAACGTGGAGCTAACTATAAGATCTTCAGGATATAATAATTTACGTAAAACAGTATACGTAAGCTATACATCTTTCAAAATTAAGAAGTAGGGACTGTCATGGAAAGAATTTTTTTAAAAAAAAAACTACTTTCTAAAATTACCTACTTTATATAACAGAATAACTGACTCAGTAGCTTGCTCTTGATGCAGTAATTTGTATCACAAATTACTTAAATGTAAATAATGATTGTAATATGAATATGCATTTTTATGTGACATTGATTTCAGATGTTTATTAATTGTAATTATTATTGGGAAATAAGTTTATACGGCCTTACTGAAACTGTCAATAATAGCACAATAATGCAGCGAGGGGGGGTGAGCTGTTTATCATTATTGGAAACGAGGAAGTTACGTAATGTTAGCGCGTTTTTTCCATTTAGAACCTTCTGGAATATTTTCTCCCTAAAGCATATGTATTCATAATTTTCATTGGATATTAAAATAGACGCTAATGTTGGCGCGTTTTATTAGCCAATTGCAGTTCAGTTATAATCTTTAGGCGTATCTGGATGCAGGATTATAAATAGGGTAGGTTAGAGGTAGCTTTATGCTCAGTTCATCGAAAATCTCAATACATTACACGTCGCCTTCAGTTGCTCAGTTCATCAAAATTCTTTGTGCACTACACGTCGTCTTCAGTTCGTCAGTTCGTCAAAATATTTGTATGAGATACGTCGGCTATAGATTCATAAGTTACGAAAATCTAAAGTATTATAAAGTTAATTATACACAAAGTTGAAGTACATGAATTAAGAGTGATTAGTAATGAAGTTATTACAACAGTTTCAGTTTGGCGAGTGTCAAGATCAATGTGTAAATGTGATAGTTAACGTGTTTGACAATAAATGTGTAAAACAAATTTCTTCATCAGTGTTCTTTTTGGATAAAAGATTCCTTTCCGTTTACACAACCCTGATCAAGAGACATGTTCGACCGAGAGATAATAGCTAGCCGGAGGACAGTAAACAAAATTTAAATCAAATAACAGTCGGATTCTTTCGAACACTAACACTGATGCAAATTGCTAACACAGGATGGAGCTACAAACCGAACAAATGAATGACGTCACAAGATGGCAACACGTGATGTAAACAAACATCACAAGCATCAACATTATAAGTAAATACTGCATCAAATTGGCACCCAGAACGTGGGGCAAAGTAACCAGGAAAGTAGCAGAATTAACCAGGATGTGGAATGAATGGAGCAGTGAATTGATCTACAAGACGCAGATTCCAGAAACAACAGGGACGACAGACTACGCGGATGATTGGACATCGTAATTCCGAGATTACAAGGCAACAGGGAACTACAGGACAACAAAACGACGTAGATTCATCGAAGCGACATACAAATCTAGGAGAGAGGGGCAGGAAGCTGGACATCAATGTAACAGCAACAGACAGCATCACAAAGGTCAGAGTATCGTAATTTTTTTTTTTAGAAAACAAAATTGTAACCTTCAAATGTACTTAAGGAGTGGTAGGATAAAGAAAATAATGGCTACTAATAATATTGAAGAAATAATTATGGAGGGAGATAATGTAACAGTTAGCTGTAATTCAATACAGGTTACAGATAATAGCCCAAACAATGTAGGATTTGAGGGTGGAAATGTTAGTGCAGAAAGTCAGAATAGAATAGCAGGAAATGTTAATCTTGATACTAGTATGATTATGGAAATGCTGAAAAATTTGAATGAGAATATGAAAAAGAGTTATAGGGAATTAAGGGAACATATTGGTAGGAGCTTAGAACAACAACTAACTCAGAGGAATGAGATATTACAGCAAAAAGTAGATCAAAGCAGTGAAGAAATTGAAAAGAAAGTTATGAAGATAGATAGTAGCATGCCAAAAATGAGAGATGAAAATGAGGAAGTAATAGCAAGTGAGATAAGAGAAGTTTCAAAGAAAATGTCAGAAATGAGCAGGGAAATAGGTAACAAAGAAAGTGAGGTTAATATTAAAAGTGAACATGTTGATGTAGAATGTACAGAGTCAGGTAGTAGAATGAGTATTATTTCAAGTGAGATAATAGAGATGAAAGAGGTTATGAATGTAGATGCGAATCAGGCGCAAGTTAATTTCAGAGGGGAAATATCTGAAATACAGATGGAGTCAGTAATGCAAAGAAATAAATTGTACAAAGAAGTTAAAGTTTTGCCTGTAAATAATCAAAAGCTAACTTCTGAAATTAACAAGTACCAAGCTTTTCAAATTGAAAACTCCAGTCCAGTACAGTTTCGTACAGATTTGTTAAAGTACTCTCAAATTAAAGAGATAGTAGAAGAATTGAAAATGACAGTTGTTAAAAGATGTATTGTTCAGGAAACTTTAGATTGTTTTCAAATGTTATCATGGGACGAAATTTCAAATGAATACAAGAGGTTATTCATGAACAAAAATTTGAAGGTTAGGATACGGCTACGAGTAATGTTTAGCCACACACAATTTGATCCAGGAGGGTGAATAGCAATGAGTTGTAAAGTAAATGCTGGATAGTTAAAGATGACTTGCAGAGCAATGTATTGGATTGTAAGAGGGTTAACTATTTATATATGTCATGTGAAAAGAGAAATAGAATACAAAAAAAAAAAAAAAAAAAAAAAAAAAAGAGAAATGTTTAAAAAAAAAAATTAAATTTGTTTGTAACTATAACAGTATTTGAAAATTAAGAATGTAAAGATTGAAACTTAATATGATATTAAAGTAAAAGTACGTAAATACAATTCCAAGAGTATTGTTAAAATAAAGTACAAAATAACAAAAATGGGTAAAAATAATTTAAAAAAAAACAACAACAACAACAACAAATATTTATGTAGCAAATATAACATGTGAAACAGTGCCTACATTTAAGAGATGTAAATATATGTGTAGAGGGTGAATATTTTGGTAAATATGTATAGTAATTACAAAAATTCTTAAATGCACAAATTTTTGTCAACAACTTAAGAAAGTAAACAATTTTGTAACAGTAATTAAATACTTCAGGGTGCAGTATTTGCTATAAAAAATTGTAATGTTAGATTAATGTTTAAACACATTCAACCAGAGCCAGTAAGTAGTGGCAAGATAAAAAAAAAAAAAAAAAAAAAAAAAAAAAAAAAAAAAAAAAAAAAACATGTCGTGTGTTAAATGCGTGTGAAGTGTTAAGTGAAAGTGATAGCGTGTGTTCCAAGATTTAGGAGACTAAAAACCCAATTATAAAATTTCCAAACAAGTTGTAAATGTTTATAATTATGTTTCTAGTGGGGCATATGATGCAGTAATTTGTATCACTAATTACTTAAATGTAAATAATGATTGTAATATGAATATGCATTTTTATGTGACATTGATTTCAGATGTTTATTAATTGTAATTATTATTGGGAAATAAGTTTATACGGCCTTACTGAAACTGTCAATAATAGCGCAATAATGCAGCGAGGGGGGGTGAGCTGTTTATCATTATTGGAAACGAGGAAGTTACGTAATGTTAGCGCGTTTTTTCCGTTTAGAACCTTCTGGAATATTTTCTCCCTAAAGCATATGTATTCATAATTTTCGTTGGATATTAAAATAGACGCTAATGTTGGCGCGTTTTATTAGCCAATTGCAGTTCAGTTATAATCTTTAGGCGTATCTGGATGTAGGATTATAAGTAGGGTAGGTTAGAGGTAGCTTTATGCTCAGTTCATCGAAAATCTCAATACATTACACGTCGCCTTCAGTTGCTCAGTTCATCAAAATTCTTTGTGCACTACACGTCGTCTTCAGTTCGTCAGTTCGTCAAAATATTTGTATGAGATACGTCGGCTATAGATTCATAAGTTACGAAAATCTAAAGTATTATAAAGTTAATTATACACAAAGTTGAAGTACGTGAATTAAGAGTGATTAGTAATGAAGTTATTATAACAGTTTCAGTTTGGCGAGTGTCAAGATCAATGTGTAAATGTGATAGTTAACGTGTTTGACAATAAATGTGTAAAACAAATTTCTTCATCAGTGTTCTTTTTGGATAAAAGATTCCTTTCCGTTTACACAACCCTGATCAAGAGACATGTTCGACCGAGAGATAATAGCTAGCCGGAGGACAGTAAACAAAATTTAAATCAAATAACAGTCGCATTCTTTCGAACACTAACACTGATGCAAATTGCTAACACAAGATGGAGCTACAAACCGAATAAATGAATGACGTCACAAGATGGCTTCAACACTGATGTAAACAAACATTTGTAAGTAATACCGTTACAAATTGGCTACCACAACGTGGGGCTACAATAATGTCAAATATAAACACAAAATGAATACTATCGCAAATTGGCTCCCATACGTGGGGCAGTTAAAATTATGTAACCAAACAAAACAAAAGCAACACAACATAAGATCTTCAAGTTCTAATAATTTACGTAAAAACATATTACGTAAGCACTAACTGTTACAAATCGATGACCACAACGTGGGGCTAACACACAACATAAACATATGTAAGTAATACTATCACACTCTCCAAATCTAAATCCATGTGATTGTCATCTGTGAGGAATGCTTAACTTTATGCAGCAAATCCCCATATGCTCAATAAATTAGAAAACAGTATTCAATGTGCATTTTCCAATATTCCAACTGCAGTAATTCAGCAAGTGTTCAATAATATGTTCAACAGGTGCCGGGCTTATATACATACAAAGGGGCATCCTTTGGAACGCTTTTTATAATGAAAGATAAGTTCATAATGGTTCTGGTCCACCGCTATTAGACTTGTGTAGACTTGGATTTGTGTAGCAGTTGCATGACAGTCACATCATTCAAAAGGAACTTGGTGCATTCATCCCACAGAGATAATATGGGCTGCTATTGGATAGACAATCTTATCCATTCAAATACATCTTTGCTCAGTTGAAACCAATGCCTCTCTTTGTAAGAAATATGACACAGGGGTAGTTTGAGCTCTAGAAAGGATGCTGATGTGCTTCCCAGTAAAACCTGACTGTGGCTCTAAGATCAAAACACTGAAACCTTTAGGACATTGCAGTTGGAGATCTTAACTTCATTGATAATTGTTTTTATGGCCACTGACTTTATGTCATGAATCATATGCTTCCATTAATGGCTATGGATTTGCAATTTTCAAAAACTGTTAGTGACATTGTAAGACATCCCTGGACATCAGTTTGATACAAACCAGTTGAGTGCATTTACTACTCAGCATGGTGACCACAGCCTTAATCTTCCCACTTAACAAGCATTGATTTACAGTGCATGAGGATGAATAAGCTTTGTTACAGAAAGAGAAGCAGAAGCAAAACTACTATCCACTATGGAAACCTCTTAAAGTGGTTTGAGGGCTGTATTGGAATGGGAAAGCTTCAAGAACTAAACTGATCATATCTGCCCAAGGGATAAATGTGCAGTTCTTAAGCTACAATTTTGACTTTAAAAAATCAATAATACTTTTTGGCACCTTAACTATTATCACTGGGTTGTTTCTCATAGAGTCCGAGTCCGAGTGCATCTGGTAGGTTCGTGGTGAACCTAAGTGGATTTTTCCATGTACCTACCCTTGGAAGGGCTTAACCATAGGTAGAAAGGAAATTTTTAGGGTGGCGGTTTGGTTTTGATGTAGAAGGTGTGATGGGAGGTAGCGCTAAGTTTTTATAGGCTCCTCATTGGCTGCCTTTTCAGGAACAGAGCCCAATACCCTGCTCCGCTGCTGTTTGTTTTTGTTTTAAAATTTTGATTGATGATGAAATTTTGATGACCTCTCCCGAAGGAGGGGGGGGGGAGTACTTGTTGTCAGCATGTTCTTGCTGTTGGCTGGTTTAAAGCCTTCGTTACCGGGGATGCCCGCATGCCATGCGAGGAACCCGGTAACTTCTGAACTGGCGTTCTTGAGGTACGTAGTCCCCCAGAGATCTGACAAGGGCGTTCTCATGGTAAATCAACTTTCCGTAAAATTTAGTTGCCCGGTGTCTAATCACCTCCTCCACATATGGTATGGCCGAGGTTTCGTGCAGTAGTCTGACCGGAAAGGCAATACCGACAGAATAGATGGACCGAAGTCCCCTATTCTGTATCCGCTGCCATGCCCCACACCTCACAGGCGTAGAGCATCAGAGGTAGTATAAGCGCCTTGTAAAGGCGTAACTTTAGGTGAACCGGCATATTGGAAGCCAGAACCGGGTATAAGGCGGCTACCGCCCCCTTAGCCCTGTTCGTTGTTCCCTGCATGTGTTCACGAAAAGTTAGGCCCTTGTCTAGAGTGACACCCAAATAGCGGATAGAATTTCCCCACTCAATCTGTTGGCCTTGATAGGTGAAGTGTGGTCTGTTTGCGGGAATTCTTCTCTTGGTGAGCAGGACAGCTTGGCTTTTGCCCAGATTAACGGACATCCGCCACTGCCTGCACCAGAGTTCAATGAGATGGAGGTGTCGTTGTATGGGGTTGAAGGCTCTGAGAATGTGTCTGTTGGATGTGTATAACAGGACGTCATCAGCATACTGGGCCATTTTGACGTCCTGTGCCACTGGAAAGTCTGCCATGTACAGACTGAACAGAGTGGGGGATAATACAGAGCCTTCGGGGACTCCGCCTCGTAGTGGGTGTTGTGTGGATGTTTTACCCGCTACTGCTACAATGAATGTACGTTGGTGTAGGAAGCTGTGTATAATGTGGATAATCTGATTGTGTAAACCAAGGTGAATTAGTTTGAATAGGAGTCCCTCATGCCAGGTCGTAGAGAAGGCCTTCTCCACGTCCAGAGACACCGCAGGAGTGAAAGCCCTGTCCTGGAAGCCCAGGGCAGCGGCTTCCACTACCCGCAGCAGCTGTTGGGCGGTGGAGTGCCCAAGACGAAAATCGAACTGATGGGTTGGGATTGCTTGAATGTCAGCCAGGAGTGGTGACAAGCGGCGTAGTATGAGCCTCTCAAAAACTTTTGAGAGGATGGGTAGGAGGCTAATGGAACGGTAACTGGAGGGAAGAGCCGGATCCTTACCAGGCTTCGGAATGCACACCACCCGGGCCACCTTCCACTCACGCGGAAAGTGTCCCAAGGTGATGCACATATTGAAAACCTTCGTGAGGAAAAGTACAGCTCTGAAGGGAAGGTTGTGGAGCATGGCGGGGGTCAAACCGTCTTGTCCACAAGCCTTTTTCTTGTCGAGACGCCGGAGTGCGCCTTGGACCTTACTCGGGCGGATGACTGGGAGGGGATTCTCCGCTCCATCAGGAGGTAACCGCAAATAATGATCCACCTCCTGATGGACGCGGGCAGTAAAGTCGGCGTCCTGAGGGTCATCTCTGGGCCTGCAGGTGTTCTCAATATGGTCAGCGAGCACATTTGCTTTTGCTAAGGGTTCGTAAACAAGGCCTTGGTTACCTTGAAGCGGGGAGTGGTATTGGTTGCGCTGGCGACGGAGGTTTTTAGCTATCCGCCAAACGTCTCCACCATCGAGATTCTGACGAGCCATCGTGGCCTCCCACGCTTGCACTCTGTGCTCGCGCAGTCGGTCACGAACCTCTCGGCGGAGTTGCCGGAGGAGCTCTCGATTGTGGGGCGTTCGGCGGCGCTGGTATAGCCTTCGGGCTGCCCAGGAGCGGCGGATGAGCAGTTCTAGGTCCAGTGGTAGGACGTCAGGGTGAGGTGGGGGTGGTGATAAGATGGTGAGGTTATGAACCGTTCGTACCACTGTGGATGTGAAGGATTGGACTGCTGTCTCTAGGGATGGGATGTCTGTAATCCTGGGGTTAGGCGGGATTGTTGCGTGGAGGCAGCCCTTTACGCAGTTCCAATCAATTTCTCTGGTGTGTCCAGAAAAATCGTTACTGGCAACCCTTGTGTTGATCTCCGTCAACACGGGGTTGTGGTCGGAATGAAGCGCTGAGAGTGATGTGAGCGTGAGATGAAAGGGGTAATGCTTGATGATCGCAAAGTCGATGACAGAGGGTCATCCTCGACCTTGCGGATGGTGGGTGGGTTGCCAGGGACCCATAGCTCGAAGTTGAGGGTCACTATCTATCATGCGAATCAGTGCGTTGCCTCTTGCATCCGCTCGAGGGCCTGAATGCCAACGCTGATGTTTGGCATTGAAGTCCCCCGCGAGGATCACGCAAGGATGAAGGGCTAATATGGATTGGTAGTCAGCTGGTACGAACAGTCTAGCAGGTGGGTGGTAAATGGAAGCTATTATAACCTTCGTGCCGCCCAGTTCAACACACACCGCCGTCGCTTCAAGGGTTTGCAGGGGAGGGAGAGGGATGGGTTTATGGACCACGTTTTGCCTCACAAGCACCGCGGTACCGCCTCCTGGGCCAGGTACTCGGTCACTGCGGTGGCAAACGTAGCCAGGTAGACGGAAAGGGATGTCGGGACGCAAGTGTGTCTCGGAGACCAAAATGAGGTCCAAAGCATAGAGGTTGGCAAAGCGATGAAGCTCATCCCCATGATTCCCTACGCCATTTGCGTTCCAAAAGACGAAACGGAAGGAGGTACGAGACCTAGTTCCGTCCGCCATTCTGGGGCAATGGTACAAGGGAGAGCAAAAAGGTGAGTCCCTCAAAGAGGATCATCGCCTTGCTGGATGGGTCTGTGGCCTGAAGGAACTTGGTGATGAGCTCCTGCACCCGACGACCGTGGTCCTGCAGTAATAGCTGCAGCCACCGGGCCAGGCCCATGAGGTCAACACCAGAGGTGGTTGGTGTGGTTGGGTTTGGAGTTGGTGCAGGGGATGGAAGAGGCGATGGACGAACCCCATCCTCCTCGGCCCCGGAGGCGCGTGATGGCTGAGGCGCAGGACCTGCAGCCACAGGCTCCCCCCGGTCCAAGTCGGTCCCAGGATTCGGCCTTCTCCTCTTCTGACTGGGTGGAGGTTTCTGTTTTGGTGGTTGGTCTTGTGTTGTATTGTTGGGGGTGTTCTGTGTGGTACCCCGACCAGAGACCTTCTGCGCGTATAAGACGCCCCTAGGTGCTGGTGTTGGTGGAGGCGCTGGTCTTGGCGCCTGTCGTGCTGTTGATCTTGATGGTTGCTGGGTAGCCGTGGTTGCCTCCCTACGTTGAGTCTCCACCCTCCTGGGTTGTGGTACTATGCGCTCTCTCGGTGCCTGGTCAGGCTGCCCACGCGTCGAGCGCATGGAGGCCATCACCTTGAGGCGTGTTGAGCATCCTCCATAGCAAGCTATGTGTTCACCCTTGCAGTTTGCGCAGGTGGGCACATCTGTGAGGGACCTAGGGCAGACGTCTTTAGGGTGCATGCCACCGCACCTAAGGCAGCGCAGTAGACGGTGGCAGTAGTTGCTTGAATGATTGAACCCCAAGCAACGATGGCATTGTGCAGGGCCGTCAGGGCGTCGGGAGGCTTCTACTGTTACCCGGAGATAACAGATCGAAGTGACTCGATCAATCTTAATCTCCGGGTCATTTGCCCGCTCCACCACTACTAAAAAGAGGGGGATGGGGATTCTGTTGGGCTGCTGCCCGGTTGGAGCGGGTTTTGTGAGCTGCTTCACAAGGCGGGGCTTAATGCCCTGACGGGTGAGGTCATACTCTATGTCCCTCACTGGTGTGTCCACAGGTAGGCCTCTGATAACACGCTTTAGGTCTCTGGTCTTGTCGAGGCCAAAGGTGAAGTGAGGAATGTTCTTCTTCTTTAGGGCACTCAGTAAGAACGCGTAGTCCTCTGAGGTCCTAGGCTGGAAGATGTAGCGGCTCTTCCTGCGAGTCACTGTACACTCCTGGCAAAGAGCAGGCATGACTTCTCTGAGGAAGCCCACCACTCCCTGGAAGGAGTCCACAATGACTGGAGGAATATGGCGCCGTTGTTGTCCGCTCGCAGCGGGTTTGTCAGATACCTGGTGGCTCTGACTGGCTGTAGGCACTGGCCTTCCCTTTCTGCCCACTACACGAAAGCTGTCGCCACTGCTCCCCGGGGGGGCAGTGGGACCATCCTCGTCGCCTCCCATAATGGAGGAGTGTACGGAAAAGACCGAAGCCTTATCCGAATATGCCGAATAGCTTGTGACGTCACTGTCACATTCCGAGTCCTCAGACTCGACACTTTTGCCTAATCTCAGCGGCGAACGCTCGCGTGAGATGCCGTTGTCAGACTCTTCTGATGATGAATGGGTGAGGTCCCCTTGACCGCTTGCGCGTTTTCGGGATCTCCTGGGATTTCTAGCCTTACCCGACCCGGAGGCCCGGGAAGAGGCGTTGGTTACACCAGTGCTGGTGCTGGGTGTTGGCTCCTGCTCCTTCAAGGCAGGGCCGCTGGTAGCCTCGCTACTGGGAGTGGGTTTCATGGTGTAGGAAGGGAGAAAGCAAGGGTAGGTACAAGTGCACTGCACACTGGTGTGCAGTGCACTCCTATCTCACTTAGTGACCACTTACCTACAGGCAGCGGGGGCCCACGGCGTGACAACAGCGGGCCGGACACTTAAACTTTAAGTGCGCCGTACCTTACCTTGCGGCAAGATGGCTGTGGCCTTGTTGTTCGCCCGCTACTTGTTATCTCAGCTGGCTGAGATGTATTAAAGTTGCAAAGCAGTGAAAATGGTGTGTACTGCTCAAAATTTCAGAAGAAATGAAGCACAAGACCCCGGCAGAGTGACGGACCGCGTAGAAAACTCCGACGGTCTGGCAAAGCTGCTGCCGAAAAAGTGGCGGACCTCGTAGAAATCTCGAAGCTGGAGCTGATGTTTCCTGTATGCCATCTAAGGCCGGAATGATGATTTTCTCATAGATATTTTTCCTTCCTTTCTTTATACAGTCAAGAGTACATGGAAAGGGCCAATCAACTTCAGAATATGTTGTTGTTCACCAATGGCATTGGGGATTAATTGATGTGCATCATTTTCCCTCTGGCTTCCCAATATAAAGTCTGTAAGTTATCACTTTTAAGGGCTTTGCATTTGGCGAGATGCTGGTTGTTCAGGATGACATCTTCACAGAGAGTGCACTTGGGTGTAGGTAGGCATCGTATCACTTCAGAATATAAACAGGAATGAAAAAACAATGTTTAAAAGCCCACAATTTGAGACGGTAATTTGTATCACAAATTACTTTAATGTAAATAATTATTTTTATATGAATATGTATTTTTATGTAACATTGATTTCAGAGGTTTAATAATTGTAATTATTAATGGTAAATAATAATTTTCGGCTCTACTGAAACTGTTAACAATAACACAATACTTTAGCAAGGGAGTGAGTTGTTTATCGTTACCGGGAACCAGGAAGTTACGTCATGTTTCGCGCCTTTTCAGTAAAAAAAGCTTCCAGAACATTCTATAAAAGTAATATGTATTAGTGGTTTTCATTGGATAGTAAAATAGACGCTAATGTTGGCGCGTTTTATTAGCCAATGGTAATTCATTTATAATCTTTAGGTGTATCTTGAGGTAAACCTATAAATAGTGTAGATTCAAAGCGAGCGTCCTCCAGTTCGGCAAGATTCACGAAGCACTACACATCGTCTCCTGCAGTTATACAAAATTCTCCGTACATTACACGTTGGCCGCTCAGTTCGTCAAGTTACGCGCAGTGAAAATCTTTAAAGATCTAAAATATTACAAAGTCACTTATATACAAAAATTGAAGTACATGAGTTAAAAGTGAGAAGTTATTACAAACAGTTTCAGTATGGCGATTATCTAGACAAAATCTGTGAAAGTGTTAGTGCACGTGCTCGATAATAAAACATTATAAAATACATTTCTTCACTAGTAATTTTTGGATAAAAGATTCCTTTTCCGCTTCACACCCTGCAAGAGTCAAATGTCTACCTAAATAGCTAGCCGGAAGACAATATACATAACCTTAAAACTAATTCATATAGATTGCTACGCCAGATGGAGTTAGCAGGCGACCGACGAATGACGTCACACAAGATGGTTCCACGCGTGAGGTAAGCAACAATACGTGAGAAACATCCACAACGTGGTGCTTTAAAAACATAAACACGTAAAATTTGCTATTGCAAATTGGCGCATCAACGTGGGGCGACAACTAGGAAAGGAAGGCTAGACGACTAGGAAAGGAACAAGAATAACCAGAGAGGCGAAAGCAGCAGTGAAACGACCTACAAGACGCAGATTCCGAGACAGAAGGGTAATTCAGCTACAAGAAAACATCGAAACGATGTAGATTCATCACGATACAACGCAGAAGCGACATACAAACCTAGGAGAATGGGGCAGAACGCTGGACATCAAAACTCCAGCATCAGACAGCATCAAAAAGGTAATTAAATGAGACTGAGAAGTGGTAGGATAATAAAAACAATGGCTACCAATAATACGGAGGAAATAATTATGGAGGGAGATAGTGTAATAGTTAGCTGTGATCCAATACAAAGTACAGGGAATAGCCCAGATTTTTTGGGGTTTGAAGATGAAAATGTTAGTGCAGAAAGTGAGAATAGAATAGCAGGAAATGTTAATCTTGATACTATTGTGATGATGGAAATGCTGAGAGACATGAGTAGGGAATTGAGAGCAGATATGCAAAAGAATAATGAGAAATTAGAAAAACTAGATCAGAATAATGAGAAATTAAGGGAAGATATGCAAAAGAGTCATAGGGAATTAAGGGAAGATCTTAGTAAGAAAATAGAACAAAACAGGGAAGATATTGATAGGAGTTTAGAACAAAAACTAACTCAGA
Source organism: Deroplatys truncata (assembly GCA_030765065.1). Taxonomy (NCBI): domain Eukaryota; kingdom Metazoa; phylum Arthropoda; class Insecta; order Mantodea; family Mantidae; genus Deroplatys; species Deroplatys truncata. The sequence goes on from CM060976.1 coordinate 118,359,148, forward strand.
ATAAGAGAGAATTGAGGGAAGATATTGGTAAAAGCTTTGAACAAAACAGGAAATCAATTGAAAATATTGGTAGAAGTAATGATATATTAGAGCAAAAAGTAGATCAAAGCAGTGAAGAAATTGAAGAGAAAGTTACGAAGCTAGATAGTAGTAGGCCAGAAATGAAAGATGAAAATGAGGAAGTAATAGTAAGTGAGACAGGAGAAATTTCAAAGAAAATGCTAGACATGAGCAGGGAAAGAGATAACAAAGAAAGTGAGGTTAATACTAAAAGTGAGGTTAATGTAGAAGGCACAGAGTTAGGAAGTCAAATGAGTAACATTGCAAGTGAGATAAGAGAGATAAATGAGGTTATGAATGTAGATGTAAATCAGGCGCACGTTAATTTCAGAGGGGAAATATCAGAAATACAGAAAGAATCAGAAATGCAAAGAAATAAATTGTACCAAGATGTTCAAAATGAAAACTCCAGTCCAGTACAGTTTAGTACAGATTTGTCAGAGCATTCTCAAGTTAAAAAGATAGCAGAAGAATTGAAAATGAAAGTTGTTAAAAGATGTATTGTTCAAGAAACTGTAGATTGTTTTCAAATGTTATCAGGGGACGAAATTTTAAATGAATACAAGAGGTTATTCATGAACAACAATTTGAAGGTTAGGTTACGGCTACGAGTAATGTTTAGCCACACGCAATTTGATCCAGGAGGGTAAATAGCAACGAGATGTAAAGTAAATGATGGATAGTTAAAGACGACTTGCAAAGAAATGTATTGGAACGTAAGAGGGTTAATTATTTGTATATGTCATGAGAAAAGAGAAATAAATTATAAAAAAACAAAAAAAAATTTAGTAAGTGTAACAGTATTTGAAATTAAGAATGCAAAGATTGAAATTTAATATGATATTAAATTAAAAGTACGTAAATACAATTCCAAGATTTAAAAATTAAGAATGCAAAGATTGAAACTTAAGATGATATTAAATTAAAAGTACGTAAATATTATTCCAAGAGTATTGATAAGATAAATTACAAAATAACAAAAATTGGCAAATATAATTAAAAATAATTAAAAACAAATACTTATGTAGCAAACAGAAAATGTAACACAGTGCCTAGATTTAAGAGATGTAAATATATGTAAAGGGTGAATATTTTGGTAAATATGTATGGTAATTACAAAAAAAATTCTTGAATTGATAAATTTTTGGTAACAATATAAGAAAGTAAACCATTTTTTGTAACACTAGTTAAATAATTTAGGGTAAAGTATTTGCTATAAAAAAAAAAAAAAAAAATTTATTGTAACGACAGATTAATATCAAAACAAATTAAACCAGAGCCAGTAAGTAGTGGCGAGATAAAACATATGTCGTGTGTTAAACGCGTGTGAAGTGTTAAGTGAAAGTGATAGCGTGTGTTACAAGATTTAGGAGACTAAAAACAAAATTATAAAATTTCCAAACAGGTTATAAATATTTATAATTATATTTCTAGTGGGGCATATGAGACGGTAATTTGTATCACAAATTACTTTAATGTAAATAATTATTTTTATATGAATATGTATTTTTATGTAACATTGATTTCAGAGGTTTAATAATTGTAATTATTAATGGTAAATAATAATTTTCGGCTCTACTGAAACTGTTAACAATAACACAATACTTTAGCAAGGGAGTGAGTTGTTTATCGTTACCGGGAACCAGGAAGTTACGTCATGTTTCGCGCCTTTTCAGTAAAAAAAGCTTCCAGAACATTCTATAAAAGTAATATGTATTAGTGGTTTTCATTGGATAGTAAAATAGACGCTAATGTTGGCGCGTTTTATTAGCCAATGGTAATTCATTTATAATCTTTAGGTGTATCTTGAGGTAAACCTATAAATAGTGTAGATTCAAAGCGAGCGTCCTCCAGTTCGGCAAGATTCACGAAGCACTACACATCGTCTCCTGCAGTTATACAAAATTCTCCGTACATTACACGTTGGCCGCTCAGTTCGTCAAGTTACGCGCAGTGAAAATCTTTAAAGATCTAAAATATTACAAAGTCACTTATATACAAAAATTGAAGTACATGAGTTAAAAGTGAGAAGTTATTACAAACAGTTTCAGTATGGCGATTATCTAGACAAAATCTGTGAAAGTGTTAGTGCACGTGCTCGATAATAAAACATTATAAAATACATTTCTTCACTAGTAATTTTTGGATAAAAGATTCCTTTTCCGCTTCACACCCTGCAAGAGTCAAATGTCTACCTAAATAGCTAGCCGGAAGACAATATACATAACCTTAAAACTAATTCATATAGATTGCTACGCCAGATGGAGTTAGCAGGCGACCGACGAATGACGTCACACAAGATGGTTCCACGCGTGAGGTAAGCAACATTACGTGAGAAACATTATCCACCACGTGGTGCAACAAAAACACAAATACTACTTCAAATTGGCTCCCATACGTGGGGCAGTTAAAGTGAAGCAAATATACAATTCGCACTAATTCTACTTCAAATTTCAAAATCATTTGAATAAAAATGATATGCCACAATACATTATTTCTTAGGATGTCTCAAACCCCCACTCAAAAAAAAAAAATTATCAGTTAAACTGCATAAAAGTTAAACTTTCAAACAGCGCAATAAATGTTAATTATAATAATACTTTAATTTTGTTTAATCAGTAAAATCTAAAGAGAAGTTGCAGGAGAATTACTCAGTAATTTTTAAAGGCATTATATGCACAATCTCTTAATGATATTCAGCCAACTCTTTTAGAATATATGCATACACATGCTGAGTGACAAAGAGAATGTATAACATGTTAAGAGTTGTGTATGGAATAAAGCACAGAGAGAGGTATATGTGTAATATTAATCAAAATGTGATAAAGTTTGTTATTAAAAACAAGTGATTTATATTCATGTGGATTAGCTCTATTACAAAATATGCAATTGGTGGAAGGGGGAAGCTGTCTACTTTCTTCATTTTTGTTTCTGTTTGCTTACCAATTTAATAACATATCTACTTATTCAGAACAAGTGACCATTAAATGAATAATTAGCATTCCAGAAATACCAATATCAGCTGTTTAAATTATTTGTCTTTTTTAAGTTCATTATCACATATACGTAGCAGACAAATGAAAATTAGTCAAGTTCCAGAGTTTAAGCTCAAAAATGATCCCCATAGCATTTATCCCACTGACAGTTAAGATCGCAAATTTCATTCTGGCAAAAGTTTTGGCTCTTAACAAATCCACAAGGTTCCAAAACATATAAGCTCATCCAATCATATCAAACTGATACCCACTAATATCTCACTTCATGTCACAAGTGTAAAGATTACAAATGCAATGTCATTAATGGAAATACATCTTTACTGACTAAAAATGTTCCAAAACTACACAAGCAAATTTAGATATAAAACTTAAATGACAAATGTTATTTATTAAAGCAATTTCCAGCAGTCATGATTAAAAAATAAATTTAGTTTTATTTATGGATGCTCCTAAACTATTATGGTCCTTAGCATCCCATTCTATATTGGGCGTGAAAGCCTGGTAATTTGGCTCAGAGGCCTCTTTATCAGGCCTGAGGTTTTCTTATGTGCCATAAATCTACAACACAGGACCACTGGCTTTACTTCCCTTCCGAAGGAGGCCATGCTAAGGATTTTTATGTTCAAAAAAATCCATCGCCCTCTGACAGATTTGAACCTGCAACCTCAGGAACTAGAGGTTAGCATGGTAACCACTACATCATGGAGGATGACACAGTCATGATTATGTTCAACTGCAAATTTCCAAAGCTGGTCAAAATGATCATTATGCCACAGACAACTCAGGCTTTGCGGGAAATGCATCATAATCCCTAAATGTACAATTTTTTTTTTTTTTTTTTTTTACCAGTCGGGTAAATGCATTAGGAGTTATAGAGATTACCTTTTAATTAATAAATGTTAAATGCCATTATTTGGCATATTTCCCACTTTCATTACACTGACCCTCATTTATGGAACTTGTTACATTGTTGATATTGCAAATTAAACGTTTTCGGTACATTTGAGTTCAGAAATATAAACCTTGGTACTTCACACACCGGTTTGCTAGTATCACATATCCATACAAATGTAACTTGAGAGCTCTATTATCTAAATGAACACTTCCCCAAAAACAATGCACAGTGGCTATAAATGGAATTATTAAAATTGAAACATGTGCTAAGTAGCTAGAATATAATTGGATACTTAATACAGTAGATATTACTCTCTGTCCAAGTTAACAGTGTAATTCTCAAGGAGAAAATGTTAAGAGCTTTTGCATGCAGGTCTTAAAAATATATGAAGCTTTTTCTTTGCAAATGCGATAGCCATGCAAGAAATTTTCCTTCAGATTCCTGAACTGCATTATTTCTTTTGCCACATGCTCACAGAATTTAGATAACAGTTTAGGCAAAGTTACACTGAAACTTTGAACGTCAGTTCACTACAAGCAACATGCTCATTCTTGTTAACAGTCCTCATGCCAACAGATGACATGCAAGAGCTACTTACTAATTTTAGTACATGCACAGAGAAAGGGATGAGGATTACAAAATTTATTTTCCCTTCACACAAATGATCTGCATTAAATACATAACAACATGATTATACAAGTTCCTTAAGCTGAATTGAATTCCTCTTAGAGAAAAGATACCTAGTTGTATTTCTATGATATTTCAAAATCACAATTCATACCAAGAGGAATAAAATTTATTTTATTATTACTTGTAAAAAAATATATATATATATAAAATATAATAAAACATGTAAAGGCCTGCCTTCTTAATTAATACATACCAGGCTTTAGTTATAAAACATGACCACTCAAGCAATGTTTCATATCTTGGTTATACTACATGTATTAAAGTCGGTTTGTTCCTTGCTCTTCTCATGGCAATATATACTCATCGTCCAACATGGTTGAGAGCTGGCTCTATCACAACATGGTTTCGTGATAAATTTAATAATCAACTGCCACTTTTTAATGCCTCAATTCATATAATGTGCACAAATTTCAATCTTCAAGCTCAATGGAGAAGATAAAACACAAAAATGACACTGTTTTACCTAAACAAAATTGGCTAACAGCTTCAACACTTGTCAGCAAACTCCCTAAAGAAATTATGCTTAAAATAATATGATAAGAGCTCACATCATACAAGATTACAAGGACTTCTTTTTTAAAATAGATGGATCAGAAGCTTGGGTAATTACCATAAGGCTTTCACAGCTGGAGTCATGATAAGTAAAAGAATACATCTCTGGGCTGAAAGGCCATGGTCCAATGGGCTTCTTCTCTTCACTCCCAGATGTTTCCCCTACAGCTGCAGCGAGTATCATCAGCGGCAATGACAAGTAACTCTTCATGGTCTCTCCGTAGCTAGTGAAATCACCAGCAGTGGGGACTGGCTTATAAAGGCGAGTCGTCAGTCAGCAGTGAGAGGGGAAGGTTGTGTAACAGAGTAAGCACGAAAGAACAAGAAAAGAATGGGAGTAGACGTGCAAACGTACCGAGGTAGAATCGGAAGTTTCAGCAGGAAAAAAATAAGAAAAGACAGAAAAATAAAAGTGGAAATTCAGATATGGAGAGTCATCATGATGATAATCCCGATTTTGCTGATAATAGGAGGAGTGGAACAGAACCCAGGACCAACGGAAATGAACAAAATAATGGAAGAAATAAGGGAGATGGGAATGCAACCAGGAAAAAGGATGGTTAACAATACAAGAGAGCTGAAAGAAGCAATGAAAATACAAAGAGAAGAAATGGAGAAACAGATATCAGAATGTAAAGAAAGAATAGTTGGGATGGAAAAAAGATACGAAATGGATAAGAGAAGAAAAAACTGCGTCATATTTGGAGTGGCAGAGGACAGAAGAAATCTGGAAGACATGGTATATGAAATTATAGAAGATGTGCTGGGAATAGCGATGTTCGGCTGGGAAATTGAAGATATGTTTAGGATAGGTAACAAAGGAAGAAAGCCGAGACCTATTATTTTGAAATTGACGACAATGAGAAAAAAGTGGGAGACTTTAAGACAAACAAGAAGACTAAGGGGGACAAAAATATTTATAGAACAGGACTATACAAAAGAGGAACAAGATCAAAGGAAGGAATTAATTAAAAGAATGAATGAAGCAAGGGAGTAGGAAAAAAAGGATATCCAAGAGGTCTACAATTAATAGTGGAAGGCAAAAATTGGAATATGAGTATTAAAAGAAACGAAACTAGAGGAACATATGCACCACAGCAAAATATAGATCGGCTGGAAAACGCAGGACTAAGACCTGAACAGAGAATGGAATCATCAGCAGGATTTCAGCAAAGTCAAACAGAGGTGAGAAGAGGTCAGCAACACGAGAAAACGACAAAACGACAGCTGAGCAAGAGGGCAGAAGAAGTGGGAGAAGCAGCTTTGAAGAGAGGGGAGAGGAGGAGACAAGGGAGATACATCAACAAGAGACAAGGGGAAGGCAGGAAGAAGAGTTGGTAGTGGAGGGAGAAAGCAAAGAAGCAACACTGGTGAGCGAAATGTCCGAGAGGGAGGAGCCAGAAGAAAGAGGGGTAGCAGCAGGAGTTGTGATGAGTGAGGGAAGGGAGGCAGGGAAAAGTGAAAGTGCAATAAGGGGTAAAATGCAAAGTGGGGAAGTTATTGGTAGGGTCCATAAGTGAAGCAGAAGAAATAACAAAAAAGAAAGGATCAGAAAATATACCCAAGGATTACATTCAGCTTAATGATGTAAGAGAAGAAATGGAAATGGAGCCATGAACCACAAGATACAGGAAAATGGTGGAGAGTTTTAAATTTCAAGAACCAAAGAATAAATAGGGAAAGGGGCTAAAATTTATGTTTTGGAATGTGGAAGGGCTAAGAAATAAGATAGGCAATGGGAAAATTAAAAACATTATGTGTTCTATGGATATTGTGGGAGTAGCAGAGACATGGTTGGGAAAGGAAGAACTAGTAGAGATAGCAGGTTTTAAGTTTCTAGAGAAAAAGGCAAGGAAAAAATGCGGCAGAGGAAGAGCATCAGGAGGAGTAGGTTTGTTTATAAAGAATGATACGGAAAAAATTATTGATATAGAAAAAATGGAGAATAGAGGCACCAATGTGCTATGGTCGATAATTAAACAGAATAACGGAGTAAGATTAGGAATAGGGGTGGCATATAACCCACCAGAAGCATCATACTTTTACGATAGTAACTTTTATAGTAAATTAGAAGAAGACATGGAAGAAATACGAGAAAAGATGCCAGAGACAGAATTTATTGTGATGGGAGATTTGAATGCGGGAACAGGAAAAGAGAATGGAAGGTTATTAGATAAAGAGCAGACACAAGAAGATAGGGATGTGATAACGCCAAGGAAAAGCAAGGACGTAGTGAGTAATAGGGAGGGAAAAAAATTACTAGAATTTTGTGAGGTAAACAACATGTTAATATGTAATGGATTAATGGAAGGAGACGAGGAAGGGGGAGTTTACATTCGTAAACGCAAACAGACAAAGTGTAGTAGATTACATGATATGTAGTGAGGAATTGGAGGATAGAATCACCACATTTAAAATAATAAACGAAGTAGTAGGTAGTAGCCATTTCCCACTAATGATGGAAATAAATGTTTTGGAACAGAAGGTAAAGAATAAGGAAATAGCTAAAATAAAAACAATAAAAATGTATAAATGGAAGGAAGTACTAAAAGAGGACTTTGTGAAAGAATTACAGTCAAAGGTAAGTCAGATTGTGGAGTGTGGTATAAAAATGGCTATGGATGAGGGAAATTCAGAAAAAGTACTACAGTTACTAAAATTTTGGCTAACGAGAGCAGGAGCAGAGATGGAAGGAAGGTACGGAAAAGACCAAGAAATTAAGGGGTGGTTTGATGAAGAGTGCAGAGTAAAAAAAAAAAAGGAGGTATTTAAAGAGCTTATTAGATGGAGGTCAGAGAAGGAAAGGGATAGACAAAAGCTGATGAAACTTAAGGGAGAATATAAAGGTTTGCTTGAGGCTAAGAGGAAAGAATGGCAGGGAAATATAGAAAAGAAACTAAAGGCAGCACTAGAGAGTAAGGATAGCAAAAAAATATGGGAAATAGTGAGGATGATGAACAAGAAGAGAGAGGATAAAAACGAAATTACACCGAACGAATGGATAGAGTACTTTAGAAAGCTAATTGGAGAAGAGAAGAGGGTAAAGTTACACATAAAAGAAGTAGGACAAGGAAGAATATTCAATGAAAAATTAGATGGTAAAATCACAGAGCTGGAAGTTTATCAGCAAATAAGGAATATAAAAAAAGGTAAGGCAGTAGGAATAGATGGAATACCAGGGGAATTCTGGAAAATATATGGGGAAATGCAAAGTGGTTTAAAAGTGATGACAAAATTATTAAATAAAATTAAAGAAAAGAATGATGTACCAGAATGTTGGAAAATAAGCATGGTAGTACCAATCTATAAAGGAAAGGGAGGAGCAAATAGACCAGAAAGCTATAGGGGAATAAGTTTATTATCAATATTAGGAAAAATATACACAGGTATATTGGCCGACAGATTAAGAAGCTGGGTGGAAGAGGAAGGAAAACTGTCAGAATATCAAGCAGGGTTTAGGAAAGGTAAACAAACAATAGACAATATATTTATAATAAAGACTATAATAGATAAGTATTTGAGCAGGAAAAGAGGAGGAATATACATGTTTTTTGAAGATTTTGAAAAAGCATTTGATACAATAAATAGAGAAGCATTAGCTTACAAATTAAGCAAGAAATGGGTAAGCAAAAATTTTATAAAAGAAATCGAAAAGATTTATAAAGATATAAGATTTCGTATAAGATGTAAAAAAATGGAGTTACAGAAATGACGGAGCAAAAAATAGGATTAAGACAAGGGTGCAAATTGAGTCCTATATTATTTAATATATTCATAGATGACATATTAGAAAGAGTGAAAGAAAAAAATCTGCACTGCCCTATAATAGCAAATACAGAGATACCAGGTTTACTATACACGAATGATCTTATGGTCGGAGCTATAATGGTAATTGGGCTACAGAAAGTAATCAACGGAATACATGAATTCTGCGAAGAATGGGGAATCAAAGTAAATATAAATAAATCAAAAGTTATGGTATTTAAAAGAGGAAATAAACTAAAAAGAGAAGAGAAATGGCAGATGGAGGGTTTAAAGTTAGAAGTTGCCAAGGAGATGGATTATTTGTGGGCGAGGATGAGCAGTAATGGGGATGGGGGGCGCATAGCAGGAAGGTTATGGCTAAAGGAAAGGCAGCAATGACAGGAATAAGGATGTGCAAATATAAATTAGAAATGCCAACTAAATGGATAGAAAGAATGTATGAAGCATTGGTAGAAGCAAGAATGCTATATGCAGTAGAAATATGGGCGGGGGGGAACTGAATTAAACAAAAAATAGATCAGAGCTATAGAATGTTTTGTAAAGAGCTTTTGGGGTTACCAAGATCAGCACCAGGGGAAGTAGCATTAGTGGAATTAGGAAGAACAAGAAGAAAGGGAGTTATACTAGAAAGGATATTAAAATGTTTGTTTAGATGCCTGAGAAAAGATGAAGAGAAAATTTTAGATATGCATGGAACAACAAAAGAGTATGAAAAATAAAAATAGCTGGTGGACAGGGGTAGAAAGAATTATGCAGGAGATAGGAATGGGAGATATCTGGAGAACAGGGGAAAGAAATAGCAATGGTTTCTGGATAACAGTAAGAAACAGAGTGGAGGGCATAGAAAGACAAGAGATTTGGGGAAGCTTAGAGAATAAAAAGTCACTACGGTTCTATAGATTAGTAAAAAGGAAATGGGGAAGAGAAGGGTATGTGGATTATTGTAATAGAGCAGAAAAAGAAGCGTTTGCATGGATGAGAACAGGATCAATGTATCTGAGAAGGCTAAGAAGTAAAAAAAACGGAATTTGTGAACTATGCGGAGGCAGTGAAAGCACAGAGCATTATATGACAGAATGCAAAGAATTAGCAGAATGGAGACAAGAAGTATGGGAAGAAAAATGGGAAAAAATGGATAGGAAAATAGTAGCAATTAAAATGCTAACGAGAAAGGAAGAAAAGCAAAATAAGAATATGGGGGAGTTCTTACAGAAAGTAAAAGAGAAATGGATTAGAAAAGTAAGAGAGATAAGAAAGGTAGAAAGACAAACGGAGAAAGGAGAGGATGGGCAAAAGGGATTAAAGGTAGCAAGGGATGCTTAGATGAGCCAGAAGGCCAGGGTGCCAGGCAAAAAGAGCAGCATAGCTGGCAACGAAATTTGTACATAGGTTAAGTTAGTTTATAAGAGGAATATTGTAAAAAGAACTGTGTAAAAATGTACAAATAAAGTCTGTACGTCCGTCCGTCCGTCCATCCATCCATCTATCTATCTATAAAGGCTGGTAGTACTTAGCCAATTTACTTCAGGCTATTGTAATAAGGATACCCACTAATATAACTAATACTGCATGCTCCATTCTTTTACTAGTAGAATATAGATTTATTTTCTTTTGTACAAATATAACTTACATCTAACAAATTGTTAAAATCTAGTGCATCTATAAACTCCCATACTTTAATCCCTAAGTTGTATGTATGGGATATCTCTTCTTTCCAGGCTGAAATAATTCTGTTGCCCCTATTCTTAGGCTCCTTGTCCACTTATCTCTTACATTCCTTAAAAATGACCCCACCATTTTAATTGTGTCTGCCCAGCATTTAACAGCCACTATTTCTTTGTTTAACTTATCCCACTTTTTGTTCCATATATAATCCCTCCATCCTTTAGCCTTTTCACATTCTATTAGCCAATGGAAAATACTACCCTATTTGTCATACATAATAAATCTCCCTAAGCAATTATTTCCTATCCTTTTTAAAAATATTACTCCTGTACACATCCAAGCAAGACCTATTCTTTTAAATTTATTGCATATGTCTACATACTTTTCCTTCCCCCAATTTCTTTTAACTGTTTCATACAAAGTCAACAAACTTCTATCCTCAAAACTAGCCCATATCTGTAGTTTCTCTATGTCTTCTGCCTCATTCTCACTCCTTGGTGAGCTCTTGGGTAGACCCAGGATATCTCTACAAAGCATGCTACTGACATCAATCTTAAGCCACTGCTTTGCCACCCCTCAAATTTCTAATCCATATATAGTATCTTTGACTCGACTACTGCTTCATAAAGTCTTTCCAACCAATTCATTGACATATAGGTGGTCTTTATAAGCAGACTCTTACACCTCTCATGGCTAGTTCTTCTTTCAAATGTGCATATTTATACTGCACCTCTCATTTTCCATTGCTTAAGAAATCTAACCCCCAGGTATTCAAATTCTTTTACTACCTCTATTGGCTCTCCATTTATAAAACACCTTTCATCTCTTTTTAATTTTGATCCTTTCTTGAACACTATTATCTTTGACTTATTTGTGTTCACCTTTAAACCTCACTCCTTACAGAATTTAACAAGTTCATTGATAGCATGCTGTAACCCTATCACTGTTACTGCCCCTGCTACGAGATCACCTGCAAATAGTAGTCCTGGTATCCCTTTCTTCCCTATAAATGGACAATGTTTATTACTTTTCATTATCTAAAATATCACCTATAAATGAATTTAATAATACTGGACTGAGTTTACAACCTTGCCTCAGATCTAAATTTTGCTGCATATAATCATAGTCTTACTTCTTTCACATCTAATACAAAATTTATATTCTTTACTGGTATTTACCTAGAACACTTTTCATTAGGATCTTACTAACATCATCAATTCATGTCAACTGTTGGATTTTGATTTGGCAAACTCCCTGATGACGATTGAGGCATCTCCTCTCTTGGTGACCTGATGAACTTGAAGTTTGGGTTCTCGTCAAATGTGCTATCAAAATTGACGAGTTTTCCTCATATTTCTTTATGAAAATCTTTTCCCATGTGGATAATGCTGTAGGATCCTGAACACTTTATAATAAATGAATTTCCTGTTCTATATCATGGTTCTTCCAAAAATCGTACACCACTGCAAATTTGTCTAGTTCTTTGTTCCTGATGTTCCTAAAATGCTCTTTAAGCCTGGTGTTCAGATTCCGTTTAGTCTTTCCAATGTAGAAGTTGTCACAGTCAAGTTCATCAGATTACCAAGATGCCTCAATCATCACCAGGGAGTTTGCCAAATCAAAATCCAAAGTTGACACGAGCTGATGATGTTAGGAAGGTCATAACGAAATGCCTTCTAGTAAAAATGGAGCATGGAGTATTAATTTAACTAAAAATTATATTAATTTTGTGCTTCATTGTTTCATAGTCCATACACATCAAGAAAGATACCCTATTAAAGACCCACCACATTTCATACAGAAATTAAAAACTCTTTCGTTAAAATCTGGTGATGAACTTATTAGCTTCAATGTGGTGTCTTTACTCATCATGGTACCTGACAATGATGCCTTGGCTAGCTCAAGGACCAATTTCCTGAAGATGTTTTGACTTTATTTCATCACAATCTAATTACTACTTACTTCCAGTGGCAAGGAGAACACTATGAACAGTCTGATTGTATTGCTATGGATAGTCCACCGAGTTCAGTGAAAGCAAACTTTTACATGGAATTTTTTTAAACTGTTGCCTTGAGCTGTGCTCCACACAATCTATTGGTTCCTATATGTTGAAGATGCCTCTGTGGTGTAGAACTTGGGAGATCCAGCCTTAGAAGAGTTTTTACTGCACACCAACAGTTTAAATCTGCAGACACAGTTCATGATGGAGAAAGAAAAAGATGGATAACTACCATTCTTGGACATCCTCATCATCAAGAAAAGTGGTGGCTCGTTAGGACATACGGTTTACCGTAAACCTATCCATACTAACTGATACCTCCAAAAAAACTCCAACCATCATCCACAACAAAAATGGGCTATGATAAAAACGTTGCTGGATAGGGCATTAAGGATATGCGAACCTCAATATGTCCGCCAAGAACTACAACACTTATATCACGTTCTCTGTAATAATAGATATACAGATAAGGAAATAAAATGAAAAAAACCTGCAACACAAAGGGATGAACCACCTTCTAAGAAGAGAGGCACAGTATATCTTCCTTTTTTGAAACATACCGCAAACCATATTTCCAAACTACTAAAGGCCCATGGTGTGTAGACACAGTATTTATTCCAACTAAACAGGTTCACTGTTTTCTTCGCTCTGTTAAAGATCCCACAGACCCACTCACATCAGCTGGGGTGTATTGAATACCATGCTTATGTAGGTCAGTTTCATTGGTACTACCCAATACAGTATTAACACTAGGCTACAGGAACATCGCAGACATTGTCGTCTTGGCAAACTAGAGAAATCTGCAATTGCTCAACATGCATTGAAAATAGCCAAACATATTATCCATTATGAAGAAACAGACATCCTTGCCACAACACCCCACAATTATACACTTCTACACCAAGAATATATCAAAATCTATATGCTTAGAAACAAATTCAGCAAGAAACATGAAACATTCAAACTTTAAAACATGGTATCCTGCCTTACAAGATACTTTTACAGCCAAGCCATGTGGACCATTCACAAAGAAGTATGCTCCCGATCCAAATATTGCAAACCTCCTCGACCATGGGAGTGCAGGATCTATCAGCCTATATAAGCTAGCTCCCGCTGCCGGTGATTCAGTAGTTACAGAGAGACCACAAAGAGTTACTTGTCATTGACAATGGTGATGCTTGTCGCAGCTGTAAGTGAAACATCTGGGAGTGAAGAGAAGAAGCCCAGAAGCCTTTCAGCCCAGAATTATATTCTTTTACTTATAATTATTATATTCTTTCACAATGAATTAAGGTTTAAATAACCAGTAGCTGCATTCTTTTCAGACATTCTTTGGTTTCTACTTGATGATTTTGTAAACACTGCAAAATTCTCACTATTGGGGTTTGATAACTAAAATGATTAGATGATATATGACCCCCTTGGTTTCTAGATCAAACAAGTCATGATTTTTTTCCCTCTGGGGTAGTCTAAAGGAAAAATTTAAAAAGAATGAGATCCTCACAAATAGAAAGTGCTAGAAATTTACTGTAGCTGAACTTCAATGTGTTAATCAGAATTGTTTTCCCATTACAGTGCCTGGTCTGTAGAAAGATGACAACAATTTTGGCATCCTCTACAAGAGTTCAGAGAGCAGCTGCTGCAGGTTGATGCATACTTAGTTGTCTAGACATATAAATCATGTGAATGGCCATGTTTTAAACCTTTATAAATAACTGGTCTCAACTTATACTATCAAAGCTGTCAAAAATTGTTAAATAAATTAATATTTTTAATTTATTATAAGCATCCAATGGATGTAACTTTTATAACTTCGGAAATATTAACATAATAAGATATTCAGCAAACAAGTTGTTCAAAACTACACTTTTGATCACATTCTAAATATTTGGAGCCATCTGAGGTTCTAAGAGACCAGAACATAAGATCTGCAATTGAAAATTACATTTAAAGAACCTTCCAGACTACATTCAACATAAGGCTATTAAAATTGATCAATTCAAAATCAAACTCTGGATAACAAAAGAGAATATGGCTATGCAACTCCACTTGTAAAATATGAGATGGCCAGGGACAAAGTTTATAACTATGAAACAGAAGTTATAAAGTGGCGTCGATGTTTATCCTGAGGATTATACTGTATAATTACTTCAACCACAAAATATATTTTTTATTTGAATTATGCAAAGGTTTTAAATAGCCATTCTTCTTCCCATATTTCATTGCATAATTATCACAACTTTATTTACAGATGTATCAGGACTTAAAAATTTCACCACCACCACCACCATTATACTGGATACTGTTACATTCATGGTCAAATGTGTGAGAAAGAGACTGCTGACTAAAGCAAATGGATGGGGGTGGGGTGTGCAAACTGTAAACATATGATTATCATCAGGAGCCAAGCCAATCACCACTTTCAGGCTTTAGTTCTGCACAACTTTTGTTGTTTGTAATAAGCGTTTAGGAGTATTTATTTTATGAAATATTGCAATAGTGAAATAAAGAAATTGTATAGCACGTTTTTAAGTTACAAGCAACTGCATTTGTGGAACAGAGTGATAATTAAGCACCAGAAACAACAGTTTTCAGTGAGTGAAAAAGCTTGTAAGCAATGCAATAGTGCAAGTGTATGTCTGTTATGACAAGTTTGACTTATAAGGTAATTTTAACTTTTTTCCAGACCAAGTCATCTTTCCATGGACTACTCCAATGGATAATTAACACTTTTGTAAATAAAAACCTTTTAATTTTTAAAATCAAAGTGATCAATATTTTTTATTTTATCTGAGTATTATTGTTTTGCAGTTTAAGCATCACACAATATTTTCATTCCCCTCCTTTCCTTCACCTTCCTCTACCACAAATCATCTAACTTGCCCACACTTGGTCACAGTGGGCTTGCTCTTGGTCCCCCATTACATGCAAGCTAATCATTGAAAACTAATGCAATCAACTATTAATTTATTATTCACATCATGGTCATGCTGAATGTTTTCACTTCAAAATCAGTATAAAAAGTGCAACTATTATGCAATGAAGTACGGTATATTACACTGCATTTTATTGTCCTTATTTTGAAGGAACGATAGGTTCAAAAAATCATAAAATGATTCCAATTAACAATTCTCTCTCTTCTACTCCCTTTTTACTAGGTACATATTTTGTTCAACATTATCTTGTGGGCTTTTGACACAACCCAGATTAATGTAGAGTGTGAATAAATGCAAGCCTAACAGCAGATTTATAATTTTATGCACCTGCCTTGCTGAAGAAACTGTAACAAATAAAGTACATAACAAATTTGTGCTATTTTATGAATGGAATGTACAGCTTTAGCTTGTTAGTTCATTTGTTCTCCAAATTTTTCACAAAGTGTGTTACATTCCTTAGTTTTACATTTTGGGTACCCATAAAAGATAACCATAAGATAAGCATAAATTACATAACCTGTTTTATTCCATTAAGCTTGAAACACAACAGCTTCTTTCTAACCACCCAATGTGCAACCATAAGGAAGTGTAACTATTTGATGTGTATAAATTGACACCAGTTAAAAATCTAGATGTATTAAGAATTTATAAAATCAACCAGAGTAAACTATTTTGCTATTTCCTTATTTTTACACAGGCAAGGCAATAATGAATTCATGAGAAAATTATAAATGTTTTGTAAATCAGCAAAGTTGTTGCTACATTAAATTTTGCCAAACAGACATTCACCTAAGATGGAAAATGTTACTCTGAAGATAAACTGTGTCTCTGCGATTTGAACACTTTACTTGAAAATGCGAAAATTAATAGAGGGAAATAAATACAAGGGTGATGTCTTAATTACTGATCAGTAATTCTTTTTTGTCACAATTTTCCACCAAGCGAAAGGTGTCAGATTCCATCAGCAGCATCATTTCACCAGAGACTGCCCTATTGCTGCTAAGATATCGTGTCTTGAAGAAATCTTTAACAAAATTGTAACGATAGGCAAGCCACACTTTCATGTGCTCACTATTACAGCCAAACTGGTTTCTCAATGAAGGCCAAAAGCAAACTTTCAAAGAGGGTACTTATTGTGCTAGAAATTTTAGAATGATTATCTTGAAGTACACATTTTAACATAAATATAGGTAGATAGGTAGAATGAACGAAAATAGTAAACTTATATACACTTAATGAAGTATTTTGTCCAGGAAAATAAATTGAGCTTTTATTTATGGATGCTCTTTAACTGCTATGGTTCTTAGCATCCCATTCTATTTTGGGCATGAAAGACAGGAAATTTTGCTCAGAGGCCTCTTTATCAGGCTTGAGGTTCTTTTACGTGCCGCAAATCTATGACATGGGACCATCGACTTTACTTCCCTTCCGAAGGAAGCTATGCTAAGGATTTTTACGCCCAAAAAAAATCCATTCCTCTGCCGGATTTGAACCTGCAACCTTGGGAACTAGTATCTAGCATGGTACCTCTAGACCATGGAGGACGACATTTTGCCCAGGGAACAGTCTTAGACATCTCATGGGTTGCCAACTGAAAGAGCCTGCTTCAGTGTCTTCCAACTGCAAAACTGCTGCAACAATAGCACCATTATGCAACAATAATCAGCTGCATCAAACTATACAAACTCACTTTTGTAATGTACCAAGGCAAGCAATACCACATGCTTTTCATGATCCTTGATTATACTGTAGTGCATTTCTATCACCAGTTATTTGAATTTTCACAAAACAAAGTTGCTATGAACATTATTTTTGAGTGGTCACTAAGGAGCACTGATGAGCAACCTGGCAATAGGAAAAGGTCATTGTTTTAAAGGGTGAATCAGATGTGAAGAATTAATGCGATGACTGGGATTTGAACAACAAACTTTTGTCTCTGTGTGCCGATCTTTCCATTTGAGCTTCCATAAGCTTTGACCGTCAACTGAGCAATGAAAATGAACTTCAATTATGTGATTCCGATATTATTTGGCATGCCTATAAGGCAAATCAAGTATGCAGGGATGTTAGGGTTAGCTTATACATAGGACTTGTAAAAACTGTTCTTATTCACATTAACAATGTTTGGGCTAAGCATGGAAAGGTGAACCAGAATTGAAACTTTCAATATCAGAGCCTAATTTGAACAAAGGAATGCATAAGGTTCATGTTTTAAATACCAGCAAGTGCACTGAAGTTTTTTAATTTTAATTCATCTTTCCATCTTTGGCTCATATATAAAATATGTAAATATGAACAGTTCCTACAAGTTCTATGTATAGGTACATTGGTTGCTCAATGTCAGCACTATCCTTGAATGTAGCAATATTAAATCTGGAATCGGGATGTTACTAATCACTAATTTATAACTGCGACATCACCCTTGGGTATGTTATTCACTGACTCAGCTTTTAATAAGACATTAATGACTTTCAGTAATAGAATCAACTAGCTTGCCAGAGTAAATTATAAGGACAGGAAGGAATGGATGATTAATAAAAGTAATCTTATAGAATATAAACAGGCTTACCATGAGTGTGTACTCGCATGCTGCTGGCTGTGATGTCTGTTGTTACTGTGAAGTATGGCAACCAGAGATCTTCTATTTGTTTTTCAACAAAAGTGCCAAAAATTGTTTGGTTGAAATCCCTCCCAGAGAACATAGAAGTGGCGGGATATGTGAGATCAAGCAGCTGCCTCCACCACTGAGTCATTTTCTGTAAAAGTTTAACATAAGAGACTTCTTTATCTTCTTAGGGTCTGACTTTAAACAAACTGCAGGTAATTCTGTAATATTTGAGATACAAAATGTGATGATTTTAAATCATCACATTTTAAAATATAAAACCAATACAAAAATTGACAGCAGCAAAGCATTTCTGGTCCACTAATCATTAGCTGAAAGAAAAAGCTTTGAAAGCCACTTGGAAACTGGTTGAACTCTCCATTACGAAAACTATTTATACATAAAAATAAACACCTTTTTATAAAATTTTGATATCTGTATGAAAACAATCTCATCACATCCAACCAGGAAATGTGATCTTAAAGCTAAGGTAAGAAATATGGGCTGACATCTGGGCAAATCTCTTCAAAACATGTTCCATAAGGCTTTGGTAGTAAAGCTAGAGAGATTACACATCGAATGTGTCACATTCACATGATCTTACCTACTTACAATCATTTATTTTATATACTTCTACAAGCTATTCTCATGAAAGCTTACTTTTCTACTTCATGCTACTTGAAATAAACCTTTACAGAAA
Organism: Deroplatys truncata; assembly: GCA_030765065.1. Lineage (NCBI taxonomy): Eukaryota > Metazoa > Arthropoda > Insecta > Mantodea > Mantidae > Deroplatys > Deroplatys truncata. The sequence goes on from CM060976.1 coordinate 118,378,011, forward strand.
TAGCATGATTTCACATTTCATAGATTTAAGGGGGATAGAGAAAAGTGAATCTACAATCTGATGTTTAAAAGTGACATGCTATATATTGTCTTCAATTCCAGTCTTTTCCTGACATCTCAAGCAATTGCAGAATAACAACAGCACTTTAAAATAATGTATTTTAAACCAATAACAGTGATACATAGGAAATGGATAATGTCACAAAAAAGTTGTCAGAAATAAATTTTGTATTTTAAACAGATTTACGTTTTTTTATGTAGTATGTACCAATCTACCTCTTATGGTTTAGCAGTTAAGAAAAATTCCTTCTGAATGAAGAGGACTTCATAAGCTATTTCCAGAAAATATATATATATATATATATATATGGTATTTCAAACAAAATCATCACAACCAATTTTGACAAAATAAAAGATATTGGACATTTTTACATACAAATGGTAGTTTGAGCTGCTGGATTTTCTTGGAAATCTTGGTTGTCACATTTCTGGATGATATTGAACTTAAATACCAAGTTTCATATTTATCAAAGATTTCATTTTAAAGTTTCTCCCCCTCTCCCCTCTCTCCCCACACCCACCCACATACACACCTTTCCTTTTAATGTAACACTTCAGTACTTCCTTGTACTGAAGGAAGGAAGTAAGTAAGTAAGTAATGGGCATTTTAAATATTGATTTTCAATATCGTGCAAAATTTACATGAGAATTTTAACAAATGAAGAGAGTATGATGAAAATGTTCCTTTTTAAGTGCAGAACAGATTTGTCCCTAAACTTCTAATTGTTGACCTTATCATTCATATTATGAGGTTCCTACATAAATACCAGCATTTACATTTTAAAAGGAACAAGTTATTGAAAAACAGAGAATTTAACATTTACATGTAGCTTTTATATATGTATTGACTTTGAGAAAGCATTTGACAACAGTCAACAGAAGTATATTCGTGGTAAATAAAAGAGCAAAGATATTCACAACTCATTAAAACAATAAAATACTTCTATGGTCTTCTGAATCTTGGTTTTAAAATAGATGATGGATATTGTGGCATTTATTGTATGCTGGAAATTATAGTGGTATATTGAATAGTTAAATATTCATAGATTGGCAGCTTGTGCCAGTAGGGATGCAGGGGATGATGGGCATTGTTGACTGGAAAAACAGGTTTTATATACTGTGCCTGGCTAGTAACTCATCCTCTTGATAGTGGCAGTCACAGGAGCACAATGGTTGAGAGCAGGCGACCTCATCTGAACAACAAGTAATCTCATGTATCACTTTTGAGCTTTCTTTTATGTAATAAATTTAATGTTTTGGTTTGAAAAGTGTTGATCCTTCAATAGTACAGATTTTTACCATTTAGTTCTGCTAGTAGAAATCCTCTAAATTTGTGGGATGGGTTTTATATAATTATATCATTATGAAATGTTAAAGGCTTTGTTCCCCATGTCGCACAGCATGTGTTGATATTGATAAAGTTTTCTGGGTCCTCTAGGCTCTACCATCTGATTTTCTTAGGTATGTGGCAATAAGTAAATGTATTTTTATTTTATCAGTACTCAAAACAATGAATCAATGCCACAAAACTCTGTCTTTAAGCTTTATCACATATAAGAGCATTACGATATGAAAATATCCACTGGAAAAACAGAAGTATTGGCAATTTGAAGAAAAGAACCATAAGAACAAAAATAATAATCAAGTATTAGAGCAGGTCAACCATTTTAGCTATTAAAAAATGACAATTTTGAGACACATTATGATGAAAATAAATTATGCATGTCCCAAAATATTTATAGAATAGTTAATAGAACTTTTAATACAAAGGACACAAAAAGACAAATCTAAAGTTTTAAAGGGTTATGGCTGGACCTGCACTATTTTATGTAACTGAGCACTGGACAATGACTGAGAAACAAGAAAGTAAAATACAAGGTTCAGAAATTAAATATTTAAAGGAAGTTAAAAGATGCACAAAATTGGACATCAAAGCACATAGTTACAACCCCAAAGCACACAAAGAAGCAGCGTTTAACAGCATGACTCATAGATTAATCAACATCCCCCCTCAACAGAACTGAATACTATAAAGAATATCAACACATTGTTAAATCTGCAGTAGAGAACGAGTTCAGCCAGGAAATGGTAGATAGGAAAATACGTATATTCAAAAGACAAAAATGCATCAAGCAGGTCACCACACTTTCTAACACAGGAAAAGATCAACTTCAGGAAATTCACATACCACCCAGGTCTCCTTCAAAAATTTCAGAAAATATTCAAGAATCACATCACCACCCTGGCACCTTACAACAAATTTAGCATCAAGGATCTCATTAAAGCAAGAAAAGCTGATCCCATACCTCAGGACAAAAAGTCAGGAATCTACCAGATCCAATGTGAAAATTGCAAAAAGGTTTACATTGGAAAAATTAAAAAGAACATATGCACCCGCTTCAGGGAACACTGGCATTGCATAAAGTTCAAACAGACTGACAAATCAGCAGTTGCTTTCAACTTCTGGACTCAAAACCATGAAATGGACACCAATATCCAGTCACTGAAACCAGTCCAAAAACCCAAAGCACTTGAAATATGGGAGATTTACATAAAGAATCTGAAAACCGCATCATGAGCTTTGATTTGCCAAAAGCAGACAACACACTATTTAGTTTATCCATAGGCCACCAGAGGAGACCCCAGGCTTTCAACAATATGACTCGAGAGTTGATCCGACAGTCAACAGGCAGTCGATGATGTGAGCTCATGCTCATGATACATGTTCTGAGGAATAAATAGGTGAGTAAAGGTAGTAAGAGTGTTTAGGTTGACTCCACTTTCATCAAGTGTATTTTTAATTGCTTCACTGTGTGTGATTCCACCACTTTTTGGAAAATTAAAGTTTATTCTTTCCTTATGCAAATTTTCCTTTATTTCCTCCCCTTGCCCTATTCCTTTAAAATAAATAAATTAAAATGTATTCCTGCCTTGCGCAAATTCTCCTTTATATGCTCTCCTAGCCCCACTCCTTAAAATAAATACATTAAAATGTATCCTTCTGTGGGCAAACTCTCCTTTTCTTATTCTCCTTGCCCCATTTCTTCAAAATAAGTCAATTAAAATTTATTTCTTCCTTGTGCAAACTACCTTTGCCCTCCTTGTCTTATTTCAAGAACAAAAGGGGAAAATGGGAAAAAAAGAATATTGAATACATGAATACTAAATGTCAAGCAATGTCAAAATGTGAATTGTCAAACAATGACAAATTGTCACATTATTGCAAATTGCAACAGTTCCAACATTCTTCATTCCATCATTTCAAATGCAAGGAACATGGTCAAAGAGGAAAGTGTAGTGATATGATCGATGACATAGTCAGTGAAAAGTCATATGGTCAAAGAAGAAATACTGGTGGGAGTAGTCACATGGTCAGAGGAAATACTAGAGGTAAAAAAATTAGTTTTATTTATGGACGCTCTTTAACTACTGTGGTTCCTAGCATCCTATTCTATATTGGGCATGAAAGACCAGAAATTTTGCTCAGAGGCCTGTTTATCAAGCTTGAGGTTCTTTTATATGGTGTAAGTCTATGACACAGGACCACCAGCTTTTTGTCCCTTCCAAAGGAAGCCATGCTAAGGATTTTTACACCTGAAAAAATCCAATGCCCTCCACTGGATTTGAACTTGCAATCTCAGGAACTAGAGGCTAGCATGGTAGCCCTAGACCACACAGGACAACACCACCAGTGGTGGAGGCATGACATGGTCACAGGGGAGGCCGAAAATAGCAGGTAAGTGACAGGACCCGAACATACACTATTGCTAAAATCACCCTTTAATCTATTCTAGGAGAGATAACAATGTGTTTCTTTAGTTGTTTGTGTTGGAATCGATGGATGGACAAATATCCATAATGAACTAGTAGTTTGCTTAAATGTAACAGTAGCAACAGGGTCTATTTGTTTGTTAGACACTGCAGACACTTTACGAAATCCACACATCAGAATCTCTGACAAAGACAGCATCTAAAACCATCAAGAAATGTGAAGAACGCTTGAAGTGTTTTGTGTGCTCTCTATAAACCATCACGTGCTCCAAAACTTATTGTGCCAGCTGAAACCCATTGGAACAGTTAAGTTGATTGTTTGAATGCTTACATTAAAGGTTGGCCTACTTTTGAAAATCTGAGAAGATAATAGGGACAAAATTGATAGTCATGTTCAAGCAAAAGTTACCAATTTTATACTTAAGAGGAATGATGAAAATATGATTTCCATTTTGAAGCACATAGTCGAGACTCTTGATAGGAGTACAGAAAGAATTTTTTCCCATTGCTCATGCTGTGTATCTTTGGACAATTTAAAAAACAAATAACTGATATATCACAAGACAAAAATATTAAGAAGAAATTTCTAAACAGATATAACATGGTTGTACTCCAATTCATTTTCTTGCTTACATGATTGATCCAAAGCAAATCAATACAAATGAAGTGCTACAATTGAGTGAAGATAGTGGCATTTGATTTTGCAAGCTCAAAATACAATTCCAGTTTTTTACCCCATTAATAGTGAAGTTCCAGGCACAAGGCCCACCATTTCATGACACACTTTTCAGTGAATCACAAGTGTCATCTTATGAATGGTGGAAGAGTCAGAGAAGTGCTACTAAAAACGTTCATCCTAATATATTCCCAATTATAAAACCACTTCTGACTGCTCAAGCATTTTCAGCTAGCATAGAAAGAATTTTTTCTACATTTGGTTTAGTACATTCAGAGCTTTGAAACAGACTGGGAACTGAAAAGGCCACAAAATTAGGTTTCTATTCAAAATGTTTAATGCTAGTGAAGCTTAATTTATGGTTTTGTTGTCCAAAGAAAAGAATTTTTCATTTTTATTTTTTAAGTACTTTGTTTAAAGCTGCTTAACTGTTTAATCTTATTGCGACCAAAAGAAAAGAAAGAAAAAAAAAACAATAAGTTGAAAACAGACTAAATATGTACAGACATCAAATTATAAGTGATTATTAATGCTATTACTGTATAAGAACAGAGGAACTGTTTTCATTTGTTGAAGTTTAAATAAAGAATGTCTTGTCTTGTAACATGAGAGCAAGACCAGTGAAATGTGTTTTGGGCAGAAACTAATTCTGAGACGAGTGTAGTATTGCATTGTATTATTAACGAAACAGGTTTAATGTTTTCTATTTCATTCAAGCTTCCTAGAAGGACATTAAATTATGTTTTACAATATTAAGAATTAAAAATAAGACTCAATTTTCTGTCATACAATATCAATTGCAACCAAAAAAAAGTTACTTAAAAAACAGTCTTTGGGTGTTTTTTTTCCAACACTGGAAGTAACCCATAGAAATAATTCCAGATATAATACTATCAAAACAAATATGGAGGTACAGGGAGATCTGTAGGCAGACCCACAAAGAGATTGCTGGAGAATTTTTTGAAGACAGAGGTAATTTATTGCCTATACCAAGATGGGGAAGGAAGGAGAGAGGGAGGGAAGGAAGGAAGAAAAGCACTAAGCTGTTTTAATACCTAAGACCCTGTGCTTACCTTTGACCATTCACGTGCCTTCTGAGTCATTGTAGTTATATTCTTTTCTGAACACCATAATGCTCCCATAAATGCTCCTATACTCACTCCTCCAACCATATCAATAGGAATACCAGCTTCCTGAAACACAATGAAAGGCAAGAGCAAATTAGTGGCCAACAAGTTTATACATTAATATTGTGACCATGCAAGTTACCTACAGACCGGCACTGCAAGCGCATCCCAACTCACTTACCTGGCTGGCTGGCTATGGCAAATGACTGTTCTAGAAGATTCCAGGCAAGTTCTAATAACCTCACTTTCTAGAACATTCATCTCTGTATGCAGGTCCTATATAAGGAACTCTTGCAGGGACAGGACAGTTCAGCAAGTTAAGAAGTTACAAAGTGAAAAGTGAACAGTGCAGCTCAGTTGGGGTCATGATTTGACAGAGCAGTTGTGTTGTGTTCCGTGTGTGTACCAAAAGCGACTCAAGTGTAATGTTTGTGCTATTCTGAGTGCCTAAGTGATAAATAAAATGTATTTCATAGGAACTGGTGTTGCATTGTTGTACAACATCCCGCAAAGTTTCCATTGAAGTCTGCGCACTCATACCCCTAACACTTGTATATATCCAGGTGCATATACACTAAAAGCAGTAATAGGAACAAAAGCACTAGGAACAATCTGAAGTTAATTTTGAAAACATAAATATGACACCAGGAGTAAACAGCAGCTAAGTATCATCAGTCATAACAACCTTGTTCAGTAAAAGCTCCAAGTACGTATGCTGGTAGTAAATTATATAATAAATTGCCAGAAAAACTCAAACTTACCACCTCAGAGACCATATTTAAAAGAAAAGCAAAATACTTCTTATTGAAGCATAACCTTTATTCCATAGAACAATTCTTATCATTTTAAAACATTGTATTGTATTCTTATATAGTACTACTTATTATTTTTCTATTATGTGCATATTATCATCTATTTGTATTATATCTTATGTGTATTGATGATACCACAAACTAATGTAATTCCCTCAGCTGAAATGAAATGAAAAGTTCTCATTTTCCATTTAGACTAAAGTTGAGAGAAGCAAGCGGTGATAAGAAGGAAGTATGCAGAGGGATTTACAGTCCTCAAAAGAAAAAGAAATATTGCTTATTCCCTAAAGAATTAAACTCTGTAAGAGGAACAATATTACAACTAGTATAGAGAGTTTAATAAATACTGGAAAAACACAGCAGACAGTAGAGAGACAGAGCATAGTATTAAATGGGCTGGTGGTGACATAAATATAAGGGTTTATGATGGCAATAATAGGAAATGGTTTGATAAAGGTTGTCAAAGAAAAGAGTAACTCAAGGGAAAAGGGTACAAAAAAGAAAGGAAAATTTCTTGGCCACTAGGTGGTGGTATAGAGCTTCACTGCACATAAAAAGATGTAATCAGGGCAGAAACATAAGTTTAATAATTAATAAGGTGGCAAAAATTCATGACACAAAGAAAATGTCAAGGGTAAGAAGTATGTATAGGATTGGGGCGAGAAAAAACAATGTAGATCCAGAAAATTGGCATGTTCATTTTGATGAACTATTATGTCAAAATAATATAATTACAATACAGAAATATATTTATTTGGCAATTAACAATTCATTGATGACTTACATATGGAAATCACTTAATTAGAATTTTGTGATCAAGTTAATGCATTAAAGCAAGTGACATAAAGCATATTCTGCAGGATTTTGGAAGGTTTGGACTGAAAATGATACCAGGAGAAAACTAATGGTTAAATTTTTAACAAAATATGATGTAGGGGAGATACCCAACATGTGGAGAATTAGTGTATAATACCTATATTTAAGGAGAAGGATGATGTAAGTAATCCTTTTAACTAATATGGGGATAACTCTTCTTTCCATTTTAGTAAAGGTCTTTACTGGAATTTTAGCCAATAGGGCTTGAGAAGTGGGTATGGAAGGAGAAGAAATCACCAGATTTTCAAGCAGGATTCAGGGCAGGGAAAAACACAGCAGAGAATATCTTTGTAATAACGACAACTGTGGATAAATATTTGAGTAACAAAAGTGAATGGGTTTACATTTTATTTTTTTTTTACTTTGAGGTGTCAGACATTATAGATAGAGAAGCATTTTGGATGAAATTAAAAAGTAAAGGGATAAGTACTGTATTCAAGAATTACTACAAAAGACATAGCGATTTTAGGCTGATAAAATAGATGAAAGCATATAGAGTAAAACTGGAGTAACGCAAGGCTGTAAATCAAGTCCAGTATTATTCAACCTTTATACTGATGACATACTGGAGGAGATTAAAAGGGAAATGTCACATCCACCAATAATTACAATAAAGAAGCACAAGGGTTGCTTTTGCAGATGATTTAGTAATTGGATCTATATCTGGTAGAGGAGAGCAATTAATAAGTTTTTGTAAAAAATGGGGTCTAAACATAAATGAGAAGAAATCACAGATCATGGTCTAACAAAGGGGTTACAAAATGAGAAAGGATGAGAAATAACAGTGGAATGGAGGAAAATTAAAGGTAGTTAATTTAACTTAGAGACAAGATTAAGTTGGAATGTAAGTTGGAATGAATGAAGAAACATTATAAAGCAAAAGGAAAAACAGCTGTGAGTGTTATAAAAGCATTCCTAAGAAAAATACCTGATGTAAGAGTCAATTGGAGAGAATTTAAACACTCACAGTAGAAGCTAAGATGTTATATGGTATGTGAACATGAAATGTAGATGATCCCTGGAAAGATGCTGATAGAAGCCTTTTGCAAACAGGTTTTAGCTTGCCAACAGCATTACCAAATGGTGAAGCAGTTAAAATTACGCAGACACTAAACCAAGAATGAAATTATCACAAAGATTATGAAATACACATGTTCAATTACCATATGGAAGAGAGTGATGATATTAAAGAATGCTTCCATATCCAAGAGAAATTTAAGTGGAAGGGATCATGATTTCTTAAAAGTGCAGGAAATGCTGGCATGGGAAACTTGTGGATTAATAGGAAGTACCAAAACTTAAGTTTCTGGAAAAAAACTAGAGGATATTGAAAGACAAGAAATGTTCTGTAGTATGAGAGAAAAGAGCTCTCTGAGGCTGTACAAGAAGATAAAAATATAACAGGACAGTAAAAATACACAGATATGTGTGATAAGGTGGGTCATGATTTACATGATGGAGAACTGGAATTATGAATTTAAAAAGTTTAAGACACAACAAGGATTTAGTAAAATGTCCATTTTATAGAAAAACAAACATACATTTCCACTGTTTACTATACTGCAGTCAAAGTTATGGTAAGAATAGGCATGGCAACATAAATGGAATAATTTAGATGGGCAACCAATTAGATTTAGAGGAATAGGCTAAATAAGTATTAATAAGGATAGGACAAAGCAGTAAAAATTATGATGGTCACCAATACACTAATAACCTGGAGTTGCATGTATTGGGACTAAAAGGTGTAGACAAATATTTTCAGAGGAGTTAAGTTAGATTAGCTCAGTTTAGATTATATTTTGTAATAGATTCTATACAATAGCATGTTATGTATATTAATGTTGCAATGAGGAAATAAATATCTATTTGTCTACCTATTTGTTCGGTTACAGGCATGTTTTGAGGATTATTGCATTCATCCTCAGCTGCAGACTGACTGGCAGGAACAACTTTAGCCGCTCCTGCATATACTTGAGACATCTGGTGTCAAGGCATATCTGATAAGGTCGCTTAATACCGGAGTATCAAAATTCATAGCTTTCTGTGTTTTAATTATTTTTTAATGTTAGAAACACTCGTTCTCGGAAGAAACTACTTTCATAACATTTGCACTTCTCTGATAACATTCCTGTACACCACTAATTTACCTGAATAGCCTTTATCATGCCAACATGTGCAGCCCCTCGTGCCCCTCCACCTCCAAGTACCAGACCCACTGAGGTTCCAGTTAACCAGCGAGCTAGGCGTGAAAAGTCAGAATGGATGTTTGGCTCCGATGTCAGCACCTTGCTATACAGCTCATTCTGCAAATGAAAAGAACACAATAATTTTGTTTCCTTAAGAGGAAAATAATAATAATAATAATAATAATAATAATAATAATAATAATAATAATAATGATGATGATGATGATGATGATGATGATGATGATGATGATGATGATGATGATGATACAGGAAAGATATTTTAATGCATCATCACAATAAACAGGTTATCGGTGAACTTCCGTACTACTTCAACAGTCACAGGTCAAAGACAAACATGTCAAATATTCTTCTGTATAACAGCTCTCATGTTAAGCTATAGAAGGATTAACCAATTAGGGAGTGCAAATGCCATCACATTCCATTGTACTACCTGATGTTTACACCCTGTAAAGGTCAATTTCTTTAATACACATTTCCTCTAGTTTGCAAGTTCATCAAGCAGTGATATTTTATATTATTAGATTGTCTCAAGTAATTTCAGTTTTTTAATTCGGTTTATATCATACGTATATATGTTTTTATTTTATCAATGCTATTGATAGGGTGCTATGGTTATTGTTCTGTATTGTTAACATGCAGCCAGCAGTTGGTAATAGCAGATTTTAAAATGGAGGCAACTAAGTTTGAGGTTAGAGTCCTTCTGAAGCACTACTGCAAACAAGATTATAAAGCTGCTCTCATGGCTCGAAGAATATGTGAAGCCAAAGGTGAAGACGTTGTTAGTGAGCGAGTAGCACAACGGTGATTCCAGCATTTCAATAATGGAGGTGAAAAATTAAATATTTACAATGTTCTTGAATGCTCATGTTATGGAATATTGAAAATACACACAGAGTTTTGGAAGAAAATCCACAGACAAGCACTCAAGAGGTTGTCAGAAGAACTTGGTGCTTTAAAAGATACCGTACATCGCCATACTAAGACACTTAAAGATCATTCAGAAATGTACACTTGTACCACATGAATTGGCACCTCATCAAGTTCAACTAGAGTGAATATCTGTTATCAATTTATCGCTAATCCCTGGGATGATAGATTTATCAGGAGAATTGTCACACGTGAGGAAAAGTGGGTATATTACCACAACCCTGACACCCCAAATAGTGGCTCGATCCTGTCAGCCTGCAAGCGTTGTCATTAAAAAATCTGTTTGGCCCCAAAATAATGATGTGTCTGGTGGAATTTTGAAGCTGTGATACACTGGCAATTTGTTCCAATTAAACGTGCAGTCAATGTGGATCTTTATTCTCAACAACTGGAATGAGTTAATCAAGTTTTGAGGCAGAGGTAGCCAGCATTAGTTAATAGAAACAGAATTCTCTTGCAGCAGGACAATGCACGACCTCATACAGCTCAAAGAACAATAGACAAAATTCAGGAATTGCAAGGAATCAAACTGCTGTAACATCCAGCATATAGTCCTGGTCTTGCACATCAGATTACCAATAATGGTTGATTTAGATTAGATCCATGGCCCATTTCCTATGTGGAAGCAATTTTGAAAACATTGAAGCAACTGAAATGGGTATTAACGAATTCTTCACATCAAAAACCAGAAATTGGTACCATTGCAGGATAACAAACCTCACTGAAAAGTGGCTCTGGACTACAAAATCTAATGTTCTTTACTTTGAAGATTAGAATAATTTCCTGTACAACACATTTGAAATAAACTTTTACTTAAAAACTAACATTACTTATGAGACATCATCTATTAGATGAAGCACTTACTATGCGATATTGAGACTTGCGCATGAACATTCTTTTACTGCACTGAATATGATGATGTGTAGAGACCCAGCTTCTGTTATTTAGCCATGCCACAGTGTTCTTTGGTGGTTCACCTCCTTCTCGATGAAGCAGCACCAGCTCCTTGTGTGTACGTATCGTCAGGCGCTCAACTTCTTTCTCTATCTGAAGACAGTAACAAATGAAATCTTTATAAATCACCAATTTTAAATGTGATTAATGCTATAGTAAATTCAAAGAACAAAACTGATACAGCAATGAAGAAGCTTAATGGTACAGCAAATTCTTGCCTATTTGTGCAGGCATTATTTGTGTTTTTTCTTTGTTCTTCTTGTTCTTTTTTCTTCTTTCCTTTTAAGGTGTGAAATGGGAACTGAACTAAAAACGAACAGAGCAATGCAAAATATCGTTAATAGAAAGAATTGAAGTTGATATTATACTTATTAAATGTTTTCTAGGTAAAAGAAATTTAACATAATTTATTTATGGACTGTAAAGACAAAGTACAAAAATAAAATATGTAATTATTAGCATTTATATGTAGAGTCATATCAAAAGAAAATCCATAAAATGAATGTAATATATATCATTTATTTTGTAATCATTGGGATGTATAACATTTAATATGGCATACATGACTTGTGATAAAGCAAAGGATATGTAAATAAGCATAAAGCCAAAAGAGAATTGATTGTAACATCGTGTATTGATAATATAGTGAGCAGACAGAAATGTGAACATAAAGTACTATAACACAGAAAAAAACAGTGGAAAGGCAATATAATTTGGGTTGCTGCACAACACAAAAAAAAATCTGATGTGTTACACTCACATGACTTTCTCTACTCTTGTATAAACTATTTTTACAAATGCTTACTCTCCATCTACTTCATGTTAATCGAGATAAACATTTGCGGACTCCATCTTATTGCTAATTTTCTTGTAGATGTAAGGAAATATATATTTACAAGGGCAATATAGATATACAGTAGCCTTTAAGCACATACATATCTCTTAATAGCTGGTTGCTAGATGCAGCACTATTCTCTTTGCCACAGATTAATACTCTTTACTTATCCAAGACAAAAAAATGAATAACGAATTCCCATTTGAGAAAATAAGTATTGAAAAATTTAAGGGAATAACAAGCTATATCTCAAAAATGGTTCACTCAACAAAAAAAATGTATATGACATAAATTGTGTATTTTAACGCAATCTACATTTTTTGTGTAGTAAAATTTTGTCTATCTCTTATGGTTTACCAGTTATGCAAAAATCGTTCACAATGAAGAATACTTTTGGAGACATTCCCAGAAAATTCAAGATATACATTTTATTTGTCATGAAAATATCTTAAACCTATGATATTTTAATCAAAATCGTTAAGAGCCATTTTTGAGAAAATTAAAATTTTCAAAAAATCTTCCATGTAAAGGGTAATCTGCAGTGGGGGGATTTTCTTGAAAACCTTCGTGTCGTATCTCTGGAAGATACTGAACCTAAATACCAAGTTTGGTGTTTATCCGACTGTTCGTTTCTGAGTTATGCTGTTCACAGACAGACACACGGACATGTTACCAAAAATGCTTTTTTTGGATTCAGGGGGTCTCAAAACATGTATTTCCGGTGAAATCTCGGTATCGAATTTTTGGGTGGAATACAATACTTCCCCTACTTACTATACGTAGTAGAGAAAGTAATAAATGTTGAAGAAGAACCATGCCAGCAGACGGCATTATGATAAAGATGTGTATAGATCGTTGAAGAAGTGGTTCAATATAAAAGCAGCACGGTAGATTCCACTTTTTTAATGAGTTTTATATAGACTGATGTATAAACAATTTGATAACATATGTGAGTTGGTTTATTGACATTACATCACTTGCATTTTTGTAAAATGGGACATGTTTCGAGAGTTCAATTGCTCCCATCATCAAACTGATGCCAACTGCCAGAGTGTGGTGTCATTTTGCTGGAAATTGTTGCGCTATTGTTATACTCTGGAGGCTTTTTGAGGAATTTCTTGCTGAGGCAGTAACTCAAAATTGAAGACCCGATCTTTGTTTTTCAAAATGAAAATATTCTCTCAGACTGTTAGTTGTTTTAAGTTTGAAATGTTTTTTAAAAGTACAGGTTCAGGATCAATTTCATGGTTTTCTAGGCAAAAGAGAGCTACTACTGCAGGTTTTTCTTCTTGTTTGTACTTCAGATTCCTGAGATATTCCTTTGCCCTTGTTTTGAATTTCCATTTTGTTTTTCCAATACAGATTTTATTGCAGCCTTTGCAGTTAAATTGGTGTATTCCTGATTTTTCTATTGCTGGTACGGTATCCTTTGGTTCTGAATGTAGTAGGTTTTGGATGCAGCATAGGTTTTTGGTGGTAGAAAGATGATGTGCTCTTTGAATATTTTCTGAACTGGACATGGGCTTTGGGATGTTATGTGAACTTCTTGTCTGTGCATTTTTCTTTTTCTGCTGACAGTTTGGTGGTTTCTTGTAACGTCCTTAGTTTTTTTGCTCTTTGGATATTTTTGTATGTTGTTTTTCTATTGAAACATTTTCTACTATTCTATAGATTGTCTCTTTTTCTTTGTTGAGTTGTGCAATGTTGAGAAGCAGGTGAAAAAGTCTGCATATCAACTGTTGAAGACTGCACATTGATGTGGTTTGAAAATGAAAAGAGTACCTGTGATGCAGTTTTTGGTTAAGTTGATGTCATCTTCTATCTCTTCTTGTCAGAGTTCTATGGACTTTAGTCAACGTCTCAGTGAAGATTCTTAATTTTTGGATATGTTACTACGAAATAGTGACTGAACATCAAAAGAGACCAGTGTGTTGTTTGACAACCCATGCTTGTCCAGAATATAGGTTTACCTAAAATCCACAAACCGGGTAAAGCTCAGAGACCAATTCTTAATAATATCGATGCTCCCATGTACAACCTAGCAAAATGGTTAGTCCAGAAATTCAATTCATTCCCAAAATTTGCAAGCCACAGCCTGAAACTCATGCAACCTTGTAGAAAAACTGAAGAATGTAAGCGTAAGAGAAAATGACACACTGGTCTCTTTTAATGTTCAGTCGCTGTTTCCTAATATGTATACCTATCCAAAAATTAGAAGCTCCACTGAGACGTTGGCTAAAATCCATAGAACTCTGACAAGAAGAGAGAGAAGATTACATCAACTTAACCAAATTCTGCATCACAGATAACCTTTTCATTTTCAACAGTTAGATATATTAACAAAAAAACGATCTAGCAATGGGAAACCCTCTATCACCGATCTTAGCGTGATCTGTTTATGAGTGACCTGGAATTGAGGGTTACAAAGGCCTTCCCGTTGATCTTCCAGACCTGGCACTGTTATGTGAATGGCATATTTTCCTTCATCCCAGAAAAACATATTGAGGATGCCTTGAAATTGCTGAACCTACAATAACTGACTATCAAATTTATCATTGAAACAGAAACTGAAAACAACTCTCATTCCCAGACCTAATCCAGAAATGCAATGGAAATCTTACATTTGGCATATATACAAAACCCACACACACAGACAACTATATAAAATCTGACAGTTACAATCCAAAATCACATCAATGTGCAGTCTTCAACAGTTGATATGCAGGCTTTTTCACCTATTCTCAACATTTCAGAATTCAACAAAGAAAAAAAGACAATCTACAGAATAGCAAAAAACAATTTTTCAATAGAAAAACAATATACAGATAATCCAAAAGGCAAGAAAACTCAAGACGTTACAAGAAACTACCAAACTGTCAGCAGAAAAAGAAAAATGCTCATACAAGAAGTTCACATACCATCCCAAAGCCCATGCCCAGTTCCAGAAAATATTCAGAGCGCATCATCTTTCTGGCACCGAAAAACCCATGCTGCATCCAAAACCTACTACATTCAGAATTAAAGAATACCATGCCAGCAAATCAGGAATATATCAGTTTAACTGCAAAGACTGCAACAAAATCTATATTGGAAAAATAAAAAGGAAATTGAAAACAAGGACAAAAGAACATCTCAGGAATCTGAAGTAAAAACAAGAAGAAAAATTTGCAGTAGCAGCTAACTTTTGCCTAGAAAACCATGAAATTGATCCTGAACCTGTACTTTAAAAATGCATTTCAAACTTAAAATAACAGTTTGGGAGAACATTTTCATTTTGAAAATCAAAGATTAAGTCTTTAATTTTGAGTTACCACCAAGCGACCTCAACAAGAAATTACTCAAAAACCTTCGAGAGGATGATAATATTGTAACTATCTCCAGCACAAAGACACCAAACACCGGCAGTCGGCATTAGGTTAATGATGGGAGCAATTGAACTCTTGAAACATGCCCATTTTATAAAAATGTAAGTGATATGGTATCAGTAAACCAACTCACATATGTTATCAAAGCTAGTAGATGTTAAAATACCACACAAGGCCATTAATATAGGATAAGTACTAAAGCAACATATTTAAAGTACTAAAACTAAACTTCATGGCAGCTTGTTGCCAGGTCAAGGCCTGCTGTCCAGTTGCTGTGTCCCCCACCTCTGCCCACAACAGGCATCATGAGTGGGGTGCAGTACAGGAGGGTGGGATATGGTCAGCCGGGTCCCTCCCGTCCAGTATATGCCACCTCCTTAACCTGAAGCCACTACTTTTCAATCAAGTAGCTCCTCAATTGGCCCCTCAGGGACCTAACAAGACTAAATACGCCCCGGGCTAGGTCTCCCAGCATGAGAAAATCCCCATGCCAGTATTGGGAATCAAACCCAGGTCTTCCGCTTAGGAAGCAGCTGTGCCACCACTGCAAGATGAGCCTTTAAAGTACTACAACTCTATACAAAGCGACTTAGTAGGAAGCATTTGCACTCCACATAATAAGATGTAGTGATTTTGTTAGCTTCATGGAAGGGGTACCTGTAAAGTCCAAGGCATTAGGAAACATTAGTTCTAACCTCTGCTAAAGCATTTATGCGTTGAAATAGTAAAGATAGCATCCAACCATAAATCATTGATATATATAAAGTGTATTCATCAAAGAGTCTCATGTTCGTATCAAGCGGAATACAACAACAAAAAAAAAAAAAAAAAAAAAAAAAAAAAAAAAAAAAAAAAAAAAAAAAAAAAAAAAGGTTCTCTAAACATTTCTAAAATTATTCTTATTTATGACAGCATGGTCCAACCTATGCCCTCCGGGCTGCATGCAGTCCCCATTCAGTCCCCTTGTTAAATATAGTTTTGTAATTTCAATGCATAAATCAGTAGGGGAAGTTGTACATTAGATTTTGATACAAAGTTTTATAGTTTTCGCTAGATGACAGTTCAGTCAATGATGTCTAAGTAGTATGTTTTCCTCCGAGAGACAGCAGCACCCTATGCCTGCTGTATGTTTAGCTTTAACTCACCGCTCTCTCGAAGTAGATCCTCACTCTTCAAGGTGCATCTTGTTCTGTGCTCTGTAATGTTGTCTGATGTTCAAAATGGCGGAACCAAAAAGACATCGTGTTGTAAATGAGAAGCAACAATTTCAGGCTAAGTGGCAAGACAGTTACAGTTTTATTGAGCATGACGGTAAACCACAATGTGTTATTTGTGTGCAAGTTGTGTTGCAAAGGAATAAGTAGGCACTATACTGGCTTGCATAAAACAAAATGTGACATATACCAAGGAGCAGCAAGGAACTTGTGTTCAAAGATTTGAGGCAGAAGCTGACAAAGCAGAAGGATATTTTCTGGCAGCCATTAGACACCGCAGGTTTGACAGCATCTCGTGAGGTATGTTTGGAACTAGCAAAGAGAAAAAAGTCTTTTAGGGACAATGAACTAATAAAATAATGTGCTATAAAAATGGTAATTGCCTTTGGGGAAAATAAAATAGCCAAAAAGTTTGAAACATATCTTTGTACTATCAAACAGTAAGCAGAAGAATTACTGAAATTGGAAATGATGTTTCTACTACTCTTCAGGGCATTATGCGGAAAAGTGAATTCTACTCTCTCTGATACTAGATGAAAGTATTGATATATCGGATATCAGTCAGCTTATCTTTGTTAGAATTATAAACTCAGTTTGAAATTCACAAAGAACTCCTGAAACTACAAGATTTAGAAGTCAGTACTAAAGGCATTGACATATTTATACCACCACTGTTGAATCTTTGCACTTGACAGTTCGTGTTGCTTCGCGTAATGGCTATATTGTGGTTGCGACGTTGCCAGAGTGGTTAGTAAACAACAACAGCTGATTGTTCTCCTTTCTATCATGTCTAAGCTGCATACAAAAGTGTACTTAAGTAATGTAAGTCAATGAGTAATAACTATTTGGTATTATTATTATTATTATTATTATTATTATTATTATTATTATTATTATTATTATTATTATTATTATTATTATTATTATTATTATCGTTAATTGAAAATAACTCAGCATAAACATTGCAACATATGTAGAATAAATTAGCACTTTTGACAATATAGAATCAAAATAATGCAAACGTGCCTGCTGTAATGAGGAGAAATAAAATAAATTATAAGCCGCGATAAAGTTATTTTCACTCACGCTGCATTCCAGATGGATTAGGAATTTTGTCCTCTTTCTCTTGGAGTTTCACTCCCTTGTAAATAATAGTTCTCGTGATTAGTTCAAGAGCTGCTGCGGTTCGTTGTACGGCTTTATCAGCAGGGATAGAGGGATGCCCATGAACCTTCATGACTCCTCATTTTCAAGGAATTCCCGGGTCCTTCTTAACAGTTCCATTGCCTGACTATTAAGTGGCACATCTCGACACAAAGGATTTTCTCTTCGTGAATCATAACTTGGTGATCGGCGACGTTTTTGAGACATTGTCGCACTTATATCTTGTATAAATAATATGAATAAATATATATATATATAAACGAACACAAACAATAACGACAAATATAAATAACAATGAACAATATTAGCTTGCAAAGAACAACTTGATGTCTGTGCTAGAGATTCACAAGCTGAAACACGTGATTGGAAATAGCTACATTTGGTAACAGAGCCGCTTCCAGTTCCGCTTCCGCTTTGTCATAGACCACCCGAAATGCTGCCTTGTGACTGGTTTAGGGAGTCTAACGGTTAAAGATTTTCATCTGTTTTTTTGCAAGTGTACCAACTTAATTGCTAACTGTCAAGTGCAACGTTTCAATGGCGGGGGTATAGAGCGTTGGATGGTGCAATTTCTCAATATGATGGTTTTGGTAATTGCTCTGACATAGTAACAGATAAGAACTAAATCTATGGTTGGTTATAAAATTGGGTTAGTTGGACTCATAAAAGACAAGGGAATACAATGCTTGGTTTTTCATTGTATTATACATCAAAAGGCACTCTGTGGGAAAATTGTAACACTGAGTAACACAATGAAGACAGTTGTAAATCTAATAAGAGGAGGCAAAAAAGCTCATAGACACAGAGCATTTGTTACATTCTTGAACATTCTGGAAACTGAATACGGTGACATTTCATTGTACTGTAAAGTGCACTGGTTTAGTGCTGGAAACTGCCTTAAGCAGTTTTTTTGAGTCGTCAAGGAAAGAAATTCTTTACTTTCTCACCAATGAAAATATTGGGCATTTTGTCTGATTTAATATCTCATCTAAATACTTTGAATCTGAAATTGCAAGATAAAAAACAAAAATATCTCCCAGCTCTATGGGCATATTTAAGATTCCTCAGTAAACTTGGGTTAATGCAAGTTAGATTGAAAAAAAATGATACAGCATACTTCTCATGTTGCCAACAGCTGCAGCAAGAGGAAAAGGATGTAAATTTCAGTGAGTTTCAGGAAATCATAAGTGAAGGGAAGTGAAGAATGAATTCAAGAACAGATTCCAAGACTTTGATATTTGAAGCCAAAACTTGTTCTCTTCAACAACCCTATGGAAACCGATGTCAGCCAGGTGCCCTCCCACCTTCAAATGGAGATTTGTGATTTTCAAGCTGATCAAATCTTACACGCCAAAAAGTGGGATGTTCCTGAGAATGTTTGGAAGTACGTATAAAAATAGCATTTTCTTAAACTGCACACATTTTCACTGCAAATCTATCACTATTTGTCAGTACATATGTGTGAATGTACACATATTCAACTCTTTTCAGCTTTTTAGCTCTTAAAGTAATTAAATCAAAAACCAGAAATCACATTAAAAGTACTTCACTTGAATCAAGCCTGAGACTTTCCCTGACAGAACTTAAAGTGGACAATGAGAAACTTGTTTTGAAAAGCAGTGTCAATCTTTACATTAACTTTAGTAAACATAATGTTTGTTAGATGTATAAATGATTTTTTTCTGAAAACATTTTTTTGTTTGTTAAAATATTGCCTGCCTACTTATTAACAGGCGAGTTGTGTTTCATAAATGTCTTATCTGTCTAAATAAAACATAAAAATGAATCTATTAACAGTAAAGTTAATACCAATTAATATATCAATAACTATTGGTGACAAATCTTCACTTATATCGTACAATAAATCAGCAGTAGGACATGTTTAGAAATCCTTTGATTTCATCATCAGCTTCATTTTTTTCTCTTGTTGTTTATTTATGTTGTTGCAGTTACTGCCACTAGGAGATGGGTTGTTAGCTACGGTAATGCCATCTATTGCAAGTAAAACAAATTTGTTAACAGAATCAATCGGCGGAATTTCAAAATTCATTACAAGATCTTTATTCTTTAAAATAAATATTTTCACCTACACCATTAAATTCTTGGGTCCACTTAAATGTTTTAATAATTTAACTTTGGGATTTATTTCGTAATTAAATGATCAAAAATGCTCTGCTACAGCTGAGTTTGTATTTAATATTTCTAAAATGTTCTTTTACTCTGGTTTGCAAATGATGTTTAGTTTTTCCAATATAAATCTGGTCACAATCCAAACAACTTAATTGATAAATACCAGACTCTTTATTTTTTGAAATTTTATCTTTTTTAGGGAAACCTAGCAGATTTGTTATGTTGTGTTTATTTTGAGGGACTAAAATTATACCATGTTCTTTAAAAACTTTTGTGAACTTTTTATTTGCCCCAGGATGATAAGTACATTTTTTAAAAACATCATCTTTTATTTTTTTAAGAGTGGAAACATTTTTAACAGCTTTCTGAAATTTAAATTTCCCAATTTTTTTATTTATAAAGTCAATATTAAAACCATTAATTAAAGCAGTGTTAATTATATACTTAGCTTCTTTATTGAATTCATCCTTATTGAGGGGAATATTTATAAATTAAACTATTAAAAACAGCAAATTTATGTGGGAAAGGGTTAAAGCTTTTATTTTTTATGTAGTTAACAGTATAAGTTGTTTTTTTATAAATACAAAAATTCAATATACTATTATTTTTAATTATCTTTAAATCCAGGAAAGGGAGGTAACCATTTTAGGCCTATCGGGATGGGAGTTCCACAAGGAAGTTTGCTCAAACCGACATTGCTCAATCTATATGCTAATGACATGCCCAAACTCACGCATATGGAAAAATACATATACGCTGATCATACGGCGCTAGTAACGCAGTCCACACAGCTCAGGATATTACACCTACGGCTACAGAACAGCCTAAATGAGCTGGAGCCATGGTATACAAAACAGTGAATTAAAATAAACACCAACAAATGCCAATCAACAATTTTTACCAAAAGAGTACAACACAGACTACCTTGGCATACAATGGTGAGAGAACAGAATGGAAGAACCAGGTAACCTATTTAGGTATCACTATGGACCAAGGTCTCGCCTGGAAACAACACAAATAGTGTAAGGGCAAAGGCCAATGGCTAGCTAAACAAGCTCTATCCTATCATAAACATTAACAGCCAACTTCAACTAAATATGGGGCTCATGATATATATGACCCATAATAACATATGCAGCATCAGTTTGGGGATATACTGCAAAGTCACTCCTACATAGGCTACAAACCCTTCTGAACAGGATAATTAGGATTATAGCGAAACTCCTGCTGGTCGCTCCAGCTTCTCTGGTACATGAGGAGCTAAAGCTACACCCCATAGAAGAATTCATCAAGCTACAAAGCTTTAAATTATACAAGAATTTCAATCCTCTTATTTGTTTAGATAATTACGAGAGATAAATACAAAAGACCTCTATCACTATTTGATAGAAATATTGTCCTGGGGAAGCAGAGATCAATATCCAAGACCTACCTAGAATCTAACACGACAACAGTGGCCCTTGAAGTCCTTGCAGCCCGGGGGGAGGGGTACCTCCACGAGTGACGTCTGAGTGCAGTCGTGCCATGAATGGGTAGGCTGCGATGTAGGTGGGCACTCAAAATTCGACCAAGACAATACAAATTGATATGACTAAAAACACTAAATTAGTCCTAAAATTCAATTACACAAATTTAATGACACAGCTCACCGCCAAGATAACATTAAGCATTACAATACTATAGGGTAAGCCAAAAAACTACAAACCACCTGCGTGGTGCTTTTTTGTCCGCATCCTCAGTGCTCATTGCCATCTGCCGCTAAGTGATGGATAATTTCCTAAAGAGGAGCCAAACATGTATGGACAACAACAGGCCAGTTTCAGCATTTCCTTTCATAAAGTTGGTAAGTAAAGCCTTTAAAAGTAGTTTTAAAAATGTTGTATGGTTTCATTCATGCCTTTCTATGATAGCAGCACATGGCGCCGAGGACGCAACAGGAAAAAACTCAGTGCAGGGCAGTTCGTAGCTTTTGGGCTCACCCTGTAGCATAATTAGTACCAACCCTACCAATGAAGAGATTTACAGCCAAATAATAGCAAGTATACTAAAGCCTAAACTATTCACTGTTTCAGGATATGCCAGACCTCGAGGCCCTAATGCCTAGGGTAGGACAACGACCACCTCCCCAAGGGTGGGACAACTTCGCATGCAACTCAACACTGTGCAGCAAACCAACTCAATTTATATAATAATACTAGACTATGTCCATTTATGTTTCAAGACAGCAAACCTTAGCAAATAAATTATGACCACTAGGACATAGACGCATTACTTCAATTCCTTTAATTCCTCACTCTGAATTTCCAAGGGCATAAGTAGGGCCTAGGCCATGCTTGCATCCTGGCTCTCATTTCACCTGGCGTAGGTTCATCAAACCAGCCATTATGTCCGCTCCCTGAATGCGCAGGTGCAATAGCGGTACTGCTGCATTTCCTCGCCTGAATTACTTCTTTTTCATTCTTCCTTTTCCTTCCGGTGGAGGAGTTTTTAAATGGGTATGGCCACCTATTGGCGAGCCCCACACTCCCATCGAGGCTGAGGTTAGCACGTAACATGTGTTTTTTTCCTCCATCCGAAAAAGAAAAACAGTATTTTCAATTTCTAATGTGAACTTTATAGCTTTATCTTGTAAGTTTAAAAGCTTTAAGGCATCATTTAGTTTTTTATCAGGAACAATAACAAATATCATCTATATATCTATACCAAATTTTAAAAATTAGAGGGAATGCTTTAGAGACTTGTATTTCAAAATAGCTCATGAAAAGATCAGCAAGAAATGGTTAAAGAGGTTAAGCCAGTAGTTTGTTGGTAGAATTTTCCATTAAAACTGAAAAAATGTTGACTCAAGCAAAAATTAGTAAGTTTAACAAAATCATTACTTAATTCATCATTTAATTCTATAGATTTTAACCATTTTTTCAAATACATCAAGAATTTTTCTTTAGGAATGCTTGGAAATAAAGCAGTTACAACAAAGGAAATTAATTTATAATTAGCAGACAATACTACATTGCTGATCTTTTCAACCAATTCAAAAGAATTTTTAATATTTAAAACTCTCAATTTAATCAAAACTACTGAATTTTCTATTTAACCATTTAGCCAAATTGTAGGTAGGTGAATTTATATAATTTACAAAATTTACAATAGGTCTCATTTTATTGGCAGGTTTATGAATTTTGGGAAGACCATAAATTCAGGCAAAACTGGATTACTGACTTTTAGAAATTGTTTTTCTTTATTTGATATAATTCTCACTTCATTAAGTCTTATTAAAATTATAAATGCAAAAATTTAATGGGTCATTATTAATGCTTTTGTAATCTTTACCTTGAAGTAAGAGTTCTACTCTGTTAACATAATCACTTTCATCCAAAATACAATCCTATTACCTTTATCAGCTTTAGTATAAATTACATCTTTTTCATACAAAGATTTAATGATTTGTTTATTATTACTTCCTTTGGGGTATTTTTATTGAAATTCTGTAAAATTTTACAGCATTTAGTTTTAATTAATGATTTATCAGTTTCATTTAAATATTGACAGGCAGTTTCAGTATCTTCAACATAATCATCTGTATTTTTTGAAAATCTACACAGTTTTTAAACCTTTATTCAAAAAATTAAATTCCTTTTCACTGAAATTACAATTTGAAAGATTAATTACATTATCTTTTGAAATATTCTGTTTATTTGGCTTCAATTTATTTTGTTTTAAGCATAATTTAATTTATTTTTTTAACTTATTTTATTCCTCACAGTGAAATTAAGATTTTCAAATAAGCTGATAAATCAGCTGTAGCAGAGCATTTTTGGTCATTTAATCATGAAATAAATCCCAAAGGTAATTATTAAAACATTTAAATGGACCCACAGATTAAATGGTGTGGGAGAAAATATTTATTTCAAAGAATAAAGATCGTGTAATGAATTTTAAAATTCTGCCAATTGATATTCTGTTAAATTTGTTTTACTTCCAATAGATGGCATTATGATGAGACAAAGAGATTTCAAAGCATCTCCTGCTGTTGATTTATTGTGCAAGATAAGTGAAGATTTGCCACCAATAGTTACTGTTATAGTAATTAGTCTTATCCGTCGTTTTATTAATGAGTAAATTGAAGTTTTTACACATAAATAATATGCAAGTAAAACCTTAAATGTTTGTATAAAAGCAATGTAGTATATCTCATTTATTTTTCTGTGACCTTCAATTAGAATAATTGAAGTGGTGTCCCTTGCCCCATAATAAGAAGTTCCTATTCGCCCTCAGCTGATGAAAGGTTGGACCACACTGACATGATATTAATTTTATTTTCCACTACAACTGACGTGCAACATTTAAGGTGATTTTTCTTGTTGCAAGTGAATTAAATGTATACCAGACACGTTACTTATGCATATATGCTATAAACATTTGAATACATAATTATAATTTTATTTGAACTTTCAAGCGTCAGTATTGTAGAATGATTTCTACAATCACTGTAGCAACTTACTATATATATATATATATATATATATATATATATATATTAAAAAAAAATTCCCCATCCTCTGCTAGTGTCTAGTTCTCAAGGTTGCAGGTTCAAACCCAGCAGAGGGTGATGGATCTTTTTCGCACATAAAAATATTTCTCTCTTCGGAAGGCAAGTAAAAGTGAGTGGTCCCATGTCATAGATTTACAGCATGTAAAAGAACCTCAAGCCTGATAAAGAGGCCTCTGAGCAAACTGAAAGTACAAGCCAGAAATTGTTTTAAAAAATTATTGCTACCAATAAGTTATATTTGTTAAATGCTGCTGGCTTTAAAATATAGCAGTGAACTAAAGCTTTCTATTATCAAAATATGTTGTGTGAAAACCTTGTAAATTCTATATTATATGCGTTTTTCCTGTAGAACAATTTTGCTTGTCTTTTATAGCTTCCCACTTTTATAAAATTCAATGAGAATGAGAAAGACTTCATAGACTGTTTATATACAATCAAAATATATATTCTGTCACAAAATCTCAAACTAATATTTTAACCAAAATTGTTATATGCTACTTTTTTATTCCAATCAAAAATAACAAAAAAAGTTTCATGTAAATGGTGCTTTGTGATACAACTAGTTCTCCATTTTCTCCATGCATATTGTGCACTCTTCTGCTCTCATTAAAATCCTAACACTCAATCTTTAAAAGGTGGGTATGATATATGGTTTTACATAAGAATGTACTTGATAAAGGCATACTGTTCAGACATGGATTTTTTTCTAAAACTGCCTTTTGGCATAATGGGGTTTTCAAAATACGTACTTGCAGCACAATCTAATTTTTGTTTTAAATGCCTTTTTTGGTTCAGGATGCTTCAACCAGAACATTTTAAAACTAATTTGTTGGGTTGAATATAATACATACCCCTTGGTGATGGGCTAGGCAACAAAAAGATTAAGGATTTCAAAGAGACTATCAGTCAGTACATTAAACTTGCAAATAATACTGTGCAAACCTTTCCAATAGCTGGTCCTTTGTCCGCCAATCCCACAATGAGTATACAGTCAGCCTGCCGTACACATCTCTGAGTCCAGGGAGTGAAAGTAAAGTCACATTGATACAATGCTATTTTATGTTGATCCTCTTGTTGGGCCAGCCATGAGGTAAGTCTGTATTCATTGTTTGGATCAAGAATTGTAGTACCTAAGGATTTTCGTATCACTTCAGAAGTCAAGCGGAGAGTACTACCTGTAAAATAAACAAATTTTATTTAAATCTCAGCCAAAGGCAATATTTATTTATTTTCAAACTTTAAGAACAGAAATTGAGATCTACGGAAATGACAAATTAAATGATAAGCCTGAATGCTCAAATGAGTCCAGGGTCCAAAGAACTAGAGCATCTCTCCATGTGCACAAGGCAGTGTGTATATTTGTGCCCATGCATGTACACACTTTCAGTTTTGGTCAGCAACATTGGATTGTTTTAAATTAGTTTGTTTTTCACTGTAGTATTCCATTTAACACTCAAAGAGATGCTGAGCCCATATCCTTTTACTAACTGAATAAGTGTTCTAATATGTTTATCTACTTACTGCAAAATTTTCATCTGTTGTCAGAAATGCATTTTCTACAGTTGTTCTCAAAGTAGTCAACACCAAAGATAAAAACAATTATCTTATGCACTGCTAAAAACTACAGTGTATCACACTGTAGAGCTCTAGTGAACTTTCATGTGATCAGCTGACTGGAAAGAACATGCAAGTTATCAGGAAAGTAAAAATGGAAGCAATTTGCCAAAAGCATGTCTTCTGGTGCAACAAAATTCTAAATGATTTCCATAAAAACTGATCTGAAAATCAGTGTTACCACCAAGAAATAATGCAAGTTATGGGAAATATCTCCCTTTACAACTTCCACACCCACAACTGTAGTGTTGGGGTAGCGTGTCTGCCTCACATTCAAGAGGTCCCAAGTTCAAATCTCGGTTAGAGTGAGTTAGCTGGATAAGGTCTTTTCTGAGGGTTTTCCTTATCCTGTGAAGACGAATGCCAGGTAGATTTAAGCTCCATGGACCTCAGGCTCATTTGAGCATCATTTCACCCATTTCATTCATTCATCATCCGATATGACCAAAAAGATTAAAGGGCATTAAACTTCAAGGTCCCCCCCCCCAAAAAAAACTTCTTTAGCTGGTAAAGTAATATTTTTTAGACATATGGAAAACACTGAATCAATAGAAAATTATACAAAGTGTAAATTTTTAGTGTATACAAACACAATGTTATTACATTTAAATATATAATTATTTTGGTGATACAATGCAAAGACCAGGAGCAATGCTCACCAATGGAATTCAGTGAGTGGTACAGCTCATATGTGAATGCTGTTAGAGGAACATCATCAGAAACAGGAACTATTGCTACTGTGGAGAAGTTAACCTGCGAAGGTGGAGCATCAACCGTCCTTTTGATGTTGGGCTGCTGCCAGGAACCTGTTAGACAAAAGTGGAATACACATCTTATAAGCCATTGTTTTAACTCAATTTATTATAAAAGCAATTATTGACGAGTACAATACAATTGAAAATGATAAGTAAAATTAAATTGAGTTTTATTTATGGACACTCTTTAACTACTGTGGTCCTTAGCATCCCATTCTATATTGGGCATGAAAGAAATTTTGCTCAGGTTTGAGGTTCTTTTATGCGCCACAAATCTGCGACACAGGACCACTGGCTTTACTTCCCTTCCGAAGGAAGCCATGCTAAGGATTTTTACGCCCGAAAAAATCCATTGCCCTCCGCCGGGTTTGAACCCACGACCTTGGGAACTAGAGGCTAGTGCAGTACCACTAGTCCATGGAGGATGACAAAATGATAAGTATTAATAAACATTAAGACTACACCGATCTTCCTACAATCTGTAGTGCATATTATATAAAAAATCTGATGTGAACACTTGGATGACTTTTTCTATCCAAACACACTAAAATACACATTTTATATAACATAGCATTAATACAAAAATTATTCAATCCATGTTATATTATTCATTAATATTTTTGCCTAGGATAATTGATTTCACATTAAATAGTAAGTACTTAGTTAACATTTAAAAACATGAGTATTGAAATGTTAGCCATTTTATAACAAGATCTTCCAATAAAAAGAAAAAGGAGAATTGCAAACTTTCAAACATGTCCATCAGGTGATAACCTGGAAAAGCGTCGCGATGAAGCCAGGCCTCTGGCTTCATGGATAGCGTCTTTTAGCACTAGCTGGCATAAGATTAGTTACCATGCAGAAATATAAGTACTCCAATGTTAGCCATTTTATAACAAGATCTTCCAATGAAAAGAAAAAAAAGAATCACAATGTCCAACAGATGATGTATTTGGAAAAGTATTGTGACAAAACCAGGCCTCTTCCTTCGTGTATAACAAGCAGTCTTTCAGTACTAGCAGCACATGATTGGTTGGATAGGGAGAGAGGGAGGCACTCTCTGCCAATGGAAGTTCCAGAAATGCCATTAAATTTAAATTTAAATTGAGTTTTATTTATGGACACTCTTTAACTACTATGGTCCCGTCCCAGTCTATACTGGGCGTGAAAGACAGGTAATTTTGCTCAGAGGGCCATTGAGATGCAAGAAGAGATATCTGGAGATTTTCGCCCCTCCTCCCACACTGGATGAGTGTTTCTAGAGCTTATCTCTGTTTCTCCTGGCATAGCAAACTTTCTTGAACTCTCCTTTAGCTATATATAAGCAAGGATGTTTGTGACAGTCAGTGAGCCAGTAAAGATGATGTGAAGTACAATACTGGTTATTCAGCGAGTTTTACAAGTGGTTAACAAAGTGGGAGAAGAGGAACCCTGTGTTTAACACACCAATGAGCGACCAGAAGAGAGATGAGGAGTCCTGTATTTGACACTACAATGAGCAACCAGAACAGAGAGGAGTTCTGCATTACAATGAAATGAACCATTCAGAAGAGAGGAGAGAAGTCTTGTGTTTGATACTCCAGTGATAATCTGAAAAGAGAAGAGGCTACTTAGATGTTATTAATTACTACACTACACACAAAAACTAAGTGAAGAAGTGACTGGGGAAAAACTGAATAAAGTCACAGCATAAACATACAACATGGAGTATTTAGAAAATGGATGCTATGAAAAAATGTATTTAATACAAGTTGTGTACTTTAATCAGTTCTATATTTTTCCTACAGTAAGTTTTAATGTATCTCATGATTTTTCAGTTACATAAAATGATGCAAATTCAGTCAATAGGAAGAGAATTTCATATGTCATTTGTAGATGGTTCAAGATGCATATACTTAATTTGTCACATTAACATATCAATTGCACTATATTGTAACGTATGTGTATGTATTGTCGTGTCGAACACATTATTGCTGTGTATAATATTGTTGAGCTAATTGTTGTGTTTGTGTGTTAATTATTGTCTGACGCGGCAATTCCATTTCCTAGTTGGGGGGTGAAGGTAATTGTGGTAATAGCTCTCTGTGTGTGTGATAACGTGGGTCTAGCAGTAGTGTCCTTGGTAGCGTCATTCGGGCGTGAGTCTTCTGGAGTTAGATGTGTGTGTAAGAGTGCTTGATGGATGTGGGGCATCTCCCTCAGTGTTTTATGTGTAACCTTTTTTTGTACCATACAGAGCACCTTGATTTATAATAAACCTGAGCAAAATGTGAATTTATGTATTTTTAATGTTCTAAATATTCCACGCCAGCTTTAGTTTTGTGCAGCAAGTTCTTCGTACCTTTCTGGTTGCTTCTGTCTACGTTCCCCAATATGTATGCCGGGGTAACTAAATTTAATATTTTAGCTGCAAACCTTTTAGCTTCATCCAGGTGTATAACAATATTTTAATCATAATTTTATTATTAGTCATTTTTGAGAAAATGAAAAATAACACTTTCTCCATGTAAAAGGTAGTTTAGGGTATGAGACTTTTCTTAAAAATGACATACTACAGCAGCATCTGACTCAAGTATGAAATATGAGTATTTACTTTTCATTTCTGAGTTGTGCTCTTC
This sequence comes from Deroplatys truncata, assembly GCA_030765065.1. NCBI lineage: Eukaryota > Metazoa > Arthropoda > Insecta > Mantodea > Mantidae > Deroplatys > Deroplatys truncata. The sequence goes on from CM060976.1 coordinate 118,407,667, forward strand.
ACAGACAGACACAGGTCTAAATCTAAAAATCTGAAGTGTTTCATTCACATGACTTTCTCTACTCACTATCACTTATTAAATGGGTATGCAAATTACCATATTTACTTGCATAATTTCCCTCCCTCGCATAATTTCCCCCTATGATATTAGAAGGTTTTCAAATAAAAGTAATTTTCATTGCAATTTTTGTGAAAAATTTTTGACATCCCTTCACCTTCAGAAGCTTCATTTGCTAAAATTCCTGGAACACACAATCTCCCATATAGGTACCTTGCGCACCACATGCCTGGCCTTTAAGCGGTCATTAGAGCACATACATTTCACATTCTAAAAACTTGTTATTCTAGTTAGTAGTACTTGAGTTATTGTTAGTCTTCTTACATATGAGGTGTGATCAAAAAGTTTCCAGAATGGCTTCACAACAATGCTGACACTGAGATTTCTTTAATTCTTACCCAGACTGTACATGTAGCGTTCCTTCCCAATAAAAATGAGAGGTAACGCGACTTTCTGTAACCATGCAGTTACGAGGTAGATGCTCTGAAGTGAACACGTGTTTTGCATGTGCTGCGATTTTTCCGCGTAGCAAAAATGTCAGATTACAAAGAACGAACATAAAATTTTGCTTTAAACTCGGTAAAACCGCAACAGAAGCCTATGAAATGTTAAGAACAGCTTATGGGGAGGAAGTTATGGGCAAAACTCAAGCATTTGAGTGGTTTTCAAAATTTAAAAGTGGTGTGACATCAGTTAAAGATGCAGATCGTTCGGATCGACCCTGTTCCAGCAAAACTGATGAAAATATCAATCAGGTGAGGGAAATGGTCTTAAATGATAGGCGCGTTACAATAAGAGAACTTTCTGACTCAGTAGGACTCTCCTTTGGAAGTGCTCAAAGCATTTTGAAAGACAATTTGGACATGAGAAGAATTGCTGCCAAGTTCGTGCCCTACCTGCTTTCAAATGACCAAAAGGAAAGCTGTGTGATTGCCTGCACAGATGTTAAAGAACAGCTACAAAATGACACACAGTTTATGGAGAAAATTATTACATGGATTTATGGGTACGAGCGAGACACGAAGCAACCATCTTCACAATGGAAGAGTCCTTCATCTCCATGCCCGAAAAAGGCCAGACAAGTTGAGTGAAGTCAATGATGATTGCGTTTTTTGACATTAAAGGCATTGTACATAAGGAATTTGTGTCACAGGATCAAACAGTGAATCAAGTGTTCTACAAACAAGTGCTGCAAAGATTAAGGGAGAATGTGCATGCAAACGGCCGGAGAAATGAAGGAGTGGTGACTGGTTCCTGCATCATGACAATGCGTCTGCGCACAAAGCCCTTTCTGTTTGCCAATTTTTGGATAAAAATAGGATGAATACTTTTTTTTTTATTATTATTTAAAATAGAGAGTTGAGGGTTGTTACACTACATCACTATGATATTCTTTATCATAGTGATGTAGCGTAACAACCCTCAACTCTCTATTTTAAATTATGACACATCACTGTTACCAGCTTCTAAATCTTCAAAATTAGTCAATAGGATGAATACTGTTCCCCATTCCACCTGTTCTCCAGATTTTCCACCAGCAGACTTTTTTCTTTTCCCGCGACTTAAAATGCGGCTCCAAGGACACCATTTTGAGGACATTGATGTCATCTATCATGAATCGCAGAAGGCTCTGAACATGTTGAAATAAGAGGACTTCTAGAGGTGCTTCCAGCAGTGGCAGAAGCGCTGGGACAAGTGTATCAACTCCCAAGGAGACTACTTTAAGGGTGACAGTGCAGATCAGACAAAACAAACTGTTGTGTAATATTTATGACGTCATTCAGGAAACTTTTTGATCACACCTCATATGTAAGCAAAGCTGGATTTAGGAAGGACAGCTCAGCAATACACCAGGTTGTAAGACTCACACAGGACATTAAAGAAAATTTCAATAATAATAATAATAATAATAATAATAATAATAATAATAATAATAATAATAATAATAATAATAATAATAATAATAATAAAACTACTCTAGCACTGTTTGTCAACTTCAAAGATGCGTTTAACACAGTATGGTAAGAAATGCTACTATACAAGATGAAGACATATGGCATAACAGGCCACATTCTAAACTGGTTTCAAACCTTCCTATACCAAAGATGGTTTGCAATACAATACAAAACAACCACATCGAAATAGAAATAAACAAGAGTTGGACTACCTCAAGGGTCTGTTACAAGTACTATTCTGTTCAATATATATATAAACGACTTAGTAGATGTACTAAAGAAAATAGGTAACATACAAGTAGGAATGTTTGCTGACGATGTAGTAATATGGACTTCAGAAAAGAACATAAGATCTGAGAAACATTACAAAAAACTATAGACAACAATGGGGATTACAATCTTAACACTAGAACATTGGACTAATAACAATATAATGGAAATAAATACAGGAAAAACTCAATATCAACTATTCACAATGCAGCATAAAACAGAAAATATATGCCTGCAAATCAACAACAAAAAACTACAAGAAGTAACTACAACAACGTATCTAGGGATAGAATTAGATCAAAAACTATCAATGAAACAGCATGTAAACAATGTAATGAATAAAATCAACAAAAAGAAGAACATTTTAAAACGTTTTGCAGAAATAAAATGGGGTGAAAACATGGACCTCCTTAATAATACATATAAAACTTACGTAAAACCTAACCTATTATATTGAGAACTACTAGCAACAGTAAACAAGACACTCAAAAGTAAACTAGAAATTTCACAAAATAATTCACTAAGAATAATAACAGGAGTTGTAAAAACACCAATTACAGTATTACAAAGCTTCACAAAAAATATGGCTATCGAATTGGAACATGAGTTGAAAGCAATTACTCTAGCACAAAAACTGCAAGTCAATAGAAACAGATACAAGTGGTACCACACAGCAGACACTATAAGTAATTTAAAAACTCAAATATGCTTCAGAACATGTATCAATAACTTAAAATACAAGAATATAATTACAACAAATATAATTGCAACAGAAGTAATAAGTCCAATAGAATATGATGATATACAATATCAGAATGACCTGATATATACAATATACAAACAAAACAATATACCAGATGAAACGAGAGCTATAGCAATAGCTACGGAAAATGAAAGATATCCAGAAAAAGAATGGCTCCGAATATATACAGATGGATTCCTCATCAATAAAAAAAATGCGGTGCAGGAGTATACTGTAAACACTTGCACAGTATCTAACATTAGATTAAATGTTAAACCACTATAATGGAGAATTAATAGCTATAAAAGCAGAATTACAGAACATTCTATATACATCACATATAAAACAAAAAATAGTCATCTTATCAGACGCAAAATCAGCCATAGACGGGATAGTAAATTACAATAATAAAACAACAAGAAATGTTAAAGAAATAAGAAGCCTAATTAAAGCACCTGAAACTAGAAATCATGTCACTCTACAATGGATCCCAGCTCACGTCGGACTTTTGGGCAACGAACATGCGGAACAATTAGCAAAGAAAGGTGCAATACATCAAATAAAACCTGCAGGACAAATAGAAATAAATGAACAATTAAATAACCTTAAACAGCATTTCAAAAGACAGCAGAGACTTGATGAAGATAAATTAAAAGATAAAGGTTATAAGAATATTAAAGATAGAGCAGATATACAAAAAATGCCAAGGAAAACTGCAGTGGCCTTATTCAGGATGGCAACTGGCCACGATTGCTGCCTCGCAGAACACCTCTACAAGATACGATGCCTACCTACACCCAAGTGCACTCTCTGTAAAGTGATGTCATCCTGAACAAACAGCATCTCACCAAATGCAAAGGCCTTAAAAGTGATAACTTACAGGCTTTATATTGGGAAGCCACAGGGAAAATGATGCAGATCAATTAATCCCCAGTGCCATTGGTGAAGAAGAACAACAATAATATATGTAAGCAACTATCATATTTCAAAATTGCTTTAAGCTTCTGGCAGCAGTTCCTTCCTTTCCTGTCCTTAAAGCATTATGTGGTTACACATAATGCACAATGGGAAGAAAGAATAATAGTTACACGGAAAAACTTAAACTTCAAGTAGTTAATTTCATGAAGAAAAGTGGAGTGAAGCATGTGGGAAGAGTGTTTGGCATAGAACCCAAATTAATTTGTTACTGGAGAGACCAGAAAGAAAAACTGAAAAGTGCCAAATCAACCTGTTGATTGTTTCTGGCCCAAAACATGGTAAATATGCTGATATTGACCAAGAAGTGTTATATTATGTTGTGGAACTAAGAAATGATGGCATTGTGGTAACACATGAAATGTTACAGTTGAAAGCAAGGGAAGCAGCAAAAAAGCGTGGTATTTCATGTGTGGAATTCAAAGCTAGGCAGGGGTGGGTTATCTGATTTATGTGGAGGAAGAGATTTAGTTTGAGAAGACGAACAATACTAGTCCAGCATCTGCTTCATGACTACACAGATAAAGTGATCAAGTTTCACCATTTCATAATCCAGCTGAGGACGAAAATGAATTTCTGCTATCACAAATAGGGAATGCGGACCAGACACTGGTATTTTTTGACATGCCATGAAATACGACAGTGAACATAACGGGTGCTTCTAGTGTTTTAATTAAAACAACAGGTGCAGAAAAATTTCACTCACGGTGATACTAGCAATGATATCAGATGGAAAAAAGCTGTTGACTTTGTTATTTTTAAGAGAAAAGCCGTGCCTAAGTGTGATATTCCACTGGTATAATTGAGGTGTATGAAAAAGGATGGAAGTTGGCTGATCTCATGAAGGAATGGCTGAAAATTGTGTGGGATTGATGCCCTGGAGCTCTGCAAAGGAAGAGCACAATGCTTGTTTTAGACAGTTTTTGGGACCATTTAGCAGAACCAATAAAAGAACAAATGTTGCGACTGAACACAGTTCCAGCGATAATTCCTGGAGGACTTACATCAGCCTTTGGATGTATCAATTAACAAACCATTTAAAGGCCACCTGCACCAATTGTATGGGGATTGGATGGCATCTGGTTTACTGCCTCTTATGAAAGGTGGTAACATTAAGCAGCCCTCCATTGAACAAGTGTGTCAGTGGATAAAAAGTGCGTGGAATCTCATCAAACAAGAAAGCATGACAAAGAGCTTCAAGAAGACTGGCATTTCAAATGCAATGGATGGCTCCGAGGACCATATGACATGGAATGATGATGATGATGATGATGATGATGATGGCAATGATTTAGATACATCAGATGAAAGTAGTGCAGAATAAACAGGTACATTTATTTCTATTTATATATGATATATATTACTAAGCTTAATGCACATTCCATTCATTATATTTATCATCCGGTGTTGTTGGAGTGAGCCCAAGGACATGCTACCGATATGAGGCACCCATGGAAATATTGAAAAATTGCATCAACTGTTGTATTATTGTGTATAATTCTTTTTAGAATAAATTTCCATTTTATATTTATACCTATTTGATTTATTTACCACAACTTACTCTCTTTTTGTTTTTATTTATTTTTTAATTATCGTGTAATTTCCCTATCCTCGATTTCTGCCTTAAAATTTTGAAAACAAAAGGGAAAATTAGGCAAGTAAATACGGTATTCTTATGAAAGTTTATTTTCCTTTCTACTTCATTTTAATCAATATAAATCTTTCTGAAAATAGCAGCATTACACATTTCATTACAGAAACAAAGAGAATGTGATAGTCAATTTTTTTAGAACTGGACACTATGCTGGCCTTAAAATTCCATACTCTTTCTATGACACTGCGAAAAACAATTGAAAATCAGCAGAACTTTAAACGAATGGCTAAGTATTGAAAAATTCAAGCCATTAATAATGGATGTCTCAGAAATGGCTGATACCACAAAAAAAGTTATTTAAAATAAATTGTGTGCTTTAAAGAGATCTACATATTTTGTGTAGTATGTTTTCATCTACCACTTAACATTTACCCATTATTCAAGATTATACAAAATTTATTCCAAATGAAGATGAATTCAAAGGCTATTACCAGAAAATTCAAGATACTCATTTTATTTGTAATGTAAATATGTTTAATATATGGTATTTTAATCAAAATCGTTAAGAGCCATCTTTTAGAAAATAAACAATTTTGAAAAATATTCCATGTAAAGAGTAGTTGAGGGTGGGGGGATTTTCTTGAAAATCTCCAGGTCGAATCTTTGGAAGGTATTGAACCTAAGTACCAAATCTGGTATTTATCCAACTTTTCATTTTTGAGATCACAGACACACATGGACCTTTTTCTAAAAATGTATTTTTTTTTCTTTCTTTCTTTTTTTATTCAGGGAACCGCAAAACATGTATTTCCAGTGAAATCTTGATATCAAATTTTTGGGTGCAATCCAATACCTTCTCTACCTATATGTATGTACATGATAAAGTAAAAATGCACGTTTTGGTTTCAGTGGACCTCAAAATATGTATTTCTGGTAAAATCTCATCATTAAATTTTTGGGTGAAATGGTAGGTGGTAAAAAAGCAAAAAGGAATTAACAACAATGAATCAAAATAAATTACTGCTCTATTAATTATCAAATTAAGAAGCACAAATATACCTAGAATTCTGTGGCCAAGAAGATTGATTAGTCTTGTAACTACAATTGGATATTTCAATTTAATGACATTGAAGAGACCTTCTGGAAGTTTAGCTAGTTCAGAGTCCCTCACTGCCATTACCGTCGTGCTACGGGGAGTCTGAGTCACCATTTCCACCTGAAACATCTTTCAAAATTAGCCATAGGCAATGATTTTTATATATACCTACTAAAACAATTGACATAGCATATTCACGTGACTTTCTCTATTCATTTTAACTTCACAAAATCCCTTATTTATTATAATATTCATATAAAATTCTCCTATTCATGTTGTGTTATTCACAATAAATTTATTAGAAATAAACATTTTCATCAAAATTGTAAGAGCCATTTTTGAGGGGGGCAATGAAAAGATTTTCCTTAAATTGGTAGTGTAAGGTATGCATGAAATTTTGTATTGTTTGAGTTGTGCATGCACGCACACGCACATACATATATACTCTTAAATGCTTTTTAAGGGGGCTCAAAGGTGTTAAAAGCATATTTCTAATGAAATCTCAATTTAAAATTTGTGGGCGGAAAGTAATATTTCCTTTACCTACGAAGGTAAGTGATTGAGAAAGTCAAGAAATGGCATTTTTGTGGTTTTCCAAATTGACAAGCAGAAAGAAACTGTTGTTGTTGTTGTTGTTCACCAATGGCACTGGGGATTAATTGATCTGCATCATTTTCCTTCTGGCTTCTCAATATAAAATCTGTAAGTTATCACTTTTAAGGCCTTTGCATTTGGCGAGATGTTTGTTCAGGATGACATCTTCACAGAGAGTGTACTTGGGTGTAGGTAGGCATCCTATCTTGTGGAGGTGTTCTGTGAGGCAATCGTGGCCAGTTGCCATCCTAAATAAGGCCACTGCAGTCTTCCTTGGCATTTTTTGTATATCAACTCTATCTTTAATATTCTTATAATCTTTATCCTTTATATCTTCATCAAGTCTCTGCTGTCTTTTGAAATGTTGTTTAATGTTATTTAAGTGTTTATTTATTTCTATTTGTCCTACAGGTTTTATTTGTTGTATTGCACCTTTCTTTGCTAATTGATCTGCATGTTCATTGCCCAAAAATCCAACATGAGCTGGGATCCCTTGTAGAGTGACATGATTTCTAGTTTCAACTGCTTTAATCAGGCTTCTTATTTCTTTAACATTTCTTGTTGTTTTATTATTGTAATTTACTATGCCATTTATGGTTGATTTTGAGTCTGATTAGATGACTATTTTTTGTTTTATGTATGGTCTATATAAAATGCTCTGTAATGCTGTTTTTATAGCTATTAATTCTCCATCATAGTGGTTTAACGTTTAATCTAATGTTAGATACAGTGCAAAATGTTTACAGTATACTCCTGTACCAGCATTTTTTTTATTGATGAGGGATCCATCTGTATATATTTGAAGTCATTCTTTTTCTGGGTATCTTTCATTTTCCGTAGCTATTGCTATGGCTCTCATTTCATCTGGTGTATTGTTTTGTTTGTGTATTGTATATATCAGGACATTCTGATATTGTATATCAATATACTCTATTGGACTCATTACCTCTGTTGCAATTATATTTGCTGTAATTATATTCTTGTATTTTAAGTTATTAATATATGTTCTGAAGCTTATTTGAGTTTTTAAATTACTTATAGTGTCTGCTGTGTGGTACCATTTGTATCTGTTTCTATTGACTTGCAGTTTTTGTGCTAGAGTAATTGCTTTCAATTCATGTTCCAATTCTATAGCCATGTTTTTTGTGAAGCTTTGTAGTACTGTAATTGGTGTTGTTTTTACAGCTCCTGTTATTATTCTTAGTGAATTATTTTGTGAAATTTCTAGTTTACTTTTAAGTGTCTTGTTTACTGTTGCTAGTAGTTCTCCTCCATACAATAGGTTAGGTTTTATGTATGTTTCATATGTATTATTAAGGAGGTCCATGTTTCCACCCCATTTTATTTCTGCAAAACGTTTTAAAATGTTGTTCTTTTTGTTGATTTTAAGAAACTGTAGTTACTACCATTTTGTTTTTAGTATTTTGTATGTAACAAATATGTACTTCAAAAAATAAATAAGCCATGCTTTGTGCACTCATGTTAATTCCTCTTTCCTGTTAAAAGCAAGCCCCTACAAGCCGGTAACTTCATTTTAGTGGATTACTGCCGGCCGTGAAAGCCTAAGTTTTTACATTATATATTATTATTATTATTATTATTATTATTATTATTATTATTATTATTATTATTATTATTATTATTATTAATAAAGGACTGAAAATTCAAACAAACTATGTCAACAATGGGAAATTTGTCTTTAAATCAAATAATGTTTAGTCCTACAGTTGCAATTAAATCAGAATTATGTACTTGTATCATTATTAAATGTTTCTTGCTATTGTTATTGTCATCTGAATCTGCAATATAAAATCCAAACAAATTTAATGTTATGAATATTGACAAAGTTAATCATTATGCTTCTTAAATGTTGCTTGAAATATATAAAACACACAAAAGACTTTAAATTTTGTGTGTATTAGGATATTAAAATCTAAATAATATTTAAAAAATTAAACAGAAAATGTTATATTGCTAGAATATTTTAATATCTTAATATTCTGAAACTTAAGTTTAAAAGCTTGATCAAAAAACATATATTCAAGTTGAGTTAATTTAGAACATAATACATCACTTAATAAAATTAGCAGGACATGCTTCTAAAGTTTTCACTTTCCTCCTCAACTGGATGCTGACTGCTAGTGGAAGGAGGAACTGTGGAAGTGCTCGTCTTCTGGTGGTAATTCAATCAACCTTTTGACAAGATTGTCTCCAGCAGATATTTCAGAGTTGAGTAGGCCATACTGGTTTTTAATAATGAGTAAGCTTTCCCATGTTGTGAGTTTTCTGCTGTCTGTTATATCCTAGAGTAATCCAGTTTCTGGTTGACTTTGTGACATTCTTGCCAAAAAAAAAAGGCACTACCACTGCTGATTTTTCTTCCTGCCTGCATTTAATGTTGCTAAAATGTTTTTTTTATTGGATTTCCAAACATTTTTTTTTTCATGAAACTTTCGTCTTTTTAATTGAGAATTATAAGTTTTCAATTAAGTTCATTGGAACCAATACCAATGTCTTAAACTTCAAAGTACATGTCCCAACAAAACAACCTTACTAAGCAATGTATCATATAAGCTAAAGCAATTAAATTTACATTTAACTGTATCACCTGTATCATGTGTAGATCTTCCATGTCTTAAGAATAAATAAAAGTACCTACATAAAGTTAGGTTTATGTTCCTCACAGCCAGATAACTTACAATTCCCACGAGATCTCCTTTGCCATATTCTCCAACCAGTTCCTTCTTCCCATTGATTTGAGTAATAACTGATCGCAGTCGGCCACTCAACACTATAAATGTACTATCCGATTCATCACCTTGTCTAAAAATAGAGGAGACAAAAAAGTTTATCTGTGTAATTAATTATCCTACAGTATATTCCTATTTTCAAGTATGAGGGCTGTCCAGAAATTAACCTCCATTCATGCATAGCACGAGAAGAAGCGGGGGTAGTGCCATCATTTCAACATCAGCGTGTACAGTGGCTCACTATGCTTCTAGCTGTGCAAGATGGAGCATCGTACTGTCGTGTGTTAGCTAGTTATAAAGTAACAACATGAGCACCGAAATAACAAATTCTGCCAAGTGTGAAGTGCATGTGAAGTGTGAAAAGGCTAACAAGGGCAATCCAAAACAAGTGTCATGGTCTTCTGACATCTGGTGTTAGGTTTTTGCATGACAATGCTCACTCTCACACAGCAAACAACACAAATGAACTTTTGGCCAAGTTCACATTAGATATTTTTGAGCACCCTCCCCCCCCCCATAGAGCCCAGACTTGGCTCCTAGCAACTTCCATCTGTTCCCATATAAAAAAAGTGACTTGCAGCTCAGTGCTTTGGCAATGACGAAGAGCTTCAAAATGCCGTGACAGGATGGCTTAGTTTACAGGTGACAGAAATACAGAGGGTATTTCAAAGACTGTGAAAAGAGTATGACAAGTGCTTGAATCAGTTTGGAGACTATGTAGAAAAATAGTGAAAAGCTGTAGTTTTCAGATGTATATAATAGAACTTTTGTATGTATACCAGTTTCATGTTTACTTCAAAACAGAAGTTACTTTCTGGACAGCCCTCATATTAAGCTATTACTTACCTATATACAGCACGGCCACTTTCCAGGAATACCCAATCCAGAGCAAAATCTACCTGCCGCACAAATGGTGAAAGTCTTCTAACTACCGTATGGGCAACATGTAGTACCACATGAGGCCTGTCGCGCATTATGCTGAAAAATCAAGACACATTCGTAATACTTCACAGTTTAAAATGGCAAGCAAATTCTCAACCTAGGAAGAAGTGAGTGACCTACATACTATTATGAACATAAAAATCCTTTACTCTCCACTATGCTGCTTTATATACTTATCAGAACGGCCTGGATTTTGATGAAATGTCATTTTTTCTGAGTAGTCGGAGACGATGCAGATTAATAATTAAGTGCATTATGCAATAAAATTGTTAAATTTATGAGGTTCTTATAGATCATTAAAATTCATTTTTTCCACTCTTTTCAGATAGTCATTTTGTAAATTTTATATGTAGTTTTAGGACATTTTATTTACTTTTTGTACTTTTATTCGTCACTTTTTTTTAAATAATCTATGGTTAAATGTTCATTGTTGTAGCTTTTTGCCTGAGAAATCACAGGTGTTGCCTCAATCTAACATAAAATCACTGTGCTCGGCCTCCACGTGCTTAGATTTGGGACTTCCCATTTGCTATCTTGTTTTTCGTGCCGAGGCAAGCCAGTGAGAAAACACAAAGCGTCGCCTCAATGTTACGTAAAACCACATACTTTGATTCGGGACTTCCCCTTCATCTCGGGAATCTTTCAATTTGTAATCTTTCCATTAGTCTCCAGGAGAATAGTGTTTCTGTACAGCTGTGTTGATTTTCATGTAGTGCAAAATGCCAAAACAAAAATTGTCTACTGCTAGCTGCTTAAGGCAGTATGTAACAGAATTCAGTGAAGAAATATTTTCCAATGATGGGAGTATTTTATTCTAAGTCACTGCAGACAAGCATTTCACAGTGCAACAACACATCGGGTGCAAGAAACATTTGCAGAGTCTTAAAAATGTGAACAATAGAAAAATGTCTCAATTACTGTTAAAACACACTGCTTCCACATCAAGTAGCAAGTCATCTTTATTTTTTAAGGAATTATGTGAGGTGCTTGTCAGTGCAAATATTCCACTAGGAAAATTAAACAATTCTAAACTATGTGATTTCCTTGAAATCATACAGGTCATATGATTCCAGACGAATCAACATTGCATAAAAGCTATTTAATAAAATGTTATGAAGACACATTAAACCATATATGTGAATGTGTGAATGGAAAGAAAATTTATGTATCAATTGAAGAGACTACCGATTCAGATGGACGTTTTGTAAGTAATGTAGTGATAGGTACCCTAGAAACAAACAGTCCTGTACAGATTTTTCTTCTGAAATCAGAAGTTTTAGAGGCAGTTAATCATTCTCAGATATGTAAACCGTTTGTCAAATCCATGTATTTATTGTGGCCTAATGGAATACAACATGAGAGCGTGCTCCTCTTCCTAACAGATGTGGCATCTTACATGTAAAAGCAGTGAACTCTATCAAATAATTTTCCAGTAAGCTAGTACATGTTATATGTCTGGCCTATGCCTTACATAGAGTTGCAGAAGAGATCACATCCAAATTTTCAGGAGTAGATAGACTAATTTTCACAGTAAAGAAAGTATTTGTCAAAGCTCTGTTCCGAACAAATGTTTCAAAGACAAGGCCCCTGGTGTAGCATTACCCCCAGAACTAATTTTGACACCTGGGGCATGTGGTTGACAACATGCATTTACTATTGTGACAATTTTCAGACAGTGAGAGAGGTAGTAAATAGCTTTGATAGGGCAGATGCTAAGGTAATTGGGTTAAACAGGACCTGTTTTCTGATCCTGAAATCAAAGGTAGATTGGCTTGCATTAAATCAAATTTTGGATTTTTGCCAGAGACCATAACTCATTTAGAAAAAATCTGATGTGTTACACTCACATGACTTTCTCTACTCTTGTACAATCTATTTTTACAAACGCCTATTCTCCATATGCTTCATGTTAATCGAGATATCCAGATGTCAATCTTATTGGTAATTTTCTTGTAGATGCAAGGGGAATATGGTACCTTTTAAGCGATAGTCAAATATTTTAACGCTGGTTGCTATGTGGCACATTCCATTCTCTTTGCATGTCCAGGACATAAAAAAATGAATAACGAATTTGAGAAAAAGTATAAGTATTGGAAAATTTAAGGAAAAAACAAGCAATATCTCGAAAACGGTTCACTCAACAAAAGAAATGTATATGACATAAGTTGTGTATTTTAACACGATCTACATTTTTTGTGTAGTAAAATTTTGTCTATCTCTTATGGTTTACCAGTTATGCAAAAGTCGTTCACAATGAAGAATACTTTTGGAGACATTCCCAGAAAATTCGAGATATACATTTCATTTCTCATGACATTATCTTAAACATATGATATTTTAATCAAAATCCTTAGAGCCATTTTTGAGAAAATTAAAATTTTCGAAAAATTTTCCATGTAAAGGGTAGTTTGGGGTGGGGGGATTTTCTTGAAAACCTTCGTGTCGCATCTCTGGAAGATACTGAACCTAAATACCAAGTTTGGTGTTTATCCGACTGTTCGTTTTTGAGTTATGCTGTTCACACGCACGCACGCACGCACGCACGCGCGCGCACACACACACACACACACACACACGGACATGTTTCGAAAAATGCTTTTTTTGGATTCAGGAGGTTTCAAAACATGTATTTCCGGTGAAATCTCGGTATCGAATTTTTGGGTGGAATGCAATACTTCCCCTACTTACTATACGTAGTAGAGAAAGTAAAAAGTGTATGTCATTGGACAAGTCAATAGAGTTAGTCAATTGTGCGAAAAATTGTATAGACAATGTAAATGGAGAGTTTGGGGAAGCAGACAGAAATTGAAATTTGTGTTACATAAAACTAAAGGGTTTCAGACAGTGCGTCAAATAGCCTCTATTTTGCCAGGTGAAGAATTCAGAATGGCTATTTTTGAACAAGGTTAAACAGCCAGTGACATAGTTTTTTTCAAATATACGCCCATTACATCTGTGGAAGTAGAGAGAAATTTCTCCAAGTATAAAACAAGTATTAGCTGACAACCGCTGATCCTTCACTTTTGAAAACTTTAGGATAACTGTGGTGGTGTATTGCAATAAGGTAAGTTTAGTTAATAACTTTTCATATTAGTTTAATATAAATGAAAATACCTACTCATAAATATTAATTTATTAATTACCTTTTAATAATACTAAGAAAATTAATCGTTTTAGAAATATTTACCCCAGCACAACCAATAATCATTATTGTTTTAGACCATTTCTAATTATTAATTACAATGAAATTTATAATTCCAATTAGGTCATTTTTTTGCAGTTTTAGGTCATTTTAAGAGAACTTTACGGGAACATTATAGGCAATTTTTTAAACATTTTAAGGTCATAAACATCCGAGCCCTACTTATAAGATAGTTCTGTTCCATAGTTGGATTCAATATTTTTTTATACTGTATTTGCTGCCTTCTTAAGGCTATGCATCAGTGAAATTTCATAAAAAATATTAACACTTTTTTTTTTTTTTTTTTTTTTTTACATTTTTATTGTACTTATTATACTTTCGTGGTACATCACTGCCTTTTTAATGCACTAAGTTTTAAAGCCACAAATATCTATAGCTATTTAATTTGTCCTTTTCCATTTAGGTAAAACCACTGCATTGAACTTTAAATTCAATTTTTCTCAGTTCATTTTTACTTTCTCTACTACGTATAGTAAGTAGGGGAAGTATTGCATTCCACCCAAAAATTCGATACCGAGATTTCACCGGAAATACATGTTTTGAGACCTCCTGAATCCAAAAAAAGCATTTTTGGAAACATGTCCGTGTGTGTGTCTGTGTGTGTGTGTGTCTGTGTGTGTGTCTGTGTGTGTGTGTGTCTGTGTGTGTGTCTGTGAACAGCATAACTCAAAAACGAACAGTCGGATAAGCACCAAACTTGGTATTTAGGTTCAGTATCTTCCAGAGATGCGACACGAAGGTTTTCAAGAAAATCCCCCCACCCCAGACTACCCTTTACATGGAAGATTTTTCGAAAATTTTAATTTTCTCAAAAATGGCTCTAACGATTTTGATGAAAATATCATATGTTTAAGATAATGTCATGAGAAATGAAATGTATATCTCGAATTTTCTGGGAATGTCTCCAAAAGTATTCTTCATTGTGAACGACTTTTGCATAACTGGTAAACCATAAGAGATAGACAAAATTTTACTACACAAAAAATGTAGATCGCGTTAAAATACACAACTTATGTCATATACATTTCTTTTGTTGAGTGAACCGTTTTCGAGATATTGCTTGTTATTTCCTTAAATTTTACAATACTTATACTTTTTCTCACATTCGTTATTCATTTTTTTTATGTCCTGGACATGCAAAGAGAATGGAATGCGCCACATAGCAACCAGCGTTAAAATATTTGACTATCGCTTAAAAGCTACCATATTTCCCTTGCATCTACAAGAAAATTACCAATAAGATTGACATCTCGATATCTCGATTAACATGAACCATATGGAGAATAAGCGTTTGTAAAATTAGATTGTACAAGAGTAGAGAAAGTCATGTGAGTGTAACACATCAGATTTTTTTTAGCATTTTTTACTTTTTAAAACGCTACTTGGACCACAGTTTATAACTTATAGCTGAAATTTTCAGGAGAGCTTCAGGAATAATGGATTTAAAAATTGTTATGCAGTAGTTAAAAAATATGAAATAGTTCAGCTGAAATTATATTCCATAACACAAATTGAAGAAGTTGAAAACTTCAATAACATGAATAAAAAAAATATTTCTTTATGTTTGTATACTAAGCTCAAATTAAACATTTTGGAGTGACACAATAAGCTGTAGGCTCCATGGACCATTTCATACTAAAATATCAAAAAGTGATTAATAATGAATTTAAAAAAATTAATATCTTAACAACAAATTGACATAGCTCGTTAAAATTGTGTGTGCACTATTTAACTTAGATTCCAAGTATAAGGTAAAAATGTTAGAGCAATGAGAAGAAAACTAAGGATTTTTATTTTATTTTCACAGATGCACTGCTTTAATGAGAGAAATTTTCTCTCCCTGGGCCATAGTGTATGAACATATCAATTGTCCAACTACATTTAGTAAGAATTATTTCAATGCGACATATCACACACTTTAACAACTTCACTATTTTTTGAGAGTAACTCTGTTAACTATCTGTTTGAGAGTAATGTGTTTCAGAGACACCTTGTCTCCATCCATCAGCTATTGGAGATGGAGACAAGATGTCCCCAAAATGTGTTCCAGGTAACTCTCAAAAAGTAGTGAGGTTATTAGTGTGTGTGTGTGTGCCACACTGAAATAATTCTTGCAATTATATTACTTCGTTGTGTTTTTTCTTATATTATATTATTGGTATTTTACGTTTAGCAACTTTTTGAGAGGTTGTCAAATTGTAGGTTTAAACGCAGAACTTTAAGTACAGGCTCATTCAAAAATCTCAGTAAGCTTTAAAGCATAATAAATATTTCCCAGAAGCTAACAAAGAGAAGTAACAACCAGATATGTTATATTGAGTCAGTAGTAACCAGTGGTGGCTGCTGAGGAATTATATTGGTGGTGCTGCCCCCACCCCCAAAAACAGGTGAAAACAAATCCCTCAAATAATATATGTTAACCAACTTCGTGCAGTAACATTGAACATATTAGGCAACTGACAAAAATTGAATGTACTTTCATTTTGAACCATATATGCCCAATATCAGTTATTCTGGTCTTATACAATGGATATCTCCCCAAATAGCATGTAAGGAATAAATAAACAACCAATTTAAAAAAAAGAACACTGTTTTCCTCACAGCCAGAAATCCATTTGTTCTTGTGCTAATTTTCCGAACTGAACTTACATCATCAATTTTTGTTTGCTGCTGCAGATTCAGATTTGAAAGTAGGCCATCTAATGTTTTCATCTGAATTTTTTCACTGAGAGTCCTATTACTAAATGGAGTTCTTTTTAATAATTCACTTGCTTTGTTCACATTTATAACTTTCACACACAACTGAATATTCATTTGAAGAAAACTCTCTACACTGTTTTAGTTACCTGATTTCACGGTGAACTACAATGCCTTTGGACTGAACTGTTACTATGCAAACATAGACAGATATACTTTACAATTGTTTTAAAAACAGGCACTAAACACATGGTGCATACCTTTTTTTGTTCTGTGGTAGATAAAATACCATGTATTCAATCATAACCAATAATCCTGTTGTTATAAAATATATAAATATTGAAATAATGCCTGAGTGCTAAGTGAAAGAGGAAAGACATGTTTACAGTGAGATCTGGATTGTGAGAAGAAAAGTTGCATAAACAGCAATGGGAGTGGACGTTTCAGTGTACAGGGCAAGGATAGCACTATTTAAGAGAATGAAATTCAAAAAAAGGGGAACAGAGGGAAAGGTTTTGATAAACTGCTTAATAATGGGAACTGTAATTATAATTCTATTAATTATTGGAGGTGTTGAACAAAATCCAGGTCCAGAAGAAATACAGGCATTTTGGGAAATCTTTTGGAAAAAATCAATAAAATGGATGGAATGT
Organism: Deroplatys truncata; assembly: GCA_030765065.1. Classification (NCBI taxonomy): domain Eukaryota; kingdom Metazoa; phylum Arthropoda; class Insecta; order Mantodea; family Mantidae; genus Deroplatys; species Deroplatys truncata. The sequence goes on from CM060976.1 coordinate 118,425,194, forward strand.
AACAATGACTAGGCAACAATCTGAACAAAATAGCTAAGGAAATAGAGATGATGCTGGAAAAAAAATTCAAGGAATTAGAAGAGAAGTAGATGAAGTGAAACTGAAAATGGAAAGAGCAGACGAGGGGAAAAGAAGATTTAACTTAGTTTTTATAGGTGTGAAAGAGAAAAGAGATATTTGGCCAGTACAAGAAATATCTCAGATTTTGAAAGACAACTTAAAAAAATCTGATGTGTTACACTCACATGACTTTCTCTACTCTTGTACAATCTAATTTTACAAACGCTTATTCTCCATATGCTTCATGTTAATCGAGATATCGAGATGTCAATCTTATTGCTAATCTTCTTGTAGATGCAAGGGGAATATGGTAGCTTTTAAGCGATAGTCAAATATTTTAATGCTGGTTGCTATGTAGAGTATTCCATTCTCTTTGCATGTCCAGGACATAAAAAAAATGAATAACGAATTTGAGAAAAAGTAGAAGTATTGGAAAATTTAAGGAAATAACAAGCAATATCTCGAAAACGGTTCACTCAACAAAAGAACTGTATATGACATAAGTTGTGTATTTTAACGCAATCTACATTTTTTGTGTAGTAAAATTTTGTCTATCTCTTATGGTTTACCAGTTATGCAAAAGTCGTTCACAATGAAGAATACTTTTGGAGACATTCCCAGAAAATTCGAGATATACATTTCATTTCTCATGACATTATCTTAAACATATGATATTTTCATCAAAATCGTTAGAGCCATTTTTGAGAAAATTAAAATTTTCGAAAAATCTTCCATGTAAAGGGTAGTCTGGGGTGGGGGGATTTTCTTGAAAACCTTCGTGTCACATCTCTGGAAGATACTGAACCTAAATACCAAGTTTGGTGCTTATCCGACTATTCGTTTTTGAGTTATGCTGTTCACAGACACACACACACACACACAGACACACACACACACAGACACACACACACACACACAGACACACACACGGACATGTTTCCAAAAATGCCTTTTTTGGATTCAGGAGGTCTCAAAACATGTATTTCCGGTGAAATCTCGGTATCGAATTTTTGGGTGGAATGCAATACTTCCCCTACTTACTATACGAAGTAGAGAAAGTAAAAATGGAACTACATGGATGGTGATTAAAATTCTAACACGTAGGAAACCATACAGGAAAAAGACAAATCATCACAGTTTTCAACAATGCAGCTAATATATGAAATACATGGAAAAGCTAACATGCTGAAAGGCACAAATATATTTATCAACAAAGACTTAATGCCAGCCTACAGAAATATAAAACAAAATTTAATTCGAGTACAATGGAAGTATGAGCAGCAGGAAATTAGTCAGCAAACTTTTAACCATCTACAGGATCTGCAAGCAGCTACAGGCACAGAAGAGACAGGAGCTGCAACACAGCATATGACAGCAACGACTACCTGAGAAGATTGTCTACAACAGAGCTGAGTAGAAAGAGACATGCACCCAAGAGATGACGAAAAGTGGGATATGATGACAATAACATCAAGAGAAACGTCATCAGCAGGAAAAGAAAGGGGATGTCAGCCTTGAAAAGAGAGAGAAACAGCACATGGTTTAGCAGAAATGGGGAAACAGGCCTGGAGACAAATCAGTGTGAGCGTGAAGAGGAGGGGAAAGAAAGTGGCCAATACGGTTAGAGAAGAGGGACAGGTACAGGAAAGGGAGAGAAGAGTATTTTAACTTCACCTTATGGCAGCATACTTGTGCTATAAAAAGACACAGATGCCAACAGACGGTATCCAATTGAGACATTAGAAAAGTTTTTTATCAAGGGGCAGAACGGGATCGCAGTAGCAGACAATTAGGCAATTGGGATTTTGGAACCGTGAAGGGCTGAACATAAAATATGTATGGGAACTCTACAGGATATACTAGGGACCCTTGACTATTTGGCTGTTGTGGAAACATGGTTAAAAGAGGAACATATTGTATTAAAAAATTTTAATTATGTAGGAAGAAAACACAAGAAGATCATAAAGTAAGAGAGATCATCAGGAGGATTATGATTTTTTGTTAATTAAAAAAAAAAAAGCCCTGAGCAAAACAGTTAAAGAAACATCTGTTAGATGACAGTATAATATGCATAGGTATAGTATATAATGCCCCAAACATCTCACAGTTCCATACCCCAGAATTGTATCATCTTTTAGATAAAGGTGTACAGAGATTAAGAGACAAATACCTAAATATAGAGATTATAATTATGGGAGATTTTAATGTATGAGTAGGGGAAAGAGAAGTAAATTTAATGGATGGTTGGGAAAATAGCACTGTAATAGGAAAAAATCTGATGTTTACACTCACATGACTTTCTCTACTCTTGTACAAACTATTTTTACAAACGCTTATTCTCCATATGCTTCATGTTAATCGAGATATCGAGATGTCAATCTTATTGGTAATTTTCAGGTAGATGCAAGGGGAATATGGTAGGTTTTAAGTGATAGTCAAATACTTTAATGCTGGTTGCTATGTGGCGCATTCCATTCTCTTTGCATGTCCAGAATATAAAAAAATGAATAACGAATTTGAGAAAAAGTATAAGTATTGGAAAATTTAAGGGAATAACAAGCAATATCTCGAAAACGGTTCACTCAACAAAAAAAATGTACATGACATAAATTGTGTATTTTAACGCGATCTACATTTTTTGTGTAGTAAAATTTTGTCTCTCTCTTATGGTTTACCAGTTATGCAAAAGTCGTTCACAATGAAGAATACTTTTGGAGACATTCCCAGAAAATTCGAGATATACATTTCATTTCTCATGACAATATCTTAAACATATGATATTTTAATCAAAATCCTTAGAGCCATTTTTGCGAAAATTAAAATTTTCGAAAAATGTTCCATGTAAAGGGTAATCTGGGGTGGGGGGATTTTCTTGAAAACCTTCGTGTCGCATCTCTGGAAGATACTGAACCTAAATACCAAGTTTGGTGTTTATCCGACTGTTCGTTTCTGAGTTATGCTGTTCACACACGCGCACGCACACGCGCACGCACACACACACACACACACACACACACACACACACACACACACACACACACAGACACACATACGGACATGTTTCCAAAAATGCTTTTTTTGGATTCAGGGAGTCTCAAAACATGTATTTCCGGTGAAATCTCGGTATCGAACTTTTGGGTGGAATACAATACTCCCCCTACTTACTATACGTAGTAGAGAAAGTAAAAATTAGAATATTAGGCATAATAAGGACAAGTTATAGAGAGAGGAAGTGAAAAATTGGTTGATTTTTGTGAACTAAATGCTCTTGAGATACTTTGAGGGTGTATTGGATGAACATGGAGAATTCACATTTATAGATAAAAATGGCCAAAGTGCAATTGATTTTGTTTTATGGTCTAGTAATATTAGCTACATGGTGAAAAATTTCAAAACATCAAATATAAGATATTTGAAAAGAAGCTAGAAACAGTGATATGTTATTGAATTTACTCAACATGTTTTGGGAAACGGTTGTTCCCATCCTCAGAAGCTTGAGGATGGGAACATGTTAAGTAAGTAAACTTAAGTGATGTTAGTGTAACAATTCCGACTCACCTTTAAATAAAATCAAATATAAGTACTAATAGTGGCCATTTCCCACTAATGATTGACATAAAAATTAAATTTCAAAATGTAATAACTGATCGAAAAGGAGAAAATAACATAGGTAAAAAAGAATATATTAGATTCAAATGGAAATAAAATATAAGACAAATTTTGAATATGTCCTTGACTCTGAGACAGGAAAAATATGTCAATATGAGATAGTAAATAACTTAAAAGAATATGAGATTGAAAATGCAATTAATATTCTGAATTATATTATGTGTTGGGCAGAGAGGAAATGGGAGAAAAAAAAATAGGGGAAATACTAAGAGAGATTAGTTTGACGATGAAAGTAAAATTAATAAAGGCAAAATTAGTTAGGTGGAGGGAAGTAGGGGATAACCAATTTAAGAAGAGTATCTAAAAGGTAAATACAACTATAATGAATTACTACAAAGTAAAAAATATCTACAGAGAATAAAAAATACTAACAAACTAATTGACATTATAGCTGAAAATAATGCAACCAAAATATGGAACAGCATAAAAGGTTATATAAAATATATGCAGTTAAACTTGATATAAATCAAGAAGAATGGTTAAGTTATTTTTAACTCTGTATGCATATGAAAGTTTTAAGGATGCAAAGATAATTCCAGAAATAGAAAACAATTACATTGAGATTTTGGACAGAGCTATAATTGAGGATGAAGTAATGAATCAGATTCAAAAAAAATTAAAAGAAATAAAGTATCAGGAATAGATGGTATACCTGGGGAATTTATAAAGGAATAGGGAAAAAAATGTGAATCGAGTTATGCTATTAACATATTTATTTAATATAATGAGAACTAAAGGATATATGCCAGAAAGTTGGAGAAAAGCTATCATACAGCCCATATATAAAGGTAAAGGAGATGTGGACAAGCCAAGTAATTATTGGAGCATAGCATTACTGTCAAATATAGGAAAAATTTATAAAGGAACTTTGGTAGACTGCAAACATGGGCAGAAGAGTATAGCATTTCCTTTAACTTCAAATAGGCTTCAGGAAAGGGAGGTGAACTGTTGATAATGTATTCATAATAAAAACTCTAATTGGCAAATGCTTAAGAAATAAAAAAGGAAAAATATATATGGGTTTTATTGATTCAGAGAAAGCGTTTGACTGAATAGGACCAAAACTATTATGGTACCAACTATTAAAGAAAGGGGTTAGTAATCAAATGGTGACTATTTCGAAAGGATTATACAAACATAACACTTTTTGCATAAAATATCATGAAAGGGCAATAACTAGAGAAATGTCCCAAGAAAAGGGGCTACGCCAGGGATGTAAGTTAAGTCCAATTTTATTCCATGTGTTTATTGATGACATACTACAGAACATAAGTAATAGTAATAACTTTTGCCTGTAATAAATAATGTACAAATTTCTGGTCTCCTCTTTACAGATGAGTTGGTAGTGGGTTCCATTACTGTAAATGGTCTAAAACTGCCTAATTACTGCGTAGAATGGGGACTAAATGTAAAAAGAAAAAACCCAAATATTTCAGAAAGGATCTAAATTGAGTAAGCATGAGAAATGCAAAAAAGCAAGTAAAGAATACAAAATGGTGCATGACTACACTTATTTAGGAATAAAAATAGATATAGGAGGTAAATGGGAGAAACAAGAGAGATCAGCATTAGCAAAAGGAAAACAGCAACGATGGCAGTGAGAGGATGTTTATATAAAATGCCAGATATGGAAGTGAAATGGTTGGAAAGGATATATAACTTGGTGGTTGAGGCTAGAATGCTATATGGTATCGAAATATGGAGTCTTGAAAATAGATAGGAAATTGTAAATTTTGTCCACAGGATGTTTCGTAAGGAACAAGGTGAATGCCCATTATGGGGGGAAAAGAAGATGTATAACATATAGTATTTGAATGTAAGAAACCTGAGAAATGGAGAAAAGAAAGTATGTGGTCAAGAATGAATAGAGAATCTGATATAGATAAAATTATAGACAAAAACCACAAGAACATGGGTCAATATTTGGAAAAAGTTAAAAATAAATGGAAATGGACTGTTAAAAGACAAGAAGAACTCTGTTCGTGGGTGGCGGTGGTGGTAGAAGTACCTATTGTAATATGTTGTGTATAACTTAAATTGGACTGCCCCCTGAACAGTGGCCTGGGTCAAGCTCTAGTCGGCAGTACAATACATGTATTTCTTAGTGCTTCAAAAAACTTAAATAATGCCTCTTAGTTTCAAAACTTAATGACATAATTATATTCAAAGCCATATACTTTTATTCATAAGGATATTTGGTGTATTATTTCTGCATTCAATTTAATTGTATGTTAATTTGCGCTTCCAAACGCATTAGCACTAACTTGCAGCAAGATGGTAACACTGCATTAAAGGAACGCTGAGTGCAGAATATGTATTCCACCACTGTCGCTAGGTTCCGTGCTTTAATGCACTCTAGTGGGTAGAACGTAAGCTCCGAGTCAGACCAATCTTGGCTGCATCTCTCCCATAAGAACCGTGTAGAAGCGAACACCCTTGCCTTGTACACAGTGCTTATGAGCATAGATGGTGCCAATCTGGAATTGGCTCCAAGCTTCAGAAAACTACCGGCACAGCACAAGACATTTAATGCACCTTTTCAAATGAGAGAATACATACTCGGAAACAATGTTTTATGTGCAATTCCTATACACTTCTCTCTTTCTTTACTTTTAACACAGCACAGCGGCACTATCCCAGAAGCCACCCCACCACTTAAACTTCACTTGCATTTTGGCATCAAAACATGTTTTGAAAGCACTTACACAGTACAACATATCAAACCTAAAATATTCTGGTAAAGACAAACATAAACCTTCTGATGTGCAACAATCACAGATTTTCTCTATTCATTAGAAATTCACATAAATCCTTCATATATTCATTAGAAAGCGAGTCTTCTATCCAGAGTAGTGTTAACTCAGGATTGATTCAAAATTAAGCAATATGGCCTTAGCTACATACAACATGAAAAAACATTGGGTTGTCTATATAAGTTGTAGTAACAAGCTTGCAGGAAGGAAAGGCAAAAAGAAGTATCACTAACTTTCAAACATGTTTCTCAGATGATAACACCTGGGAAAACCTTAACATACAAGGAATATTACGGCTAACACTTAAAACAATTACATGACAAACTGCACATTTCAATGAGCTTTACACTTCTTCTGCTGCAAATTTTTGCATATCTCTTAAAGTTTCTAAGTGGTATAAAATTCAGTAAGATTAAAGAGGATTTCACAGGCTATTCATAAAAATTGATTTTATATATATATTTCTTATGGCAAAATCTCAAATGCACAACATTTTAATCTATATCATTGGTACCATTTTTGAGAAAATAAAAGCATTTTCTATGCATAGAACTATTTGAGGCAGAGAAAATTTCATTAATTCTTGAAAGATGCTGGACTTAATACAAAATATGTTATTTATCAGACTTTGTCATGCATATGCACACACATGTACACGCAAATACACATGAGTGAGCGCATGCGCGCACATACATACGCACATGCACGCGCACACACACACACACAATTAAATGCTTCTTTTAGATTTAGGAGATCTCAAATTGTGTATTTTTGTTTAAGTTCTGAATGTTAAGCACAATACTTATTTAAAATATGACACATCACTGTTACTAGCTACTAAATCTTCAAAATTAATTAACAATACTTATTATAACACTTGTCATAACATAAGTAAGCTTAGAGAAAAATAGGAACACCAAAGTACTGAAGAATTAATTTTCTTCTGCAATGCACTATGCTTACTCTTTTAACATGGTAATTTAGTTAATATTGCTACAGGTATTAAACAGTGTTTTTCACTGTATGAGAAAATTTACAGCATTTAATGCTTTAAAAAAATAGTCATGCTCATTTATAAACTCTTGCCTACTAAAACGATTGAAAATTTAATAATCAACACGTACAATCCATCAACTTGAACTTCAAAATCTAATTGGCCTCAATTCATTTAGTTTTTGGTTTTGACATATTAAAGAATGAGTTTTGGTGGTTTGCCCAAGAAACCTATGGTGATTATACATTTTCTGCTGTTAGAAATTGAGAAACTTCCGAGAATCTGGTTAAAATTTAAAAAAGAATGCTGCCCTAAGAACGAAAGCAATTCTGATATATTCTCAAAGTTCTGAAAGCAAAATGTATCATGTGGCCAAGTGATACTCTTCTTTCTTTCCTTTCTCAAACATTAAAAAATGTGTACCACTAAATAACTTGGAAGTGACTTTTCAAAGACCCTCTTACATTAGCTTGATTTATTTTAGAATGTAAAATGTGTGATTTTCTCCTGTAATCTACACACTTCAACTGAGGGAATGTTTTAAACACATTTTTATTCCAAAGAAGCAAATTAAATTGCAATGCTGCTGTCACTATCTATCCTAGACTCACTTGCTGCCACCAGAGAAAAGCACAGCAACTATGAAGAGCAACAACGCAATCGACTTGAAAGTTGAGGACGGAGCAATTAGCTCCTGAAACAGTTTTTGTTAATTAAAAATAAATTATGTAAGTGTTATGAAAAGTTGACTCAAAATACCAAAATTGTTTCAATGTTTGATACTTGTTCGAGATATTATAAGTTACTAGCGGCCACTTGAATCAGTTGGTGCAGAAAGAAACAATTATTTTGGTCATTTTTGTTTATGCCTGTATCCATAGGAATTCATCAACATACATCAAACCATGATGAAAGGAAACACACAACTCAGACAGAAATGCGAAGAATGATATGTAGCTACAAGTTACATATTGGCAACACTCTCACACTTCATGTGAAATAGCTACCATTTTTGTATTCTTTTTTCTCCCCTTCCCCTTCCTTTTAAGTCATTATTAGCTTGTGTGCTTTAATTGCCATGTTTCTGTGCTCTGAGTGGTAAAACTGTCTTCCAAAAGAAAATGCAAGGAAACAAGTTTTAAAACATTGCTATTTATACTATCTTTACTTCCATTACTACTTATCCAGATTTCAGCAGAAATAATTGTTTTGAGACTCCCTGAATCCAAAAAATAAAACATTTTTTATAAAACGGTCCGTGAAGAGAATAACTTAAAAACCAAAAAATCAGTTAGATACTGAACTTGATATAAGTTCAGCATCTTTCCAGGATGCAACATGAAAAATTTCATGAACCTCCCCACCTCAAACTGCCCTTTACATGGAAAAATGTTCACTATTTTTATTTTTAAAAATGATTCTAAAGATTTTGATTAACATACTATTATGTTCAGTGTCACAATATAGTTAAGTTCACTTATACATTGACAGTATGTGTTTTCACATGTTTTACCTTTCATAAATACTGTGCAACACAATTCTCCATGGACCACCAAAAAGCTATCCCTAACAATAGAATGTCCATTAATACATCCTCCCTTTGCCAAAAAAAATTGAAGACTTAACAAAAATGTTCAAATACATTAAAAATGAAAAGGACAAATTACTTTTTGTGAACTTATTACCTGGCCAACTAGTAATGAAGTAAATGCAATCAATACTATGACAATTAGTTCAATCAATGGTAATTAATTGTTCTTTCACTTAAGCCGTGAGTAGGACAAGGTTGGAAATGAGAAATCAGACTGAAAAATTCAATACCATAGCTGGAATTTGAACAAGAGCTTGTAAAATCACAGTTTTAGTGAACTAAGTATGCAACAGAGGCACTATTTAAATAGAGCTTAGTAATGATGGAGACTGTCAATCGCTTTCTTCTACTTTACTTTGAAGAATGAAAACTTTGCATGATTTATTCTGCTTTACCTGATGTTTGCTATCCTAGCCAGATTAAATTGGGGGAAATAAATTATAAAGTTGTAATTTTCCTGAACACATACCTGTAAAATGTATTCTTGGACAGCATAGCGATCCTAGAAACATGCTTTGCTCTGATGGAGAAAAAACTAGGTTCGCCTGTGAGCACTGCCAAACCACCAACAATTTCTCCAGGATGAGCACTGAACATTGTCACCTCCTGACTCACATCTGTCATTCGCTGAGAAACAACTAATGTCCCTGAGAGCAGATAAATGAGTGCTGCATCCTTTAAGCAACATAAAGACACTGAATTACAAAAAGTGAAGTACAAGTTTATTTAAAAAATTTGCTTATCTGATGTTAATTTTTAGATATGATGTTTTCACTATATGTTGCACCTGTAATTAGTCTTGCTCTGTCATTGACTCCATCTGTGCATACAGAGTCGTCGTTTTATGGCCTGGCCCAGATCATGAGTATGCGTGCTCCATGCGCTGCCTACTAAACAAAGGGATTTTCCATTTGTAAAACTCCCACATTACATACTCATGAGCAACAATAACATGTACTATGAGTACTAACCTTGTTATAAGTGGTGTTCATCTGCATTGAGACATTCCTGATATTCCTGGTCATACAAGGTTGTAATTCATGAACATATGCTATCTGTAGGGTTTCAATTTTAGAAGTTTAGCAGGCTGTATGAACAGAGGTTTTTTTAAACACCTGCTTACTGTGCAACACATTTTAGAGGTTTCTTTGGAGAGCATTTAAATGAAGCCCCAATTTTGTCAATTTTTTCCTCTGTTAGAATATGTCTTTTTTGCTTAGGTTTAGCATTCAGCAATCCCATTATCCTAAACTTATTAACCAAACATCTGACAGTTTCTCTATTTGAAACTGGAATATCCGAAAATATCTCCTGAAATTGTCTACTCACCTGTATACATGATTTAGTTTTTATATATGCATCATACATAAGAATTCTTTGTTCAAGTGTGAATTTTTTGATAGGCATTTCAATGGACTAATAACAAGACAGGAACAGCAATAATAAGAATACTCTAAAGTAATTCACTCACAACACAAATGTTTGAATAAGCTTTCATTTTTGAGATACACAATGAACAAACTCTAATCTTTACAGCATGAACAGAAGGCAGCAACTAACAGTTGACATTCACAGCTGATAAAGTATAGCATTGAGTGGGTCATTCAGAGTTAGCAAAACATATCAAGGTCACTGCAGTGCAAGCAAATCATGCATACATTTAGTCATGGTACAGAACAACCACTCGGTACAAAACAACTCACAAACTGCTGCACAATGCAGAGTTGAAATTTTTTATATATAAACTGGAAGAAAATCTGTTGAAATATTACAAATTTCATGAAATTACTAAACAGCAGTAGGTGTTTATATGATGAATTACCTTAAAATGTATTATTTTTGGACCACTAGGCATGAGCTAAAAACTTGTATATAAGCTATGTAATGTTTATTAACTGTCAAGACAATTATACCCACAGTACGGGTGCTTATGGCCAAAATTTTAGGCATTAGATTTTGAACAAAATTTATCCACACATATTGCATTTAGTTGAAATCTGAAAAAAAAATTTAAGGAAATTTTAATACTATGTATACGTTTACTATCTTGTTCATCATCATGATTATAATCACTCCTTCCCCTCTTAGAAGTCACATGAACTTGATGCAAGTGAAAGGGCTAAGTATGCCCGAGTTCCAGTGAACAGTACTGGTGGTACTTTATACCGGTGCCAGAGTGTTCACTTGGGGCACATCAGACTAAGAAGCAGTTTACATCTTAAAATCGATCCCTTGAGTTTCTCAATTGGAGTACCATTTAGAGCTTTGGAGAAACTACTCAAGTTAAGGTGTGAGGCAGCATGCCAAGATCATTTACGCACTGGAGTAGAAAAGCCAGTGTCATGAACAATCCCTTCAGGACACAGCTTTCCACCTCTCTTGAGGACTCATTTATGCAGGTTGGCTCCCTCATATACTACTGTGAGGATGAAATTTCTTGCAACTGGCTAAGAAGAAACTTCAATTCGATAAAAGTAAAACAGGATATAACCCTTAGGGCAGCATTCACCATGTTGGAGTAAATTACTTTGGAAGTAACATTTACTGAAGAAGTCTATACTATGAAAGTAGGTTACTATAGGAAAAATTTATTCTGGAAGTAACATTGGAGAGTTGGATTACAATTTACTCTTTTAGTTACAACTACAGAAGTAAGAGCTCATTACTCCCGGAGTATTGTTTTATTTACGTGATTTACTTGAAGAGTAAATGGATGAGGTTATGTGCAATACGAAAAAGGGGGAAAACTTCAGCAAAAGAGATAAATGTTTGTTGGTAGGGATAAAGAAAATCCATTTAAACAATATGAGTGCAAAAAACATTATGTAAAGCTGAAAGAAAATCGCCTGGAAAGTCATGACAGACTAGTTTAATGCTTTGAGCAATGGCAAACACACTGAAGAGCAGCTTAAAATTCTGGAAACAATATTCCTAATCTTCATATTTGCATTGCAGATCACTTGCATGTTGATGGAGAAATATCCTTTCTAATTTTGGAAAAGTTCACCATGTTCACTAGATGGGCACAAAATAGGAACATGCACATGCAGTCAATTGCATCCACAATGTGTGGGAAACCTGCAAAAGTGAAGAAGAATTTACTTTTATTTTCTGAACACTCATAATATTTTATGTACCTTGCTCTGAAGCTGGAAAGCATTCTAACAACGTAACCAAAGATATGATCAGCAGGTGCATGATGAAATGTTTATAAGACCGCCTGTAACGCCGGGATTACGATAAACTTTACTTAACATGACATGAAGTTAAGAAATGCTGGTAATCTAAAAGTCTAATTAGGATACACTTAACTTAATGTAATGGAAATGACTCTTGATTGGTAGTTCTTTTAATACTTCATGCTACTGCTTCACACCGATTGGTTCCAATTACAATGTGACATCAAACTTGTTGTAACAGGAAGGAAAAGTTTCACACTGCCAAACTCTTACATCATGTTAAGTCAACCTTAAATAGTCGCATTTAATACAATATGTTAGACTGTCACATTACGTTAAGTTCATCGTAATTCCAGCTTCATTAACTGAATTCTTCCAGTACAAAACACTCGTAGGATGCATAACAGTTGCAGTTTGGATGATACAACTGAATTCCTGTCCGAGTTTTGTTGTAAGTGCCAAGCAGGTTCAACAAGAATGTAAAATATTGTTTCCTAATTCCAAAATGTTCCTTGAACATCCTCCTCTCCCTCTAAGTATCATATGGATCTTGCATACCACTATCGCATTCCCAAAGTCGTGGGTTCAAACCCAGCAGAGGGAAATGGACTTTTTCGGGTGTAAAAATCCTAAACATGGCTTCCTTCAGAAGAGAAGTAAAGCTGGTGGTACCGTGTATAGATTTATGGCACATAAAAGAACCTCAAGCCTGATAAAGATGCCTCTGAGCAAAATAATTTCTGGTCTTTCACACCCAGTATAGCATGGAACGCTAAGAACCATAGTGGTTAAAGACAAATAAAACTCAATTTTTAAATTTTTTTTTATTATTGCATTCCCATTGTTTTCTTCATATGATCATCAATGTATCTAAGCAATCACTGTTTCCTCCATCGAGATCATCAATGTAACCTAAGTAATCCATGAACACGTCAAAATATCTTCCTCCAATTACATGGTATTCTAGCTTAATTGAAAGGTTAGTTACTCCATCCAGGTCACTAGAGTAAATTCTATCCTATATTTGTGCTCTATTTAATTCCATAACAATATACTACATGATGGTGTTCTCCGACATTTACTTCTGCAGTGATTTACTCTGGGAGTATCTGAAAGGAGTTAAGTACTTCGGAAGTGGTTTACTCTCATATGGAAGTCGCCAAGTGTTGGCTTGAATAGTAGTTTACTATGAAAGTAAAGCTTACTCTAGGTTGGTGCAAGCCACTCTTCGATTGCTGAGAGCCACAGATCTTCCTAAACCTGTCAAGATAGCCTTTAGAACTCGGAATAATAAACTGAGGACTCAAAGAAGGTGCTTCTACACAGGATGAAGAGACTTAATCAAGGTCTATGAGCACAATACAGAGCACTATAATATGCTTGATAGCCAGGCAGATTTGGTGGAATGACTAATTTTGTTAATTGACCAGGAATGCCAATGCAATTAAGGAGGCAAAAACGGGGCCACACAGGATTGAACTGGTATCAATTCAAGATCCTGGATGATCTCAATAAAACACAGTATATTAGTTTTATTTCTCATGCTGTATGCATATATGAATTTAAACCAAATCACTTAATTGTCCTTTCATTCACAAAGAAAGTTTCTTGCAAAAATACACACGGTAGTCGCAACACTTTAAGATGTTTAAAGGATTACTTACAACCAGTAACTTTGGTTCTGCAATAATACTCCTACATTACTTCCCTAAATCATTATTCCATATCATAGTGAGGAATACATAGTGATTAATACATGGCTTTAGTGCACTACAATAATCTGAAACCACAGGGCTTAGTTTTCTCATCAATGTGTGCTTTCATTGCACACTGGTCTTTATTGGGAAGCAAAAAAGCAAATGGAATAATATATTCAAGCATTTGGGCATTAGACCATCACCACTGCCATCACAGTCACTGCTGCCGCTTTCCAAGTTAAATTTTCATCAATCTACCACCAAGAAATGTTGTCTTATCAGAATACTTTATATTTGCTTTTAAGAATACAAAAGGAAATAGTCTTGTATTTTTATTACATAACTTCCATTTTTATTAAATTTATGATGAAATCCCAACATTGTGCATTTATCTCTATTTACGATTTAATTTATTTTCAGTAAACCATGATATATACAAGGCCATTCTGTAACTTCTTACGGAGGCGACTGCAATTATTTGTTAAGCTTAAAGAATCGCTCTTAACAAATATGCCATTATTTGGCGTTCTGTAACTCATTTGTCATCGCAATATTTGTTTTCTCATGGTTTGTTAGCCCACTGGAGTGACAAATTGAAAATTCTTGCGCTCTGCGATAGCTTTTGTTTTTTCACTGCCGCCAGTGCCAAATTACTATCAAGTCTTTTTATTACTCTTTCTTGCAAAGATGGAGACAATGTATGCTCTGAAAACATTACATGAAAAATATACGTGCATTTTTAAAATTTGCACCCATTGCTTAGAATAGCAATACATCTTCTTGTGACCCCAAATAATTAGGTTTTTTATGGGGAAAACTCCCCAAGCTATTGAACAGCTGTGGCAGTGGCCCTTTAAACTGAGTTTAATTTTAGGTTAGGGAAGACAGACAAAATAATTAGCAACGCAGTTTCATATTGTTCTGATGCAAATTTCGTTAATTCATATCAACCCTGAAAACTACTGCTTAATTTTCTTTATGACTTTTGGTTTCAATTATACTTATTAAAAATACAAGTTGTCATGCAGATTTTTTTGAAATTTTAATACATACTATCAAGCATAAGTAGGTACTTATTCTTTTATTCGTGATTTAGCAATGTTCAGCTTTAGTTCAGTTCCATGGACATGTTCTTGCATCTTAATCTTTGAATGAAAATCATTATTAGTGTCTGATAACATCCATATTATTTTGGGTATTCGTTAAGTGGGAGATCGTAGTGAAAAGAAAGGTTAGTTTCACTGACGTGTTATCTGGGGAATGTTACAGCTACAATATTTTATATACACAAATTTATTTAAATATAAATTATCATTTTATAGCTAAACTAATTGCCTTCTGTTAGGTCTTACTCTTCCAGCAGCATCAATAAAAATTCAATTTTCTACGGTTACGAGAAGCTGGTAAATAGCTTTCTGCTTGTCACTTCTTTTAGTACATTGGAAATTATCTTAATATAATTCTGGAAAGGAAAACATACCCCTGTACTATCCTACAGCTCTCATAAGTGCTCAGTTCCAAATCTTAACCTAAAAATGAGGCACATAAATTCATGAACCATGGAAATAAATACAAGATTTATCACCATTTGAACCTAAAATACTTAAATGAATAACTATTAGTTTTTATTAAGATACAAGATTACACTACATTCATTTTCCTATTAAAATTCTTCTCTTAAGTCATGTTAGGAACATCATTTACCAATGCTATCACACAAAACATTGCTTACTCAAGTGTAGTCTGTAATATAAAACTAATAACTAAAATGAAGTGTTTAAAACAGTGGAGCATGTCAATAAGATGTTAAAACACTAGTCAGCAGATTAAAAACACTTGTTGCTCCAATTACTTAAAATTCTATTCGAACATGTTTCGAAGAGACGTGCTCTTCATCCTCAGCAAAGGATGGTCGGCCAGCTCACTGAGGATGAAGAGCACATCACTTCGAAACATGTTCGAATAGAATTTTAAGTAAGTAGAGCAACAAGTGTTTTTAATCTGATGACCAGTGTTTTAACATCTTGTAGTCTGTAACATTTATATTTTACACTAAAATGAATAAATAAACATTTGGTAACTAAAATGTCAAACTTCTATCATACTTTTCCTGTTACAGCAGCTTAAAATGACATGCATGTTAATCTGTTGTGTAACCAACAAGTTAGCACGAGTTTATTGTATTCAACAACCAAATCTTTATTCTTAACAAAATTTTGGTTTGTTACAGAATGCCAATCAATTGGTTAGCAGCTTTAACAATTTGTTAAGCCTTAACAAAACATTACAGAATGGCCTGATAGTGGTATTTTCAGACTTTATTTTCAGCTTATATAGGTACACTTTTTTTTTCAGGCACTAGGATATTTGTATCATCCTTGAATAGAGATAATGTTACATTTTCATTGATGGCAAATGGAGAGCATCCAACCACCAGAGCATTACCAACCAACCATATTTTCATTGGTGCCATATTCTAGATACGTATTAAAAGCAATAAAGGTCCCAATGAGTCAATGTACCCATGTAAATGTTTCATGCAAATGTTTCAGAAAAATACAATTTTCTTGGGATTAATACAATATATCAGGGCAATTTCTTTTGTTTCAAATATACAGCAGTAAGTGATTATGCATGCTGCAACCAAAATGTGAAGACTAGGAGTGTGTGCTATTGTTGACATGCAGAGTAAAGTAAGGAAAAATTGCATACAAGCCCAATTTTAGGACCAATTTAGAACCCAAAGTTACTCACCTTGTGAGATTCTTCCCGCATTAAGAAAGTACCAGCCGGTACTTCTCGGATTTCTACCTTCCCATCTCTGAGTATACTGTCATCTTCCAATCCAAGCTCTTTAACAAAAGCCTCAGTTGCTACCTGTACCAAGGTTTGTTCATCAACCTGGTCAGGAATATTAGGCAGCTTTCTTTTACTTGAGCACACACTTGCTTGCAAGTCAGGAGCCTGTAAAAATTATAATTGGGTGCCTTAATTTTTGGGTAAATTGATGCAGTAATTTGTATCACAAATTACTTAAATGTAAATAATGATTGTAATATGAATATGCATTTTTATGTGACATTGATTTCAGATGTTTATTGATTGTAAATATTGTTGGAAAGTAAATTTATAATGTCTTACTGAAACTGTCAATAATAGCGCAATAATGCAGAGAGGGGGGGTGAGCTGTTTATCATTATTGGAAACGAGGAAGTTACGTAATGTTGGCGCGTTTTTCGGTAGAAACTTCTGGAATGTTTCCTTAAAGCATATGTATTCATAATTTTCATTGGATATTAAAATAGACGCTAATGTTGGCGCGTTTTATTAGCCAATAGCAGTTCATTTATAATCTTTAGGCGTATCTGGATGCAGGATTATAAATAAGGTAGGTTGGAGGTAAAGTCAGTCAGTCCTTCAGTTCGCCGAAAGCATTCATACACTACACGTCGTTTTCAGTCAGTCAGTTCGTCGAAAGTATTAGTTCGTCATACATCGGATATAGATTCACAAGTTACGCGCAGCAGAATTATGAAAGATATAAAATATGGTAAAGTTAATTATACAAAAGGTTGAAGTACGTTGATTAAAAGTGATCAGTAAGAAGTTATTATAACAGTTTCAGTTTGGCGAGTGTTAAGATCAATGTATAAATGTGATAGTTAACGTGTTCGACAATAAATGTGTAAAACAAATTTCTTCATCAGTGTAATTTTTGGATAAAAGATTCCTTTCCATTTACACAACCCTGATCAAGACACATGTTCGACCCAAGATAAGATAATAGCTAGCCGGAGGACATTTGAAATGAAATCAAACAAAAGCTAACACTGATGCAAATTGCTAACACAAGATGGAGCTACAAACCGAACAAATGAATGACGTTGCAAGATGGCTTCAACACACGTGATGTAAACAAACATTATAAGTAATACCGTCGCAAATTGGCTACCATAACGTGGGGCTACAATAATGTTATTATAAATTGGCTCCTATACGTGGGGCAGTTAAAGTTATGAAACCAAACAAAACAAAAGCAGCACAATATAAGATCTTCAAGTTCTAATAATTTACGTAAAAACATATTACGTAAGCACTAATACCGCATCAAAATTGAGTTTTATTTATGGACGCACTTTAACTACTATAGTTCTTAGCTTCCCATTCTATATTGGACATGAGCAAGAAAAATTGCCAGTGCCTGATCCAGGGCATTATCTGTACAAACGATTATAGAGGAAATGGGTATGGGGAGAGAGATTTATTAGAAGGAAGGTTTTGGAAAGAAATCAGACAGAGAGTTGAGGATATCAATATACAAGATATTTTTAGCAGTATTAGGGATAAGAGGACAAATAGGTAGTTAGCAAACCTGGTGTATAATGTATCAATAACTACAGTGTTTACTACATTTATACTAGCTGCAACTCAAGTATACATATTTTGTATATTAGAAAGGAAGAGTTGATATATGTAATAGAGATAGTTCTAGAGAGTTAATAGCTCATGTATAATGGAGGTGAAATAAATTCATTCATTCTTATTGGGGCATGGAAATTATTTTACTCAGAGGCCTTTTTATCGACGAGACGAGACGAAATGAAACGAAACGAAAAACAAAACGGAAAGAAGGAAAGAAACAAAGAAAGAAAGAAAGAAAGAAGAAGAAGAAAAAAACAGCGTAAATCTACGACACAGGACGACCAATTTTAGGTGGTGCTGTTAATGTGTTGCTGTAAGTGAAACACCAGTAAAGCTGTGTTTAAGAATATGCGACATACATGATAGATAAGCACTGCCTTGCACACAGACCTATATTTGCAAACTGTTGTTCTGAGAAGCCATAAAGTGATGCTCTTCTAGGCTTTCTTGGTGGAGTTTTATGACAAAGTCTAGCATGTTTTTAAACATGGAATGCGTTTGCATAAATGACTTTCTTTCTTGTTTTTTTAATCATGAATGCAAATTTTATTTCGTCTTGTCAAATTTTTAAGGATTTATTAGCAATTTTAGTGGGTCTGTTTTGATTTCTGTGTATGTGTCATCTTGGAGTAGATGTAGTCTTGTCTTACCTTACCTCCATCTCCACCAATATTTGAAGTACGAGTAACTGAATCATATGGTCGCTAAAATGGAGTTTTGCTTATATGACCTGTTCGTCACACTAAATAACTTATGACACTACACAGAAATCGGTAAGCCAGCAGCGGGAAGAGAAGGTTGTGTAGCGGAGCGAGTATGAGAGAACACAACAAAATGGGAGTGGACGTTCAAACATACCAATGCAGAATTGGAAGTTTCGGCAGAAAAAAAGAAGAAAAGACAGAAATGTAAAAATGGAAACACAGATATAGAGAGTTATCATGACTGTTGATAATAGGAGGAGTGGAACAGAACCCAGGACCAGTGGAAATGAACAAGTTAATGTAAGAAATAAGGGAGATGGGAAGGGAACTAGGAAAAAGAATGGACAATAATACAAGAGAGTTGAAAGATGCAATGAAAATGCAGAGAGAATAAATGGAAAAACAGATATCAGAATGTGGACAAAGAATAGATGGAATAGAAAAAAGATACAAAGTGGATAAGAGAAGAAAAAACTGTGTAGAATTTGTGGTGAGAGAAGAACAGAAGAAGTTTGGAGGACGTGGTATATGAGGATGTACTGGGAATACGGATGTACAGCTGGGAATGAAGATATGTTTAGGATAGGTAAAAAAGGAAGAAGTCCAAGACCTATTATTCTGAAACAGACAACAATGAGGAAAAAATGGTAAATTATAAGACAAACAAGAAGACTAAGGGGGACAAAAATATTTATAGAACAGGGCTATAGGAAAGAGGAACAAGACCTAAGGAAGGAATTAATTCATAGAATGAAGGAGGCATGGGTGGAGGGAATAAAAGCATTCTTAAGAGGTCTACAGTTAATAGTAGAAGGTGAAAAATGGAGTTTGAATGGCGTATGAATATAAAACGAAATGAAGTAAGAGGAATGTATGCACTGCACCAAAATATAGAACTAGAATATACCGGACAAAGACCTGAACAGAGAATGGGAATGTCAGCAGGATTTCAGCAAAGTCAAACACGGACAACAGGAGGGCATCAACTCGAGAGAACATACATGCATACATACATATGACAGCTGACCAGGAGGGCAGGAGAAGTGGGAGAAGCAGTTTTGGAGAGAGACAAGAGGAGACAACGGAGATATAACAACAAAAGACAGGAAGAAGAGTTGGCAGTGGAAGGGAGACAGTAAGAAGTGGAAGTGTGGGGAGTGGCAAAGTGCAGAGTGGGGAAGTGATGTGGGTAGGATCCATGAATAATAAAAAAGTAGGGTTTGGAAATTATATCTAAGGAGGATTCTATTCAGCTTAGGGGTGAAAGAGAAGAAACGGAAATGGAGCCTAGAACTGAAAAATGCAGAAAAATGGAGAGTTTTAAGTTTCAAGAACAACCAAATAACAAATAGGGAAAGGGGTTGAAATTAATGTTTTGGAATGTAAAAGGGCTAAGAAATAAGATAGGCAGTGGTGAAATTAAAAACATTATGTGCTCTATGGATATTGTAGGAGTGGCAGAGATATGGTTGGGAAAGGAAGAGGTAGCAGAGATAAAAGGTTTTAAGTTTCTAGAGAAAAAGGCAAGGAAAAGATGCGATAGGGGAAGAGCATCAGGAGGAGTAGGCCTGTTTGTAAAGAATGATATGGAAACAACTATTGATATAGAAAAAATGGAGAATAGAAGTTCCAGTGTGTTATGGTCAATAATTAAACAGAATAACGGAGTAAGAATAGGTACAGGGGTGGCATATTTCCAGAAGCATCATATTTCTACGACAGTAATTTTTATAGTAAGCGAGAAGAAGACGTGGAGGAAATACGGGAAAAGATGCCAGAGACAGATTTTATTGTGATGGGAGATGTGAATGCGAGAACAGGGGAGGAGAATGGAAGGTTATTAGGAAAAGAGCAGGTAGAAGAGGATAGCGATGTGATAAGGCCAAGGAAATGCAGGGACAGAATGAGTAATAGGGAAGGGAAACAATTACTAGAATTCTGTGAGGTAAACATGTTACTATGCAATGGAACAATGGGAGGAGATGAGGAAGGGGAGTTTACATTTGTAAACACAAAGGGCAAAGTGTAGTAGACTACATATTATGTAGTGAGGAACTGGAGGAGAGAATCACTACATTTAAAATAATAAATGAAGTAGTAAATAGTGGCCATTTTCCATTAATAATGGAAATAAATGTTTTGGAGCAAAAGGTAAAGAATAAGAAAACAGCTCAAGTAAAGAAAGTAAAAGTGTATAAATGGAGAGAGGAACTAGAAGAGGACTTTTCAAAAGAATTAAATTCAAAGGTAAGTCAGATTTCTGAGTGTGGAATAAAAAGGCATGAATGAGGGTAAACCAGGAAAAGTATTAAGGCTGGTTCACAACCGCCCAAGAATGGTAACCAGAACGGAAACGAGAACAGGAAGCAATACACCATATAAGATATTGATTCACAACAGCCCGGTAATGAGAACGGGAATGCATATCGATGATCATATCGATCACAGAGTGAAAGTCAATTTTGCGCATTGGGATTTCATTTGTTTTTAACTGACCAATGACATTTTTTCACCAACTTCCAATTTAGCCAACATAACGCGGGTTAGCCAATGTCAAAATTTGATAGAGTAAACATTAACTAAATGCATATCTATTACATTTCCAATCCCCCTAGTTGTGCCAAGCTTTCATTCCTTTATTTAATGGCATACATTAAAGTTGTTTATTGCTCTTTTTTAATTTCCATCGTTTTTGCTCTTCTTTGTAGCTTCTGCCATTGTTTTTCAGGTGTTTTGAGTTGCATATGAACAAACTACAAATGACCCTTTCACCATTTGCGGGTGTCAGGATGAGGTTAAGAAGCACATTTACTGCTAACGTCTTCCAGTTTCATGTTTCCAGCTTGCGACTATAGAGAGGACTAGCAGCTATTTCGTGTCACGACCGCCTAGAATAATCTCTAGAGTGAAGAGTCTAATATGCACAATATGGATCTAATATACTGTGCCCAGGAACGAGAATGTTAAAAGTTGGGCAACCCTTCTTTCCCATTCCCGGGGCACGGGAAGAGTTCCCGTCGATTGTGAACGCTTCCATTTGAATACATGTATTTCAACTTTCTCGTTCTCATTCTGGTTACCATTCTCATTAGTTGTGAAACAGCCTTTAGAGCTACTGAAATTATTACTAACAAAAGCAGGGGCAGGGATGGAAAGAAGGCATGGAAAGGGCCATGAAAATAAGGGACGGTTTGATGAGTGTAGAGCAAGAAAAAGGGAGGTATTTAAAGAATTTATTTAAAGGTGAGTCGAAATTGTAACACTAACATCACTTAACTAACATCACTTAAGTGATGTTAGTGTTACAATTTCGACTCACCTTTAAATAAATTCAATACACATCACTGTTTCTAGCTTCTTTTCATTACAATACATACGTAGGTATTTAAAGAGTTTATTAGGTGGAGGAGAGCAGAGAAGGAAAGGGATAGACAAAATCTGATGAAACTTAAGGGGGGATATAAAGGTTTGTTAGAGGCCAAGAGGAAAGAATGGCAGAGAAATATGGAAAGGAAAGTAAAGGCAGCAACAGATGGAAAGGATAGTAAAAAAATATGGGAAATAGTGAGGATGATGAATAAGAAAAGAGGGGAGAGAAATAAAATTACATAGAGTGAATGGATAGGATATTTTAGAAGGCTAATTGGAGAAGGGAAGAGAATAAAGTTAGATCCAAAAGGAGTAGGACAAGGAGGAATATTTAATGAAAAATTAGATAGTAAAATCATGGAGCTGGAAGTTTACCAGCAAATAAGGAATATAAAAAGAGGCAAGGCAGAAGGAATAGACAGAATGCCAGGGGAATTTTGGAAAATGTAAGGGAAAACGCAAAATGGTTTAAAAGTGATGACAAAATTACTAAATAAAACTTAAGAAAAGAATGAAGTGCCAGAATGTTAGAAAATAAGTATGGTGGTACCAATCTACAAAGGGAAGGAAGGAGCAAATAGACCAGAGAATTGTAGGGGAATAAATTTATTTATATTACAGAAAATTACACTGGTATATTAACCGATAGATTAAGAAAATGGGTGGAAGAGGAAGGAAAACTATCAGAATACCAAGCAGGATTTAGGAAAGGTAAACAAACAATAGATAATGTGACTATAATAGATAAGTATCTGGGCAGGAAAAGAGGAAGGTTATTCATGTTTTTTGCAGATTTTGAAAAAGTATTTGATACAACAAATAAGAAAATATGCTTATAAATTAAGAAGAAAGAGACAAGCGAAAAATGCATAAAAGAAATTAGGAAGATATAAAATTTTGTATATGTGGAAATAATGGAATTACAGAAATGACTAAACAAAAAATAGGATTAAGACAAGGGTGTAAATTGAGCGCCATATTATTTAATATATTCATAGATGATATATTAGATAGAGTGAAAGAAAAAATCTGCATCGTCCCATAATAGCAATTGGCAAGATACCAGGTTTACTATATGCGGATGACCTTATGGTTGGGGCTATAACGGTAATTGGGCTACAGAAAGCAATCAATGGAATACAGGAATTCTGCAAAGAATGGGGAATTAAAGTAAATATAAACAAATCAAAAGTTATGGTATTTAAAAAAGGAAATTAAAAAAAAGAAGGGAAATGGTGGATGGGGGTAAAAGTTAGAAATTGTCAAGGAGTTTGATTATTTGGGGGTGAGGATGAGCAGTAATGGCGAATGGGTGGTGCATAGCAGGAAGGTTATGGCTAAAGGGAAGGTGGCAATGACAGGAGTAAGGATATGCAAATACAAATTAGAAATACCAACTAAAATGGATCGAAAGAATGTATGAGGCATTGGTAAAAGCAAGAGTACTATATGCAGTATAAATTTGGGGGATCTGAATTAAGCATAAAAATAGACCAGAGCTACAGAATGTTATGTATAGAACTACTGGGGTTACAAAGATCAACACGGCGGAAGTAGCTTTAGTGGAATTAGGAAGAACAAGAAGAAAAGGAGTGATACTGATAAGGATATTGAAATTTTGATGGGAAACTTTTAAGGATATGTATGGAACAACAAAAGAGTACGAAAAATAAAAATAGCTGGTGGACAGGGATAGAAAAAATTATGGGGAAGATAGGAATGAGAGATATTTGGAGAGCAGGAGAAAGAAATAGCAACGGCTTCTGGATAACAGTAAGAAACAGAGTAGAGGACATAGAAAGACAAGAGATCTGGGAAAGCTTAGAGAATAAAAAAATCACTAGGGTTCTATAGGTTAGTAAAAGGGAAATGGGGAAGAGAAGGGTACATGGATTATTGTAATAGAGTGGAAAAAGAAGCATTTGCATGGATGAGAACAGGATCAATATACCTGAGAGGGCTAAGAGGCAGAAAAAGCAGAATTTATGAACTATGCAGAGGTAGTGAAAGCACAGAACATTATATGATAGAATGCAAAGAATTAGTGAAATGGAGACAAAAAGTATGGGAGGAAAAATGGGAAAAAATAGATGGAAAAATGTTGACAAGAAAAGAAGAAAGGAAAAATAAGAATATGGGGGAGTTTTTAAAGAAAGTAAAGGAGAAATGGATTAGAAAAGTAAGGAAGACAAGAAAGGTAGAAGGGCAAACGGAGGAGGGAGAGGATGGATCATAGGTGATTAAGGGTAGCAAGGGCTGCTCAATTGAGCCATAAGGCTAGGGTGCCAGGCAAAACGAGTAGTATTAGGTAGAACATAGCTGGCCAGAAAATTTGTTCATAGTTTAAGTTAGTTTACAAGTGAAATATTGTAAAAAAGGATTGTGTATAAAAAGATGTACAAATAAAGTTTATTCATCCATTCATACAAAAAAATCAAATCAGATCCACTAAAACCTTTCAATCTCTCCATGAATAAAGTTAAAACTTTAACAGATAAAGAAAAATCCATAATCAAACCAAATCAGCCCACATTACCAAGGTTGTACGCACTCCCAAAAATCCATAAACCAGGCAACAAAATGAGACCCATAATAAACAATATTGATTCATCTACATATAATTTGGCAAAATGGCTTACACAGAAATTCACATCACTACCTATATACAGCAGCTTAAGCACCAGAAACTCTCAAGAATTAGTTACAAAAATAGAACATATAAAACTAAAACTGGAAGACCAACTAGTATCTTTTGACATCACTGCCTTTTTCATAAGTATCCCAATAGATGAACTCCTATACCAAAATGGCTTACCCAACACAATATAACACAAGAAGAAATATATGATCTTTTGAATCTCACAAAGCTTTGTATCACTCAGAACAGTTTCACTTTCAACAATAGATACTATCATCAGACTTCTGGTTTAACCATGGGCAGCCCACTATCACCTTTCCTTGCTGACTTCACAAGTAATTTAGAAACATGCATGGTTACCTTCATTTACAAAGTTTGGCACAGATATGCTGATATATTTACAATAGTACCCAACAAACTCATGCAGGATGCCTCATATTACTCAATTTACAAAACAAAGCTATACAATTCACTACAGAAACTGAAAATGAAGTCACATTACATTCCTAGATTTGAAAGTAATTAGAAACCAGAACAAGATCAACTTTGGTATCTATAGGAAGCCTACACATTCTGAAAACTACATAAACAATAGTTTCAACCCAGTCCTGCACAAACATGCAGTCCTGCATAAACAGTTTGAGCCATAGATTGGTTTACACATCATTAACAAAACCAGAATGCAAACAAGAATACAAACACACAATTATCAACTATGAACAATGGCTTCACCAAACAAATTGACAAAATATAGCACATTTCAAGAAACAGAAACACATTAAGGACACCACAAAGCTCACCCAACAAAAAAGCAAAATGATTTTCAAAAAGTTCACTTTCCACCCAAGCACTCGCTACAAATTCTGCATAATTTTCAAAAAGCACATCTGTCTAGCTCTACAAAACAGATTCAGTCAAGAGAAATTACCTCAAAACAAAAAAGCAGGAATCTATCAAATTAATTGCCCAGAATGCAACCAAATCTATATAACCAAAACCAAAAGAAGTTTAGAGACCAGATTAAAAGAGCATATGAGACACATTAAAATACAAACAGATGGATAAATATGCAGTTGCACATCACTTTTGGATGACAAATCTCACATTACCACACCAAATACAGAGTGGTTCAGAAATAACACCCCTTTTCAATTGTTTACAAATACCTTATTAGCACATCTTTATGATTTACAAATGCAGATGTGTTAGTGAGTCTTTGGAGTTTCATATGGTATATAGCAATCCACTTCTTAAAGATCACATCGCACAGATGATGTGATGTTCTGCCTTTATCAAAGCACTCATGTAGACGAGCTATGAAGCTGCTATGCAAAGTTTTCTCCAGTACAGCAACAGGAATATTGACAACTTCTCTATGGATGTTGGCCTCCAGCGCCTGGAGATTTGCAGGGTGATTTTCGAACACTCTAGACTTAAGATATCCCCAGAGGCAGAAATCAGGAGCCATTAGATCTGGTGAATGTGCTGTCAAGCCACATCACCAAAATGGGACATGAGATGTCCAGGAAACCATTCACACAGTTCATCCATTGACAGGCAGAATGTGCAGTTGCACTGTCCTGTTGATACCACATGATTGGACAGGAATACTTTGTTGTAGCACAGGGATGACAAAATTTAAAATCATGGACAAATATCACTCTGAATTCACAGTACATGTAGCATCATTGTCGTCCCAAAAGAAATATGGAAAGACAATCCCAGCTGTAGTGACTCTACATCATACCATTAATTTTGGGCTATGTAGTGCCTGTTCATGGAATTGCTGTGGGTTCTCAGTGCCCCAAAAATGGCAGTTTTGCTTGTTAACTGCCCCTGACAACAAGAAGTGTGCCTCATCAGTCATCATCAAGCTGTCAACAATTCCTGGATCAGTCACCCACATTTCCCGAAATATGTTGCAAAACTGAACACGTGCGACCTTGTCAGTGGGCCTTAAACATTGCACTACCTGTATCTTGTAGGATCAAGTATGCAAATCTAGGCATAAAATGCACTGTACAGAGTCGTGGCTCATGTTTAGTGCCTGCAATCTGTGGCAGAGTGATTGTCATGGACTTAATTGAATGGATGACCATACATGGTCAATGTTTTCCTGTGCCCTCACATTTCAGGACTGTCTAGGAGGCTTGCTATCATGCATTGACCAATCCTCTTGCCACTTAGCTATCCAATGCTATTCAATCCATATGGTATGGCTATCTGAGACATTTCTGTGATGGTTTAATCTGCAGAAGGCTCATTGGGTCACTAGTATTGACTTATTTTTAATGTTAATCTCTACCTGACTTATTTTTAATGTTAAGCTCTACCACACGAACACAATCTTGAACACTCCACTTCTCCATCGTAACTGAATCTCCTACTCCCTTGCAATACTGCTAGCATGTCACCGAACACCTTCACGTGCATCTGCAGTCACAATAGCCAACTGAAAAGGGGTGTTCTTTCTGAATCACCCTCTATAACACTTCTAAAACCAGCAAAATACGCAACAGAGTTAATACTTGGGAAAAGTTATTAATCACAAAATCAACACCATGTAATTGAAGTACCACCAACAAACCTACTATGGAAATTCATGACTCCACCACCAGATGTCGCCACACACAAAAACACACCACAAGGAAACAGTCAGCCACTTCTGAGGATGGGAGCAATAGCTCTTGAAACCGGTCAAGATGAAAAACATGTAAGTGATGTGAAGCGTTTCAACTCCGACTCAATTTTTATAAATAATTACAGACATTAAATTTTAGCATGGCATGTTTACACATGTCTCTATCCTTTGTCAATCTATGTGCCTATATATGAATACCATCCTGCTTAGAAATATAAGGTGTATAACAGGACCAAATAAGTGCTAAGTGCATGCAAGCAATTCTTTAGAACTTTGCATATCATCTTTGAGCCTAAGAATTTCCTACAAGCATTCAAATTTTGATGGGGGGGGGGGAGTAACATTAGGGGTGGTTTGAAAAAATGCATCCCAAAAATTGTTCAGAGATAAATGTGTTTTTATAGTCTTGAATCTTAGAAGCTTGTTAATTTTAATTAAGTCATTTTAAAACTGCAACATTTGCTATTTAATACCACATTTCCTGAAAATTTAGGTTCTGGGGATAAGTTTTGAAATCTGTAAGGATTTCAATGCCTGTTTAAAAACCTAGAAATTATGTTTGAGTTTTATGAACTTCAGAGTTTCTATGAGAAGTAGTGTAACAATCAATTTTTCTTTTGTATTTCAGCAAAAATGTCACATTATTTTATTTAAAATGTTTACCTGGAAATGTTGATTATACTTGTTAATACCATGTTAAATATAAAACCTCTATATATTTATACCTGCTGCAGCTGATGATCAAACTCTGGAAGGATGTCGAGCTGTGGTGAAGATACACCAACTTTAGATCTGTTGTTTATACTTCTACCACTACCTGAGAACATCTGGTGATTAGTTGATGATGAAAAATCTGTTGCATCAGTAGGAGATGATGGCATATGGACATCTACAGAACCTTCAAAGAAAAACTGTATGTTAATGCATCTACTTATTATTTTGGACAACCTACACATTCAACTTGGAAAAACCTGGAGACATTTTGTTTTACTGGGTCAGAGTTAAATGGAAAGTTATACAATAATATTACATTTTAAAAAATCCAATAAACTGCTTTAAAATGTTATATTAATGTCACATGAGCACTTTTTTGTATCCATGATTGTTGGTGCATGTTATAAAAGCAAATCAAATGGAAATGTATGTATGTATGTATGTATGTATGTATGTATGTATGTATGTATGTATGTATGTATGTATGTATGTATGTATGTATGTATGTATGTATGTATGTATGTATGTATGTATGTATGTATGTATGTATGTATGTATGAAAATCCAAATACATATAATATATAAGTGCTGTTACTATAGTTCCACTATACCCTCAATATACTGTGTATAGGTGTGTGTAGGTTCACACAGCACAACCAGAATGAACCTGAAATATTCTCAGCGAGAGAAGTGGTAATGAACAAGAGAGAGCACAATAACCTGTGATTTTCCCCTGGTATACCTCAAATTCCTATGGCCAGAAAGCTTGCTTCATACCTCAAAGTCAATGTGCATTTCCTTGATTTGCTTCTGTGGTGTCTTTAAAGCAGCCAGCAATATGGCTGATCAATGATCTTCTGTTGTGAGCTGCAACAGCCTTTAAATTGCTGCTTATACACAATGACAAAACATTTCAAATTACATTACTGTGGACTCATCTGTAGACTTCAGTATGAGCCTTTGCTGCTTTTGTACATCATCTGCTCCACGGCTGCATATCATCATTTTATTTTGCATTGCCTGCTAACTAAATGATGTTCCTGTTGTCGAAGTGCTTTTCTACTATACTTATTTCCTTCCTGCTGCAGTCTACATTGCACTTATTTGCTGCAACTTCTTGGAAATATCCCCTTTCATGTCTATTCATTTTACTCGTGCATTTATCCATATTGAATTTCAAGTCAGTGTCATTTCAAGTTGAGATATAAGTTTAACTTTCTATAATTCAATTCTCAATCCAAGTTTCAACCTCTGAAATAGTTCTGATCTTAAGCTTTCTAATGCCGATTCCATAATTATCTTTAAAACCTTATCCAATCCTATTGTTGATATCAGTGCAGCTAATTGCCCTTCCAAATCTTGTTCGTGAATTGACTGACTTTATCTGGTTGTTCTGCTACTAATAGTCCCTGAATAGTTCACTTTCTCTCATTTTTGTAATTTCTCAAGCCTCACACTAAGCACAACACAGTCCCATATCCAAGAATGAGCATGAATATTAGCAGCAATGCTTCTCACCAACACACACTTCATGCATAAAAAATAATATCAACATGCTAGTGCCATTCCCCCTTAAAAGTACTTGGTTTCCAAGTGTATCTTCTTGCAAAATGTTTTGGCATCTCAAATCTGTATTTCCCTGCAGATTTGGTCATCCTTTTCATCCAAAACGCTGATCACAACAATGCCCAAGTATACTGGGTTTCAAATATATTTGGGCTTTATGTTATCATTTCTTGGACCACAGGTGGGTTCATCAAATGGACTGTTATTGTATTGAATTTTGTTTAAATTGTTTTTCTGAAACTTGTTATTGAAACTAACCAATACACATTAGTTTCAAAATGTTTCACTTTATTAAAGCAGATTTGTTCAAAGTAACTCAAATGGATATGATCATTGAACATTTTCTTTCTTCTTTTGTTTTTATTTGGGTTATCTGAAAGATTGAGTACTTGTGAAATGCCCAGAGAACTTGCAGCAATTTGTTAAGTCAACTGCAGGTCCTGTGTGGGCAATTCTAGCTGAGAGAGGAGGATAAACTGTTCATCCTGTACCTTGCAAATCATTCCAGAAGAGGTGACCACTAGCACACTAGACCTACTGCAGGACATGAATGGCATGGTATTATTCAATCATAGTACACATTTTTAATGAAGTTTCAGATAAATGTGCAAACCGAAGGATAACTTTAAACGTTGCATTTATCTGACATAAAACAAGCCTTTAATCTTATTGCTTTTATTGGTCATTTGCTTGTGATAAAATTTCTCTTTTTTATATTCTTTAGTTCTTGTTAAGTTGTTACAATCACATATACTTTATTGCTTTCTAGTTTATTAGAGCAATTACTGTATACTTACACCACCATTTTATTTATGACAATGAAACTTTAGAACTACAATGGCACTTCCATCCTATTTTTAAACATCATATACGGTTACTATGTCATACTTTTCATCATAGGCTCAACTGAAACTCACCTAGACCTAGCATTATAACTTAGATCCTCAAAATATTTGAACATCCAATAATGTTCTTTGTTACAAAAAAAATAACATATACTCATTGGTGACAAAGCCTTATCTAGGCATAGAAACCATAGGTGGCATTACTCGCAGTAGACCAGAGATCCAGCTTCAATCTTTGGAACCTGTATGGAACTTCTCATACTGAGAGATCTAAATATTTATTTTCAATCATACAATTTACAAAGTAAAACAGTGTTATTGTAGATCACATCAAAGTGTTAATTACAATAATACAGTAATAATAATAATAAACTTAATAATATATACAAGCTAATAGTAGCCTTCATAACTAAGTACAATGCCAATGGTAAAAATAAATTATATACACAGAATACTTATTACTTATACAATTTATAATTATTAACACACAAGAATAACAAGAGCTATAGGATATAGATGCAACCAAGTTAGCATATTAAAGAATATTTGTGCTGTGATTTAAAAACTCTTGCCAGTTATAAAAGCAGTGCGTTAATAAATGCTTTTTGAGTGCCTTTTTAAAATGATTTATATCATATATTCTCTTTAAATCCGTCGGCAGTGAGTTAAAGAATTTAGAACCTGCATGGATGATATTTTTATTTCCTAAAGTACCCCTGTATGAATTCATAAAAAAGTCATTTTGACTGAGTAAAATGTCTGTGCGCATCTTTGTTTAATTGAGTGGTTTCACTAGAGATTTTAGCATACATAATAACATAATTTATATATATATATATATATATATATATACAAAATAGTAGTAGAATATTAAACTGTTTAAAGTATGGTCTACAAGATTCATAACTATCCTGGCTAGAACTCTTACTGCTCTTTTCTGTAGTCGAAAGATCTGCATGAAGTATGTTTTTTTATAAAAATCCCCATAACATTGTCCCGTATTCTAAATGTGAGTGAAATAATGCAAAGTACACATACGAACCATTTGTAGAGGTAACATATTGATGAGTTGATGCAGCAAAAATATGGTCTTATTAAGCTTAGAATGAATTACACTAATATGGTTTTGACATGAAAGATTGTCTTCAATATAAATGCCTAAAAACTTTGTATTTTGAACTCTGGATATAGTTTGACTACTATAAACCAGTTTTAGACCTTTACTGCTGTGATTATTTCTATTTAGTTCAAATAGCAAATAGTTTGTCTTACTGACATTTGGACTGAGATTGTGGATGTGAAAATAATTTTCCAGATTTAGTAGTACCTGTTTACAATTATTATCAAGTTGCTGCATAGTTTCTGCTTAAACAAGAATAGTGGTACCATCAGCATAAAGTGTGACTTCAATACCCTGTATTTTAAGATGATCATTTAAATCATTTATATATAATAAAAATAACACAGGTCCAAGAATTGAATCTTGTGGTACTCCATACTTGGTGGTCTGTAAAGAGGACATATGAGATTCTATGTTACCCTTCCTACTGAGTGTTCTGATTTCTGTTCCTTGTTTTCTATCTATCAAAAATGACTATCCATTTACTAGCAATTCCTCTAATTCCATTGCTTTCTAACTTACTTAGTAATAACTGTTGATCGACACAATCGAATGCCTTAGAGAGATCAAGAAAAAGTCCTTACAACCCTCTCTCTATTATTCAGTTTATTAATAACACTATTTAATGTCTTTATTATTGCATCATTTTTCCATTTATTTCTTTGAAAACCATATTGTACATCAGTTAGTAATTTATTTTTGTTAATAAAATTTATTAGTCTATTTAGGAACACTTTCTCTAAGATTTTCAATAATGCAGATGTGATGGTAATGGGGCGGCAATTGCTTATGTCTTCAGGATTATCCTTTTTATACAATGGTATTATTTTACCTTTCTTTAAGCACCTTTCTATGATAACGGTAGACGGCAACAAGCGCCGAGGACGCAGACAGGAAAAACACTGCACAGCCGGGTTCGTAGTTTTTTGTATATTACACATATACACACACATTTTATGTCTTTATGACTGATCACATCACAAATATTGCATGAAATTTTGAAAAATAAACTAATTTTCTGGTTTATATGCAGAAGTTTTAG
Organism: Deroplatys truncata; assembly: GCA_030765065.1. Classification (NCBI taxonomy): domain Eukaryota; kingdom Metazoa; phylum Arthropoda; class Insecta; order Mantodea; family Mantidae; genus Deroplatys; species Deroplatys truncata. The sequence continues at coordinate 118,458,198 of CM060976.1, forward strand.
AGTTATTGCCTATATCATGACTGCTTACTCCATGCAAATAAATTTTTATCTGACAAGGTTACTCATACTATTAATGGCAACTTCAACAGATTTCTCCATAGCACAGCTAAGCAACTAAAACAAAACAAACATGTGCAAGATGTGATGTCAGTTATTTATGTAAACAAACTTACAACACTTTAGATAACATATAATGCTCCATGCTGCCTCAATTAGCTGATTATTCTACTTCTAATGTCATGCAAATGCAGAACTCTGTATTAAGAGGTGGTGATTCAGTGTGACAAAGGTTTGATAAAACCATATCATCAGTGTCTAATGAAAACCTTGTCATTCTTACAAAAATTTCAGGGGACTAAAAACCTTTGATCCTTCACCAAATTAAATGTTAATAAAAAAAATGAAGACTTAATTTATTGTTGGCTCTTTACTCTTTATAATAACAAGTTTTTTAAAAACATACTGCAGCTTTAGATACAGGAATTAAGAGCTTTTTTATACCCAAGTTCAAGTTGGCTGACTGATACATATGTATTTTTCATTTCATCCACTGAATGTACAACGGATACAAGGGTATGATGTACAACAGAAAAAATACCTTTTGATCAATTTCAACTAAAGAAGTTTACAGTAGACACTGACGATATCTTCAACTTCATCTTACTTACTACGCCGACCAGAGAGAGAACCTAGAACCAAGTTACTAATTTTAGGCGACCTCTGCTGTGCAGCCAATGCAAACTGTAGCCAGGCCATGTCTGAGGGTTTAACAAAAAATTATTTTACTTTTGGAGCAAATTCTCATTTATTTTTTCTGTCATTCTTTCCAAACATTCAAAACTAAAAGTTTCCCTTACTAATATAGGATCATTCTCTTCTAGCTATAGTCAGATAAAAAATTATGGTATATTGCTTATAATTTACTGTTACAATTGTTGCAAGTACATCACTTAATATTTTGCACAGCTTGTAGGATCTGTATCTTCACACATATAGAGTATGCACAAAAACACACCTTTTCCAAATATAAACCCATACTTTCTTTTGTACTGCTGAATTTTTTCCCAGTTCTGTTTTACATTAGATTAATTTATTCTTATGGTGTTTATTTTATCTTCATTTTTAATTTTCTCCACTTTTAATTGTTAAAGATAAATTAACTAAAATAGTAACAAGAGATACATTATCCTGAATCATAAATGAGTTATTGTACTAAGGGCATTAAGTAATTTTCAAGACAGGCTTGAACACTTAGTAAATGGTGCTCACTGTGAACATTTATTATAAAGAGCACACACAAAAGCATAATGAATAAATAATAAACTTTGCCTTGCAGAGGAGTGAGAATGAAATTCAAGAGAGAAAAATACGTCAGTTGCCAACCAAATGTATATTTTGACACATCCTATATACTTGAGAATGTAAATTTTCCATGTTATACACAAAATATTAAGTGATTAGCATACAACAAATGCATTGTATAACATTTTTAAGAAGCATTGAAATCATTAAGTTATAGGCAATAATCTACATTTTTTGTTCAGCTCTTATAGTAAGTATGCTAGCAATGAATAATTCTGAACACTAGTGCCAAGTTTTATTCTTATATTGGATATAACTTACATCTAAGTCACAACATATTAATTCAGCAACCATACCATTTAGAGAAGTTAAATATTTTACTTACAAATTGTTTTGGTTATTTTTAATTCAATGTCATATTGCACACCAGTTCTAGCACACCTTATAACATTTGCTTGAAAGTACCAACATTCTAATATTAAACAACTGTACCCAAAAAGAACTTTTATATTCAAATACTGATTAACAAGAAATACGAGAACCAAGCTGAAGTTTAGTCAGAGACAAATTGTATGCTTTTCTGAAGTTGAATGTTAGTGGAAATACTCAAATTTCATGACGCTATGAACTGCAAAACATTTTTAAACTTTTTGGAGACATCCTTTACAGCGAATTATAGCATATTTACTTGTATTCCGAAATACTGTCTAAATTTCTGCAGTTCTAGCTCTATAAACAAATGTTTATACTTTTACTCAAGAAATTTAATAGTATCTAGAGAAAAAATTGTAAATCAAAGCTATTATATCTTCCCTGGATCACTCTTCCATACCAAGCTTGTGCAATAAATGAATTGTTGTTCGCTATTCACATGATGTATCCAAGATATTAAAAAAAAATCTGATGTGTTACACTCACATGACTTTCTCTACTCTTGTACAAACTATTTTTACAAATGCTTATTCTCCATATGCTTCATGTTAATCGAGATGTTAATCCTATTGCTAATTTTCTTGTAGATGCAAAGGGAATATGGTAGGTTTTAAGCGAGTCAAATCTTTTAAGAGCTCTTTGCATGTCCAGGTCATAAAAAATTCTAATGTGTTACACTCACATGACTTTTTCTACTTTTGTAAAAACAATTTTTCAAATGCTTATTCCCCATATGCTTCATGTTAATTGAGATATCGAGATGATAATCTTATTGCTAATTTTCATGTAGTGCAAGGGGAATTGGTAGGCTTTAAGCTATAGGCAAATATTTTAACAGCTGGTTGCAATGTGGAGTGTTCCATTCTCTTTGCATTACCAAGACAAAAAGAATGAATAACGAATTTGAGAAAAAGTATAAGTATTGGAAAATTTAAGGGAATAACAAGCAATATCTCGAAAATAGTTCACTCAACAACAAAAATGTATATGACATAAATTGTGCATTTTAACGCGATCTACATTTTCTGTGTAGTAAAATTTTGTCTATCTCTTATGGTTTACCAATTATGCAAAAGTCGTTCACAATGAAGAATACTTTTGGAGACATTCCCAGAAAATTCGAGATATACATTTTATTTGTCATGAAAATATCTTAAAAATATCATATTTTAATCAAAATCGTTAGAGCCGTTTTTGAGAAAATTAAAATTTTCGAAAAATGTTCCATGAAAAGGGTAATCTGGGATGGGGGGATTTTCTTGAAAACCTTCGTGTCACATCCTTGGAAGATACTGAACCTAAATACCAAGTTTGGTGTTTATCCGACTGTTCGTTTCTGAGTTATGCTGTTCACAGTGAAAGTGCAAATTTGTATGTTTTCTTCACTTTAACTGCCCCACGTATGGGAGCCAATTTGAAGTAGTATCTGTGTTTTTGTGGCACCACGTGGTGGAAGCTAATATAATGGGAGAATGTTATGTTGATTTCTGCGTTGCCATCTTGTGTGACGTCATTCGTCGGTCGCCTGCTAACTCCATCTGGCGTAGCAATCTATATGAATTAGTTTTAAGGTTATGTATATTGTCTTCCGGCCAGCTATTTAGGTAGGCATTTAATTCTTGCAGGGTGTGAAGCGGAAAAGGAATCTTTTATCCAAAAATTACTAGTGAAGAAATGTGTTTTATACTGTTTTATTGTCAAACACGTGCACTAACACTTTCACAGATTTGTCTAGATAATCGCCATACTGAAACTGTTTATAATAACTTCTCACTTTTAACTCACGTACTTCAATTTTTGTATATAAGTGACTTTGTAATATTTTAGATCTTTTATGATTTTTACTGCGCGTAACTTGACGAACTGAGCGGCCAACGTGTAATGTACGGAGAATTTTGTATAACTGCGGGAGACGATGTGTAGTGCTTCGTGAATCTTGCCGAACTGGAGGAGGATGTGTACTGTGTCGAGAATCTTGCCGAACTGGAGGACGCTCGCTTTGAATCTACACTATTTATAGGCTTGCCTCAAGCTACACCTAAAGATTATAAATGAATTACCATTGGCTAATAAAACGCGCCAACATTAGCGTCTATTTTACTATCCAATGAAAACCACTAATACATATTACTTTTATAGAATGTTCTGGAAGCTTTTTTACTGAAAAGGCGCGAAACATGACGTAACTTCCTGGTTCCCGGTAACGATAAACAACTCACTCCCTTGCTAAAGTATTGTGTTATTGTTAACAGTTTCAGTAGAGCCGAAAATTATTATTTACCATTAATAATTACAATTATTAAACCCCTGAAATCAATGTTACATAAAAATACATATTCATATAAAAATAATTATTTACATTAAAGTAATTTGTGATACAAATTACCGTCTCATATGCCCCACTAGAAACATAATTATAAATATTTATAACCTGTTTAGAAATTTTATAATTTTGTTTTTAGTCTCCTAAATCTTGTAACACACGCTATTCACTTTCACTTAACACTTCACACGCGTTTAACACACGACATATGTTTTATCTTGCCACTACTTACTGGCTTTGGTTTAATTAATTTAGATATTCATCTGATATCACAAAAAATTTTTTTTTTATAGCAAATACTATACCCTAAACTATTTATTTACTACTACCAAATTGTTTACTTTAAGCTGTTGACAAAATTTATACATTTAAGATTTTTGTAATTATTATACATATGTACCAAAATATTCACCCTCAACACAAATATTTACATCTCTTAAATCTAGGCATTGTTTCACATGTTCTATTTACTACATAAATATTGGTTTTAATTATGTTTACCATTTTTGTTATTTTGAATTTTATTTTAACAATATTCTTTGAATAGTATTTATGTACTTTACTTTAATATCATATTAAGTTTCAATCTTTGCATTCTTAATTTTTAAATCTTGGAATTGTATTTACGTACTTTTACTTTAATATTATATTAAGTTTCAATCTTTGCCTTTTTCTTTTCAAATACTGTTACAGTTACTAAAAATTTAATTATTTATTTTTTTTTTTTTTTTTTAAACATTTCTCTTTTTTTTTTTTTTTTTTTTTTTTTATCATTTAATTTATTTCACTTTTCAAATGACATATATAAATAGTTAACCCTCTTACGTTCCAATACATTTCTCTGCAAGTCGTCTTTAACTATCCAGCATTTACTTTACATCACATCACATTGCTATTTACCCTCCTGGATCGAATTGTGTGTGGCTAAACATTACTCGTAGCCGTAACCTAACCTTCAAATTGTTCATGAATAACCTCTTGTATTCATATGAAATTTCATCTCCTGATAACATTTGAAAACAATCTACAGTTTCTTGAATTACACATCTTTTAACAACTTTCATTTTCAATTCTTCTACCATCTCTTTACTTTGAAAGTACTCTGACAAATCTGTACTAAACTGTACTGGACTGGAGTTTTCATTTTGAACATCTTGGTACAATTTATTTCTCTGCGTTACTGATTCCTTCTGTATTTCTGATATATCCCCTCTGAAATTAACTTGCGCCTGATTTACATCTACATTCCTAACCTCTTTTATCTCTCTTAACTCACTTGAAATATTACTCACTTGACTTCCTAACTCTGTACATTCTACATTAACCTCACTTTTAGTATTAACCTCACTTTCTTTGTTACCTATTTCCATGCTCATGTCTAGCATTTTCTTTGAAATTTCTCCTGTCTCACTTACTATTACTTCCTCATTTTCATCTTTCATTTCTGGCCTACTACTATCTAGCTTCGTAACTTTCTCTTCAATTTCTTCACTGCTTTGATCTACCTTTTGCTCTAATATCTCATTTTTCCTACCAATATCTTCCATTAATTTCCTATGATTCCTGTCTATAGCTTCCCCTAATTTCTCATAACTCTTTTGCATATTTTCCCTTATATTTCTCAGCATTTCCATAATCATCATATTAGTATCAAGATTAACATTTCCTGCTATTCTATTCTCACTTTCTACACTAACATTTTCATCTTCAAATCCCAAAAAATCTGGGCTATTCCCTGTACTTTGTATTGGATCACAGCTAACTATTACACTATCTCCCTCCATAATTATTTCCTCCGTATTATTGGTAGCCATTGTTTTTATTATCCTACCACTTCTCAGTCTCATTTAATTACCTTTTTGATGCTGTCTGATGCTGCAGTTTTGATGTCCAGCGTTCTGCCCCATTCTCCTAGGTTTGTATGTCGCTTCTGCGTTGTATCGTGATGAATCTACGTCGTTTCGATGTTTTCTTGTAGCTGAATTACCCTTCTGTCTCGGAATCTGCGTCTATAGGTCGTTTCACTGCTGCTTTCGCCTCTCTGGTTATTCTTGTTCCTTTCCTAGTCGTCTAGCCTTCCTTTCCTAGTTGTCGCCCCACGTTGATGCGCCAATTTGCGATATTTATAGTGTTGTATTTTATATTTGCTTCACTTTAACTGCCCCACGTATGGGAGCCAATTTGAAGTAGTATCTGTGTTTTTGTGGCACCACGTGGTGGAAGCTAATATAATGGGAGAATGTTATGTTGATTTCTGCGTTGCCATCTTGTGTGACGTCATTCGTCGGTCGCCTGCTAACTCCATCTGGCGTAGCAATCTATATGAATTAGTTTTAAGGTTATGTATATTGTCTTCCGGCCAGCTATTTAGGTAGGCATTTAATTCTTGCAGGGTGTGAAGCGGAAAAGGAATCTTTTATCCAAAAATTACTAGTGAAGAAATGTGTTTTATACTGTTTTATTGTCAAACACGTGCACTAACACTTTCACAGATTTGTCTAGATAATCGCCATACTGAAACTGTTTATAATAACTTCTCACTTTTAACTCACGTACTTCAATTTTTGTATATAAGTGACTTTGTAATATTTTAGATCTTTTATGATTTTTACTGCGCGTAACTTGACGAACTGAGCGGCCAACGTGTAATGTACGGAGAATTTTGTATAACTGCGGGAGACGATGTGTAGTGCTTCGTGAATCTTGCCGAACTGGAGGAGGATGTGTACTGTGTCGAGAATCTTGCCGAACTGGAGGACGCTCGCTTTGAATCTACACTATTTATAGGCTTGCCTCAAGCTACACCTAAAGATTATAAATGAATTACCATTGGCTAATAAAACGCGCCAACATTAGCGTCTATTTTACTATCCAATGAAAACCACTAATACATATTACTTTTATAGAATGTTCTGGAAGCTTTTTTACTGAAAAGGCGCGAAACATGACGTAACTTCCTGGTTCCCGGTAACGATAAACAACTCACTCCCTTGCTAAAGTATTGTGTTATTGTTAACAGTTTCAGTAGAGCCGAAAATTATTATTTACCATTAATAATTACAATTATTAAACCCCTGAAATCAATGTTACATAAAAATACATATTCATATAAAAATAATTATTTACATTAAAGTAATTTGTGATACAAATTACCGTCTCAACAGACACACAGATGCACACACAGACGCACAAACACACACACGGACATGTTTCCAAAAATGCTTTTTTTGGATTCAGGGGGTCTCAAAACATGTATTTCTGGTGAAATCTCGGTATCAAATTTTTGGGTGGAATGCAATACTTCCCCTACTTACTATACGTAGTAGAGAAAGTAAAAACATAGGACAAGGACCATTAATTTATCAAAAAATAATGAACTTATACAAGAACACATAACTCCAAAATTCAGACTTCTATCAACTTTGAGCCAAAAGAAATTTCACAGCACCTCATCTTAAAACCTTCTCATTCTACCTGATTGTAAACTCATTCCATGAGGAATTATTAGATGGTATTATAAAAGCTGTTAACATTTTTCCACTCGGTTAAAAGCCATTAAACATGACAAACATACAAAGTTCATAAAAAAAAAAATTATCTTATCATTGCATGTACTGGGTGATCAGCATATAGCAGAACAGGTTTCATGGCTCTTAACTGGCCAGCAGCGAAACACGAGGCTTCAGTGTGAACTGAACTCTTGCAAACGTAGAATTATTAGTTAGTTGATGCAATACAATGGATATTAAGTGAAATGACTATTTGGGCACCAGTATTCTGTTCCCCAAAAAGTATTCATTTATCATTCATACATCCGTACAGAATCTGCAAGTGCCATAAGGAATTTTAAGAGAGATTTCCTGAAGCTCCAGTTCCAGGTCAAACTACAATTCATAGATAGTGTATAAATTATGTGAAGTGGGAAGTCTTCTGATAAGAAACATAAGAGACCACAACTGTATTCGCAGAAGAAACTCTAAATAACATTGGACACGCTCTGGAAAGATCTCCTAGAAAATCACTTCATCTTTCCCAGCAAGTGGAAATTGCCTATGGCTCTGTTCAAATGGCTACAAAGTTACTCAAGTTAAAGCCTTATAAAATTACTGTAGTGCAAGAACTTAAACCAGGTGACCCTGCATAAAGAATGAGATTTTGTGAATGTGTTTTGAATCAGGTACATGACAGTCAAATGGATCTTAATCTAATTTTCTTTTCTGACGAATCGTGATTCCACCTAAGTGGGTATATTAATATGCAAAACAATTATTAGTGGAGTGCTGAAAAGCCTAACCACCTTCACCAGGAACACCTGCATGATCACAAAATAGGAGTGTGGTGCACTATTAGCAGCAAGAAAATAATAGCCCCAATTGTTTTATGGAAACAATAGTGAGAGGCATGTGCAAAATATTTTGCAGTCATTTGTTGGCAAATTAACTGAGAAGGAAAAAAGTTACGCGACTTTCCTGCAGGACTCTGCAAAGGCACATACAGCCAACTTCTCTTTATAGGAAATCCGTGAAGTGTTAGAAGACAAAATTATTACTAACAACATATGGCCCCCGCATTCCCCCAATTTAATCCCCTGCAATTTTTATCTCTAGAGGGGATTAAAAGATAAAGTTTAGAAAAAAAATTCACACATTTTAGAGGAACTTAAAAATAACATTTGTTAAGAAATTGCTGGCATTTCTCAGAGGGAACTGCAGCATGTAATGGCCAATTTCCTAAGTAGGTACCAGAAATGCTTGAACAACAAAGGGAGGCACTTCAAACATCTCCTGGCTTGATATATGAGAGTACTTTTTAAGTGTTTACTTTTCATTTCTTAATTAGAAATAACTTGTGCAACAAACTGTAGTATATTTACTGCAGACGTGCTGTCAGTGCTCATAGCAAGCAGCACTACTGACCAGCTAAGAGCTGCGAAACTTGTTCTGCTCTATGCTGATCACCCAGTATTTAAAACATGAGTATTTGAGTCTTGATTACAGTAGAAAGATACTTGAGATATTCAAGAACTTACAGTACCCTGAAATACTACTTAGATATTCATTTTTATATTGTTAAAATGCACATTTTTCGCAGTTTCTGAAAAAGAAACACAGTAAACAGAGGCAAAATATAAACGGGAAGAGATTGTTTATTTAGACCAATATTCAAATCTGCACATGAACAGAATAAAAGATGCATATGTACAGAGTGGCCCACATAAAGTGTTACAGGTGAATATCTCTTAAACAAATATGAAAAACCAAACGCCAAGAATTCCAAATCTTATAGGAGCAAGGGGCCTTCCAAACTGTGATATGGAAAGTACTTCCATGGGCACATGGGCTTATGGGGCACATGGGGGCCCAACCTCAGAATTTTAAATGAAACCATAATTTTTTTTATATTCTGGTTTCCCTCAATAAACTAAGCAACTTTTATTAAAACATTTTTTTTCTAAAATGAATTGTTGAGCTCTTAAAGTGTATTTTCATTCAAGTATACAATAGTAGAAAACAGTATTAAACAAATAAGTCAACAAACCATAAATGGTTGAGAAAATGGTAATATGATTGACCAGTAATTGTGCCTTCAAAGTAGTAAGGGTTGATGACAAGGTTATCAAGAATTCCACGAAACATTTAATGACCAACAATGATAAAAAGGCAGTTCTCTCATCCATTTAGGGTTTTCAGAAGCCCAGTAATGCATACTATGCCTATTAACTTGTTCAGTATTTGAGAATGTTGCCTCACCTGAAAATAATATGTATGCCAAGAATGAACCATTCTCTGCAATGGCATTGTGTAACCATTCATAAAAAACAACTCAAAGTGAAAATCTCTTTGTGTGACCTCTGACACGATAAGGATGGTATTTCTGCTGCTTTAGTATCTACTGTACTGCAGTGCGGCTAATTCCACTGTCTTTGGACAATTCACATTGACTTATCTCTGGATTTACTTCTACTTCAAGAATATAGATAGTATTTTCATCATTCACTTCTGATTTCACCTTTAAGCAATTCTTGTTCTTTACACTTCCTACTTACGTAGTCCTACTTTCCAGTCATTTGAATTTCATATGTAACATTTGCATCCCATATCTTGAGACGGTAATTTGTATCACAAATTACTTAAAGGTAAATAATTATTTTAATATAAATATGTATTTTTGTGTAACATTGATTTCAGAGGTTTAATAATTGTAATTATTATTGGTAAATAATAATATACGGCTCTATTGAAACTGTTAACAATAACACAATACTTTAGCAAGGGGGTGAGTTGTTTATCGTTACCGGGAACCAGGAAGTTACGTAATGTTTCGCGCCTTTTCAGTAAAAAAAGCTTCCAGAATGTTCTATAAAAGTAATATGTATTAGTGGTTTTCATTGGGTATTAAAATAGACGCTAATGTTGGCGCGTTTTATTAGCCAATAGCAGTTCATTTATAATCTTTAGGCGTATCTTGAGGCAAGCCTATAAATAAGCCATGTCTGAGGTAATCGTCCCCCCAGTTCGGCAAGATTCTCAAAACATTACACATCGTCTCCCAGTGTTCAACAAGATTCTCAACATATAACACGTCAGCTCCCAGTTCAACAAGATTCTCATGTCGGTCTCTAAATTCATCAAGTTACGCGCAGCAGAAGTACGAGAAATCTTATAAAGTATTATACAGTTAAATATATAAAGTTGAAGTACGTGAGTTAAATGTGATAAGAAGTTATTATAAACAGTTTCAGTTTGGGCGAGTATCCAAATTAATATGTAAATGTGTTAGTGCACGTGTTCGACAATAAAACATTATAAAACACATTTCTTCACTAGTAATTTTTGGATAAACGATTCCTTTCCGCTTCACACCCTTCAAGAGAAACATGTTCGACCCTAAATAGCTAGCCGGTGGACATTTAAAATTCATGCAAATTGCTAACGCCAGAGGGATCTACGGACCAGACCAAACCAACGAGTGACGTCACACAAGATGGCAACGCAGAAATCAACATAACATTCTCCCATCATATTGGCTTCCACAACGTGGTGCTATAAACACGTAAAATTGCTATTGCAAATTGGCTCCCATACGTGGGGTAATTAAAGTTATGTAAACAAACATTTATTTGCAACATTTGTTACGTAAAACAGAATACGTAAGCTATACCTCCCATCAAATTGGCGCCCAACGTGGGGCGAAGTGACTAGGAAAGGAAGGCGAAGTGACTAGGAAAGGAAGGCGAAGTGACTAGGAAAGGAAGGCGAAGTGACTAGGAAAGGAAGGCGAAGTGACTAGGAAAGGAAGGCGAAGTGACTAGGAAAGGAAGGCGAAGTGACCAGGAAGCATAATCAGGACGTGGAACGAAAGCAGCAGTAAAATGATCTACAAGACGCAGATTCCAGAAACAAGAGGAGCGACAAACGGCGCGGATAAGTGGATACAAAAAACATCGAAACGACGTAGATTCATCATAAAACAACGCAGAAGCGACATACAAATCTAGGAGAAAGGGGCAGAACGCTGGACATCAAAGCTACATCAACAGGCAGCATCATAAAGGTCAGGTGATTGTAATTTTTTTTTAGAAAACAAAAACAATGGCTGCTAGGAATACTGAAGAAATAATGATGAAGGGGGATAGTGTAACAGTAAGCTGTAATTCAATACAGGATACAAAAAAAGGCTCAAACAATGTAGTATTGAAGAAAAAAAATGTTAGTGCAGAAAGTCAGAATAGAATAGCAGGAAATGTTAATCTTGATGCTAGTATAATGATGGAAATGCTGAGAAATATGTATAGGGAAACGAGGGAATATATTAGTAAGAAAATAGATCAGAGTTTCATGGAATTGAGAGAAGATATGCAAAAGAGTCATAGGGAGTTAAGAGAAGATATTGGTAAGAGCTTTGAACAAAACAGGAAATCAATTGAAAATATTGGTAGGAGTAATGAGGTATTAGAGCAAAAAGTAGATCAAAGTAGTGAAGAAATTGAAAAGAAAGTTATGAAGCTAGATATTAGCAGGCCAAAGATGAGAGATGAAAATGAAGTAATAGCAAGTGAGATAGGAGAAATTTCAAAGAAAATGCTAGACATGAACATGGAAATAGGTAACAAAGAAAGTGAGGTTAATACTAAAAGTGAGGTTAATGTAGAATGTACAGAGTTAGGAAGTCAAGTGAGTAATATTTCAAGTGAGCTAAGAGAGATGAAAGAGGTTAGGAATGTAGATGTAAATCAGGCGCAAGTTAATTTCAGAGGGGAAATATCAGAAATACAAAATGAGTCAGTAATGCAAAGAAGTAAATTGTACCAAGATATTCAGAATGAAAACTCCAGTCCAGTACAGTTTAGTACAGATTTGTCAGAGTACTTTCAAATTAAAGAGATAGTAGAAGAATTGAAAATGAATGTTGTTAAAAGACGTATTGTTCAAGAAACTGTAGATTGTTTTCAAATATTATCATGTGATGAAATTTCAAATGAATACAAGAGGTTATTCATGAACAACAATTTGAAGGTTAGGTTACGGCTACGAGTAATGTTTAGCCACACACAATTTGATCCAGGAGGGTAAATAGCAATAAGATGTAAAGTAAATGCTGGATAGTTAAAGACGACTTGCAGAGAAATGTATTGGAACGTAAGAGGGTTAACTAAATATATATGTCATTTGAAAAGAGAAATAAGTTAGAAAATTACAAAAAAAAAGAGAAATGTTTAAAAAAAAAAAAAATAAATAAATAAATAAATTAAATTTTTAGTAACTGTAACAACATTTGAAAATTAAGAATGCAAAGATTGAAACTTAATATGATATTAAATTAAAAGTACGTAAATACAATTCCAAGATTTAAAAATTAAAATTGCAAAGATTGAAATTTAATATGATATTAAATTAAAAGTACGTAAATACAATTCCAAGATTTAAAAATTAAGAATGCAAAGATTGAAACTTAAGATGATATTAAATTAAAAGTACGTAAATACAATTCAAAGAGTATTGTTAAAACAAAGTACAAAATAACAAAAAAAAAATTGGTAAAAATAATTAAAAATAATTGAAACAAATACTTATGTAGCAAACAGAAAATGTGAAACAGTACCTAGATTTAAGAGATGTAAATATTTGTGTAGAGGGTGAATATTTTGGTAAATATGTATAATAATTACAAAAATCTTAAATTTATATATTTTTGTCAACAATGTAAGAGGGTAAACAATTTTGAAACAGTGATTAAATAATTCAGGGTACAGTATTTGCTATAAAAAAAAAAAATTTGTAATGTCAGATTAATATCTAAACAAATTGAACCAAAGCCAGTAAGTAGTGGCGAGATAAAACATATGTCGTGTGTTAAATACGTGTGAAGTGTAAAGTGAAAGTGATAGCGTGTGTTCCAAGATTTAGGAGACTAAAAACACAAATTATAAAATTCTAAACAAGTTATAAATATTTATAATTATGTTTCTAGTGGGGCATATGAGACGGTAATTTGTATCACAAATTACTTTAATGTAAATAATTATTTTAATATAAATATGTATTTTTGTGTAACATTGATTTCAGAGGTTTAATAATTGTAATTATTATTGGTAAATAATAATATACGGCTCTATTGAAACTGTTAACAATAACACAATACTTTAGCAAGGGGGTGAGTTGTTTATCGTTACCGAGAACCGGGAAGTTACGTAATATTTCGCGCCTTTTCAGTAAAAAAAGCTTCCAGAATGTTCTATAAAAGTAATATGTATTAGTGGTTTTCATTGGGTATTAAAATAGACGCTAATGTTGGCGCGTTTTATTAGCCAATAGCAGTTCATTTATAATCTTTAGGCGTATCTTAAGGCAAGTCTATAAATAAGCCATGTCTGAGGTAATCGTCCCCCAGTTCGGCAAGATTCTCAAAACATTACACATCGTCTCCCAGTGTTCAACAAGATTCTCAACATATAACACGTCAGCTCCCAGTTCAACAAGATTCTCATGTCGGTCTCTAAATTCATCAAGTTACGCGCAGCAGAAGTACGAGAAATCTTATAAAGTATTATACAGTTAAATATATAAAGTTGAAGTACGTGAGTTAAAAGTGATAAGAAGTTATTATAAACAGTTTCAGTTTGGGCGAGTATCCAAATTAATATGTAAATGTGTTAGTGCACGTGTTCGACAATAAAACATTATAAAACACATTTCTTCACTAGTAATTTTTGGATAAACGATTCCTTTCCGCTTCACACCCTTCAAGAGAAACATGTTCGACCCTAAATAGCTAGCCGGTGGACATTTAAAATTCATGCAAATTGCTAACGCCAGAGGGATCTACGGACCAGACCAAACCAACGAGTGACGTCACACAAGATGGCAATGCAGAAATCAACATAACATTCTCCCATCATATTGGCTTCCACAACGTGGTGCTATAAACACGTAAAATTGCTATTGCAAATTGGCTCCCATACGTGGGGTAATTAAAGTTATGTAAACAAACATTTATTTGCAACATTTGTTACGTAAAACAGAATACGTAAGCTATACCTCTCATCAATCTCTTATTAAACACTGTTGATGCAGTTTGATAATTTCTCCTGCACTCACCTAGTACTAAAATCTTGCTACATCAAAATCTCCCACATTTTTTAATTTTGAGAGCCACAGTAAATAATCAACATGACTAACTGCATACAGTGTTGTATTTTAGGAGCTCAGGTGGCTTTGAAACCACAATACCCATGTTCTTTCATTTGATACTTTATTTCCTCCCCGAGTTCACGAGGTGTAACAACTTCAAACACAAAATGAAAACATCCTATAACAGCTCAATTCATTTTAGAAAAAAAAATGTTTTAATAAAAGTTGCTTAGTTTATTGAGGGGAACCAGAATATTAAAAACAATTATCCTAAAAAAATTCAGAGGTTGGGTTCCATATGCCCCATAAGTGGCCACATGGAAATATTTTCCATGTCACAATTTGGAAGACCCCTTGCTCCTATAAGATTTGGAATTCTTGGCATTTGGTTTTTCTCTATTCGTTTAAGAGATATTCGCCTATAACACTTTATGTGGCCACCCTGTATATTGCAATAGGAAAATTAAATGCAAATTTAAGTGTGCATAAAGAAAACACTAAAAAGTAAATATTAGAAAGAAAGAGTGAACGGTACACATGCTTACAGCATAATACGTTCCATAAAGCTCAATATTATGAAGCTTTCATTAGCTAATGCTTCATATGTACTGGGTCTAAGTATAACATAGCTGTATGCCTGAACAAGTGTAATGCTGCCACATGTATAGGTGAAGATTATGGATTTCTGTGAATGAACGATTCAAATTGTAACTTCCAGGTTTATATTAGTATCAAGAACCTCAAAGTGATGCAAAGTTTGGGACGTTGAAAATCATGAATGTTTAATCATGAGGTTCAAAATATATTATAAACAGAGAGAAATCAATGGCACCAAAAATGGTGTAAACGATGAGAAAATGTTCATTCCAGGAACATTAAAGGTTATTGATGCATTTTAGCATTATTTTATGGATGTTTAAGCTATGAAGCACATTATCCTGATTTTATTCATTATAAAAGCTTAAGGCTATTAGTATATATATTGAACTAATTAGTTAAATGTTAAACATAGTAGGAACACACAGCTATATTCTTTGTTCTTATTTTGCATTATCATGTTTCCATATACTCATTCTTAAAACCTAACACAAGCCTTAGACACTACCAAGTTTCAATTAAGTACAGCAATTGTCTGCTGATCAATTTCGCAAATTTTTCTTCTGAGCACAGAAGTTTCATGATACAGATTTCCAATGCAGCTTGAATATAAAACAACCATCATCACTGAAGCAGTGAGTGGTATTTGTTAATTTATTATGGAGCAACTGTTAATGATTAACTAGACAAGCATCTATTAATTCAATAATCTAATTAGATGGCTTCCTTTAGAGCACCATAAACTTTAATGCCAAGTACCTAATGACACGTAAAATATCACCAACTTTCATATGTCCATTAAAATTGAATAAAAATACACTTATGACTACAAGAAGCTACATCATGCATGGTGCTTATAATTAAGTTTCAAGCAAACCATTTTCTTTACAAAAAAGCTATGATATAACTAATTTTTCATTCTTCTCATAATTCCAATACATTACACTTCCATGCAACACAGACTTAAGAATTTGGAAGTCTGACAACATAGCAACAATAAATTTTGGTAATCAATAACAATATGGGTGGTGATTTTTAGCATTTTGAAATCAGAAATTTTGCATTTTGATTTGTACATTTAGCGTTTTGTAGCATTTATGAATTTACAATTTAGCATTTTGAAGAATTATATAATTTGAGTTAATTGTGATTGTCTTTTGAAATATGTAACATTGATATGAAATTAAAATCACATAGTTCAGGAGTTGATAGTGTGATAAAAATGCAAAAATTATATTTTGGATTTGGATTTTTTTTATATATATATATATATAACTAAAATAGGTTAAAGCAACAGAGAGAAAAAAGGACCAAAATTGTTACAGGCTAAAGCATGATCTAGGGAGAGAAAAAAAAAAATAAATTTACACTGAACCAGAATAATAAAAAGAAAATACACAAAATTAACTTAAGTCAAGCAAGTTCATAAATCAGTGGCACTGTTGAATGAAATCATAGAACATACCGCAACATTTTGTTTTGTCATTCATGTTCTCCTGTTACTCATAATTAAATTATATTATTGAAAACATACATGCAGAACTTGTTGGGCAAACTCTGGGTGTTTGAGTTTAACAGAAGTCTACATAATTTGCAACAGCTGGGAATCAAAATATTCATATCCCTCACCAAAACTACCCATTTTAACAACCTGAAAAATGCCATCTTTCTTTTACCTACATTTAATCTTTCAAATCTATTGACCATATTCGGCCAGTAGTGTCAGGATTAAAAAGCTTAACAACCTCTCAATGTGATTGCACAATCTTTGTTGCACTTACGCATAAACTCTAGTAAACACTTTTTTTCACTTTGCTCTTTATATTTTCATTTAATGGAGTTCATAAATTGTAACATATATATAACTATCCTCTCACACACCTTTTAGCAGCATGCCTAAACTTAGCAACTCATCCCGCAACTTATGTGCAAAAGGGTAGAAAGTGTCTTCCAACTTGGTAATCAATCTAGTCACAAATTTAGCCTGACAATATACTTAAAACAGTTACATTATCATTAGGAATACAGCTGATTATTTTTTCCTATGCCCAAAAATTCAGATTTTAAATGGACTTGATTTATTTTAAATGTCATAATGGGATAAAAAAATTTATTTCACCAAATAAAGAAAAATGCTCCCTTTTCACCTTCCCATTCTGCCTTCCAGAATGGTGGTCAAGTGCGTCAAACATTCCAAGAGCATACAAACTCTGCAGTTGAAGTTTCCAGAAGAGAAAGAGAATTTTACATTTTATTACATTTTCTACACACATCAAAAAGTGGTACACAGATGATGAAAAATGAAAATACAAGAGTACAAGCCTTTATTAGCATTTTGCACTATATCGCATTTGCAAAAAAGCACCATCCCTACCAATAACTTTAAAAATTGCTGTAAATTACATCCATATCAATTATGTATTGGAACCTGTTCTAACATGCTTCTATGATTAGCTTATCTCTAACAAACAATACAGCACATCTCACCAGCCATCTATTGTTTCCACTTAATATTGTTTTATTCTATGGGGAACATCCTCAATCATATCATTTGTAACAATTTAATTACTCCATGTAGAAAGAGCTTCTATCACAACAATATCCACTTCAACTCTATGCATAAAAATAATATTTTAGACAACAGTTAGACTCTGAATAGATTTAAACTATGTAGAATGCAAGATTATTAAACTTGCACAATCACATTTTTTCCTCCAAATTTTGCAGCGCTGGACTTAGGACATGTGGACTAAGAAAGGGTATGGATTTCAATAAACTTGCAGGACACCTCTTAGTCAAATGAAAGTTGTTTAGTACTACATTCCATATTAGAGCACAAAAACAAACTGCTATCAGTGCACTTTGTAATTGTTTTCCCTATTTTGGTTATGTTTGATCAATTAGCATTATCAGTTTGTCTTAGTGTTCCTTCATATCTTAAAACAACCTTAAAATTCCACATTTGTTGAAAGCACAAATTTCATCAAGATGAATCGAATAAAATATTGCACATATAACTACTTATACAACAATTTGAAAATATTCCAACAATAATGATTATGTTCTGTGGAACCAGTTTGTTACACAAGCTCATGTTGATGTCAAATAATATCACATATCTTGTTCTCACGCATTATCAATACTGCATCATAATGAACAATTAAAAATAATGAGTCTATTCAATTTGAAATACAAAACTGCAGCTGCACCATGGAAGCTCTTATTAGTGGACTCAAACTTTGCAATTTACTTGAATTTGACATTCCTCAATGTTCTTTCATCCTGACCTCTAAACTTCTTTTGGGTTTTCCAATGTATATTTTTTTACAATCTTTGCAATCCATTGATAATTTGGTTTTTGGTGTGCTATCTTTGAGTGTGGTTCAATTGGTTCCTGATGTTATATTTATTTTGCGACACTAATTTTATACTGAATTTCTTGAAATTTTTCTCAAATTTCCAAAAAAGTTTTAGATTAAAGGAGAATTCAATGTATTTAAATTTAGGTTTCTTCAGTTTCTTTAAAGTGACAATTTCTTTCAACCTATTCTGTGCTTTGTGCTTACCAATATGAGTTTAAAAATAAATTAGGATGAATATAAATGAATAATTATTAATGAATATTATCTGCTTAGTTATCTGTAGGTCATGGTAGCAGGAGAGTAGTAACAACTTAGATGAAGTATGGGTTCAAATTATTTATTAATAACTTCAGTTAGCTAATTGAATATATCAATTCCAATAATGTACAATGAACAAATCCTGATATTTACGTTGATATTGTAATGAAAAGAAGCTAGAAACAGTGATGTGTATTGAATTTATTTAAAGGTGAGTCGGAATTGTAACACTAACATCACTTAAGTTTACTCACTTAACATGTTTCGGGAAACCGTTGTTTCCATCCTCAGAAGGTTAATTCAACTGAATTAGTGAATGTAGTGTTACAATTCCGACTCACCTTTAAATAAATCCTGATATGTTCACTAATGTATTGGCTTTCCACCTGCTACAATTCACATCATGCAAATTTTTAACTTGAGTGCATCAGCACATCTATGTTCTGATGAAATCCTTGAAAGAGGTGATGAAAATTTCCCATAACTGTTAATTTCTTGAGTATTAACACAAATTAAAAACACATGAACTCTACATACTTGATTTCCTCTTACAATGCTATAGCACAGGTAATCGATTTGTTACTTATTTGTTCTCATAGGAGGAGAGAGACAATAAATGCGCATTCCATAGCTTGTACATTAATAATGGCATGGTAACTTGATTTAGAATATAGTGTAACCTAAATCCAATATAGTTCCCCTAAAATGGTGCCAACACAAAAGCGATTCACAATACATACTATAACACAATAGCACAATAGCAATAACATGGATTGAGTAAATGTCAATATGAAACAATAAAACATCACTCATAATCAAATATAACATACTGGTAATCGTTTAAAACTATACATTCACATAATCTGTTACAAATGCTTTTTAATATTTAACATTTAAAAAGCATTTACCTCCAGAGTATTACAAGTTATTTTAACTCATAATCATTGGTTTCTATTTTTACCTGTAGTGTAATAGTGTTTGTGTTTATGTTTATCTCATTATTCTTCAAGGGTAGTCTTCATTTATTGGCAGTGTGTGCTTCCTTATATGGCTTTAAAATTTGCTTATGATACCTTCCTAGTGCAAAGGTCAATTCGAAAGTAATGCCTCCCATTTTTTTGTGTTGCCCGAGTGTCCGAGCCAGATTATGTTGGTGTAGTATTAACTGTTGAACTTTTCCGCTAGTATCCTGTTAGTTTTGTTGTCCTGCAACAAATAGCAGCAGCAGCAGCAGTAGGGGAGCATTCCAAAGTGGTAATAACATCAAGGTGTGTATAAAACAGAGATGTGTGATTGAATTCCTTACGGCTGAACAATTGCGCCAATTGAAATCCATCTACGCTTGGTGTATGGAGATGATACAGTAGATGTGAGTAATGTGAGTGGGTGGGTACAGCATTTGAAGTGGTGAAAAGGATGTGCAGGACAAGCCATGCCCTGGTCGACCCCACTCGTCTGTCACAGCAAATAATGAACAGCATCTCGATCAACTCATCTGTAAGGATCGGCAGATTATGACCAAGCAATTGTGTGTAGAGCTGAATGTTGGCCTTAGACAAGATGTTACACAACCTTAATTATCGCAAAGTGTGTGTGAGATGGGTCCCGCGGATGCTTTCACAAGACCAAAGGCCCCACACCAGTTTTGCGACCATGGAGCTCATTAACAAATTTGGCTGGACATCCTACCACATCCACCATACAGTCCTGATTTAGCACCTTCGGACTTTATCTTTTTGGGCCTATGAAAAATGCATTACATGGCCAACATTCTCCAGACTCAGATGCTGTTGTCACAACTGTAAGATAGTGGCTAGCCTCAGCTGGTTCAGATTTTTATGAGCATAGCATGCAGGCTCTCGTTCATCGTTGACAAAAGTGCATAACGAATGGTGGCGATTATGTGGAAAAATAACAGTATGTAGCTGAAATCTTGCTCTGTTTAACTGTGTTATTGTGCTTTCTGTATCTGTTGTAGTTTCCATGAAAATAAATAGGAGGCATTACTTTTGGAATTATGTAATATTTTTCCTTCTGGATGATGTTGCAATTCATAAGCATGTTCACCTGTTTATATCAACACCACCACCGCCATTATTATCACTATCACTGTCACTGTCATTGCCACTACCATTATCATTATTATTATTATTATTATTATTATTATTATTATTATTATTATTATTATTATTATTATTATTATTATTATTGGTCCTGTGTACATTAACTCCATTTTCAAATTCTTTTTGATAGATGCTTTAGAAAAGCTATGTTTCCTTAATAAAAATGTCCCCAAATTTTGGTATCAATTTTCTATGTCTTTATTGTATTCTTTCTCTTTTTTGCCTTATCTTGCAAAATGAAATTGAGTTTTATTTATGAATGCTCTTTAACTATTATGCTTCTTAGCATCCCATTCCATATATTGGGCATGAAAGACTTGAAATGTTGCTCAGAGACCTCTTTATCAGGCTTGAGGTTCTTTTACGTGCTGCAAATCTAAGACACAGGACTACCTGCTTTGCTTCCCTTCCAAAGGAAGCCATGCTAAGGATTTTTACACCCAAAAATATCCATCACCTCTGGCCTCTTCGTGCAATTCTTGCTTTCTCTTGCAATTATCCATTTTCTTCTTCGGTTAATTCTTTCTGTGTGTTTATGGTCACAGGAGTATTTTATTACTAGTGGCTTAGGTTTAACATTCAACATTAACTCAACTGGTGCAAATTTTGTTGTTACATTAATCAAATGATTTATTGAATCTTCTATACAGGGTGGACCTTTAAGTTGAGACTGTACAATATCTCCAAAAGTAAGTGTTTTAGAAAGAAATGTCTTGAATAAAAGTTGTTTGATATTATGGGGTGAAGTAAATGCCATTAGTCGTATTTTATTTGGAGGACTTGTGATGGTCATTTTAGGGTCAATTTAATTTGACCCTAATTGCAGGTTCGTATTTGAAAAAATAAATTGACCCTAAAATGACTATCATAATATAATCCAAACAAAACACAACTAATGGCATTTACTTTCACCCATAACAACAAGCAACTTTTATTACAGACATTTCTTTCTACAATGCTTAGTTTTGGAGAAATTGTACAGTCTCAACTTAAATGGTTCACCCTGTATATTTACATTTACGAAACCAGGAAGAATGATCTTTATAGCAAAGGATGCAGAAATAACTTATGTCCCTTAAAATTCTTTCTGATGGATTCTCTTGTGGGTAATAGGAAGATTATTTGCACAATTTAATCTCCAGTGTTTGCAATGTGTCTTGGAACAATTTACTTTTATGGACAGTGGAATTATCTGACAAAATTGCTTGCATTTTTTCATATTTTATATATATATAATCCTTAGTTATCTTGCTTAAGCAAGTATGACTGTTAATGTTTCTGACTGGAAATATCTTAAATTTAGTGAATGTATGTAACATAATGAATATATATTTACAACTAGTGGCTAATCACAGCTTTAGCTGTGAATTAAAGACTATAATTGTTGAGAACAGAAATGCATTTATCAAGAATGTTCATATACTTAATTGCACAGTACTTAAAACACAATATGAGTAAATTTCCATTCTGGAATAAATTTTTAATTTGAATAGTGTTGCGGCCTTAAGGGACTTGCACCTCTTTCACAAATACTTCATACCATCATTTGTATTCTGGCTCTTGCTGTTGAAGAATCCCTTAGCAAGATACCATGCCATCAGGGACATCCTTGTAAATGACTCATTAAACACAGAACATATACTCAAAATAAAGTATGTAATCCAATATAATAAAAAAGAGTTGGTTGGGAATGTATTGCACATCACTGATAGGATAAACTTATTTAAATTTATTTTGTACAACAGTGGATTTTTGTATGTTTCAAGATATTGCCACTACCTATTAAAGTGAATATGAAATACATATGCTAAATACACATTTGAAATGAACTGCGCCAGTATTACAAGTATCCCTCTGCTAGCTTTAGCTGCAAATAATGCCAATTTCTATTGTCAACATAAGCAAATGTTGCTCTCTGCTACATTGAACTATCTTCCTGCCTTTCATTGCCATTTTTACTTTCTCTACTACGTATAGTAAGTAGGGGAAGTATTGCATTCGACCCAAAAATTCGATACCGAGATTTCACCGGAAATACATGTTTTGAGACTCCCTGAATCCAAAAAAAGCATTTTTGGAAACATGTCCGTGTGTGTGTCTGTGTGTGTGTGTGTCTGTGTGTGTGTGTGTGTGTGTGTGTGTGTGTGTGTATGTGTGTGTGTGTCTGTGTGTGTGTCTGTGAACAGCATAGCTCAGAAACGAACAGTCGGATAAACACCAAACTTGGTATTTAGGTTCAGTATCTTCCAGAGATGCGACACGAAGGTTTTCAAGAAAATCCCCCCACCCCAGACTACCCTTTACATGGAACATTTTTCGAAAATTTTAATTTTCTCAAAAATGGCTCTAACGATTTTGATTAAAATATCATATGTTTAAGGTACTTTCATGACAAATGAAATGTATATCTCGAATTTTCTGGGAATGTCTCCAAAAGTGTTCTTCATTCTGAACGACTTTTGCATAACTGGTAAACCATAAGAGATAGACAAAATTTTACTGCACAAAAAATGTAGATCGCGTTACAATACACAATTTATGTCATATACATTTTTGTTGTTGAGTGAACCGTTTTCGAGATATTGCTTGTTATTCCCTTAAATTTTCCAATACTTATACTTTTTCTCAAATTCGTTACTCATTTTTTTATGTCCTGGACATGCAAAGAGAATGGAATGCGCCACATAGCAACCAGCGTTAAAATATTTGACTATCGCTTAAAAGCTGCCATATTCCCCTTGCATCTACAAGAAAATTACCAATAAGATTGACATCTCGATATCTCGATTAACATGAAGCATATGGAGAATAGGCGTTTGTAAAAATAGATTGTACAAGAGTAGAGAAAGTCATGTGAGTGTAACACATCAGATTTTTTTCAGCATAAAGAATCACCTTACACTTGGAAGTAGTGTCATAAGATGTTCTTCTGTTTGCCCTCCATTTCCTGACTACCTACTAGTTCCAACACCCCTTACAATAATAGGCCAACAATAAATGTAACAAAGCAGAGAATGATAATGCATTATAATGTAAGATAGATATGAAACACTTGAATCCAGTTAACACCGAATGATTTTGTACTCAAATTTAACATGGCTTTGAATTTAATGCACATCACAATTTTGAATACTGTACTTGGACAAAAAAACGTGTGCATTAGATTTGCAAAAATTCAGTATAACTTTAAGCTTGCAAATAACATGTTTTTTAGCGGATAAATATTTGGCGACATGGTTACCAACACTGTGATCAATGTACCAATGACAAATAAACATTTCTTCTGTTTGAATGCAACACACATGGGTGGCTATGAACTTAAAACAGCCAATTACTGTGAAATTGACATAGTAATTAGCCTTTTTAAGTTTACATAAGTTTATCTGCAAATATTTTGATTTTTAAATTTTAGAATTTAAGATTTTTGCACCATTGTGAAGACTGAGCAGGTTTGATTGATATGCTATTCTTAGATGGGACTTTCAACATTAATGTGCAAATTTATTTACAAGTTCAAAATATAGATGCATAACCCTGGAGGCATTTCTCCATGTGCATCAATAGTAATTATTGCATTCTTTTGGTCCCTTAAAATTGCCTGTGGATCCAAGTCATGTTTTACATTCATGGATTTGGCTTTTTGGCAAAGTTCACAAACTGGAATTAATTTTCTAACTTTCTTTCCCAAATGTTTTATATCCAATATTTCACTTATTGCTAAAGCAGTGTTCTCATAACCTGAATGTGGAAGAGAATGGTGAAATGTGGCAATTGTTTCATTTTCATGCTACTGGGTATAATTTTCCATTTCTTAACATCAGCTCCATGCTATTTTACTATACATTATGTTTTCCTATTTTGCCATTTATTCCTGGTTTCATTTCTGATCTTACATTAAATAATTTTCCTAATTCAGAATCTTCTTGTTGCAATTCAGAGATGTTCTTTAGCTTTTTAGTAAGTGCTTTATTTTCTTTCAAGCTTAATTTCATGACTTTTATATCATGGTGTGGATTACTGATTGTTTTGGTATAAGTTTGTGATTCAAGATATGTCACTGAATACGTTTTGTTTTCCAGAAATGTATCTAATTTCTGTGTTGTGCGACATGATTTCATAGAGGTATCTCAAGATTTTTTAATTTGTAAGTTTACATTTTTTAATAAAGTATACGTTTATATGATTAGTATACATTATAATTGTATAATTATATATATATATATATATATATATATATATATATATATATATATATATATATACTGCAAAACTTCTGTAGTACAAAATGCATGGCCCCCAATTTCTTGTTCTGTGATGCATGCATTGGCTTCTGTATTACATAATGATCTTTATGTAGTTGAAATACATGTTTGTCTCCTATACTCACTGCCAAAGAAGAAAGGGACTGACATTTTGTGGAGAGAGAGAGAGAGAGAGAGAGAGAGAGAGAGAGAGAGAGACGATGTTACTGCTTATCGCGACCACGAGGACAGCGCGTTAAAATTATGTGTATGAAGGTGAATGGGTTGCACCTGCATTGTAGGGTGGGTATTATTTGTATTAGTATATGAAGACAATTATAAAATAATGAATTTACATGCAAAGGATAGAATATGCAAGAGTATATCAGTGTAAATATCTGCATTAACAAGAGAGACATACCTGTGAAATATTTATACTTATTCTAATGGGAAAATGCTGTTGATTCTCTCACACAGCATATTATTTCCCACATTTGTACTTTAATTGTGATACTTTTACCAAATACAATTTTATTCGGTTACCAAGTACGCTCAGTTTTTTATTCGGCTCGCTATCTATCATTAATTTTGGATATTGTTAAGTATCCATTAAAAGTGTTAACACAATTTCAAATGCTCATAAAACACACGCACGCACACGCACGCGCACGCACACACACAAAGCAATTAACTGTACAAGTAGGATGATTCAAAATAACTTGTCAGTACACAGGCAATCTCTTATTGATGCAAATACATTGCAATCTGTGGCTAAAGAAAGACACTGTTTATAACTGCAGGGATAGCAGAAGATAAGACATGTAATTCATGTTACTGCAAAGGTCGCTTGGCAGGCATGTCATGTTAATCACATGTTACAATATCGGCAATAAGGTTTTTGCATCTATCGTTGCTATGGGAATGTCTTAGCTCTAATTGGTCCTTCTAATCATTGCTCTGACAACTGCTATGACATATCCATCCCCCCCATTCATTTAAAGCTTTCTGCCATGTGGTTAGTAACTGTCAATCCCTTTCTTGATTGGTGCCGACTATAATGATCTATCTGAAGTAACAGACCTCCATAGGAATGAATGCTGGCATCAGTGTATATATGAAACGATAATTTTGGCCCCAACATTCTAGTAGAATGGTATTTTGAAATAATTTCTTTGCAATTTCAAAGGCTGTTTGGTGATTCCGTGATGCAAGATACCATTCAGAACTCAGGGTGTCTACTGCCTTGAAGGTCGAAAATTCCAGTATTTCCAGTACAAGTTTTAACAAAATCCAATACAGTATTGCAGTAAAAATGCAGTAATATTCAAAAGTATGTTGTGGCTAGCTTAGCATCTTTGCTGGTTTTATATGCTTTCGCAACCATAACATAAAGCTGTGTTTATTACTAGCTGCCAAACCCAAGTTGCACAGGTAGCATTTTAAATCTCGAATGACAATTTAATTAAATACTCTGTACTCTTTATGAAGTTAATGTACAATGATCTAGAAGATCTTTATAATGGTGAATCTCCTCTTTACCTCTTAGAACTATAATTTCATCAAATTCCCATCCCATGTTATTATAATAATGGACCAAAAACTCACTGATATTCACAGAAATGGAAATGAAATATCAGCAGACTTTGTGTTTCTAATCTTAACCTCCCCCATCCCTTGCCTTATAACATTCCACAGAATTCTGGAAATGTTGTATAGCCTGTAAAAGAATTTTAGGGCTTAAAGATTTTCCAAATGATTGAGTCACTTTTACATAAGACAAAACATTAGAAATAAAAGGACATGCAAAACAATAATATTCAAAACATCCTCACAGAACCAATCCCCTGAAAATTCATTCTGAAATAAAGCAATGTTATATGGATATTTCATCTAATTTTTCCAGTATGTAATCACTAATTACAGTATAATTTCAGTATATCCAGTATGTATAAAAAATTCAAGTATACTTCCAGTATATCCAGTATTCATAGACCCTGCAATTGCTTCAATAAAGCTGGCTTTTGTTAAGTTCTTGGTGATGACATCATGCTAGAAGAGGAGTTTTCTGAGTGCGAAGCATGGTGCCAAATAACAGCATCTCTTTTGAAACATACGTAAACAATGACAATGAAATTCCATTGTGTGAAATTGTGAGGATATATGAAATGCTTGATGAACAGATGAAAGAAACATTAGTGCGGGATGAAAGTGAAGATGAGCCAGATGCTGAGTCAATTCCTACAGTGTCGGAAGCTATGGAGGCAATGAAACAATATGTGTGTAGTTTCAAAGTTGATGATGATGTTTAGTAAATAAGATGGACAGTAATTTTTTGGCATTAAAACCAATGAAGCAATCAAACCAGGGTAAATATTGTACATATTTCATATTTGATTGTGAGATTCAATTAGATCCTTATTATAGAATTTTTCTTTTCATTACCACATTTTCATGTCTAGGACATCCAAATCCTTGGATCCCTGCAAAAAAGTACTAATGAGATTCTACTGTATTGGTTTTCAGTTTACAAAAACAAACAAACCAAGGTGGATGCAATTCTGAAGGACTTATCAAGTAAAGCCACAACTTCAGACATTGAGCTGGGTGACAGCACTCCCTTAGAAACATTATTATTTTTAATCAAAAAATCTGATGTGTTACACTCACATGACTTT
This sequence comes from Deroplatys truncata, assembly GCA_030765065.1. Classification (NCBI taxonomy): domain Eukaryota; kingdom Metazoa; phylum Arthropoda; class Insecta; order Mantodea; family Mantidae; genus Deroplatys; species Deroplatys truncata. The sequence goes on from CM060976.1 coordinate 118,486,142, forward strand.
CTCTACTCTTGTACAATCTAATTTTACAAACGCCTATTCTCCATATGCTTCATGTTAATCGAGATATCGAGATGTCAATCTTATTGGTAATTTTCTTGTAGATGCAAGGGAAATATGGTAGCTTTTAAGCGATAGTCAAATATTTTAACGCTGGTTGCTATGTGGCGCATTCCATTCTCTTTGCATGTCCAGGACATAAAAAAAATGAATAACGCATTTGAGAAAAAGTATAAGTATTGGAAAATTTAAGGAAATAACAAGCAATATCTCGAAAACGATTCACTCAACAAAAGAAATGTATATGACATAAGTTGTGTATTTTAACGCGATCTACATTGTTTGTGTAGTAAAATTTTGTCTATCTCTTATGGTTTACCAGTTATGCAAAAGTCGTTCACAATGAAGAATACTTTTGGAGACATTCCCAGAAAATTCGAGATATACATTTCATTTCTCATGACATTATCTTAAACATATGATATTTTCATCAAAATCGTTAGAGCCATTTTTGAGAAAATTAAAATTTTCGAAAAATCTTCCATGTAAAGGGTAGTCTGGGGTGGGGGGATTTTCTTGAAAACCTTTGTGTCGCATCTCTGGAAGATACTGAACCTAAATACCAAGTTTGGTGCTTATCCGACTGTTTGTTTTTGAGTTATGCTGTTCACAGACACACAGACAGACAGACACACACACGGACATGTTTCCAAAAATGCTTTTTTTGGATTCAGGAGGTCTCAAAACATGTATTTCCGGTGAAATCTCGGTATCGAATTTTTGGGTGGAATGCAATACTTCCCCTACTTACTATACGTAGTAGAGAAAGTAAAAATTGTTCAATTAGATAATATAGTGGAATCAATCCAATACATTTCTTTAAAACACAGTTTCGCTGCAATGAAAAAAAGTAAGTTGCTGTGATGATAAACAGTTGAGGGAATTGGAGAGAAAGGAGTTGTTGCATGGCATTGCAAGCTGCAAATCATGGAGTTATACAAAGCAAATTGTTTATTGCAAAACCATTTTAAAAACAGAAAGCATTACAACATAGAGCAGTGATTTTACTTTCTTTCACTTTTTTTCCTCAAAATTAGGCATCGTGGACTGAAGATCTTTCTGCGCAGAGTGATTCAATTGTTTATGACCAAGTAATGAAATAAAAGGCAGATAAAAGTGCTTCTATAAATCTAATAAAACTTTCTCACAAGCACTGTTTCATACATCCTTAAGTTTGACATGCAGAAGATCCTTATCTACAACTTCCTCCATATTTCTTGCACTAAAATCTGATTTCTTAACCTAAGTTATACTTAATATAAAATTTACCTGAAGTGCTAGCAATTATTTCATCTTTTGGAGCAAAATCTTTAGGCCTTGACTTCACTGGAGAGCCAGCAAATGGACTTTGCTTCTTACGCTGAAGTCCCTGAGAAATTATGAACATAAACATATATCAATCAGTCTAAAAGTACACTGCTTTGTTTGTCTTAAAATGTTATGGATCAAAAAAGAATTAACTATTTCACATATCTCACAGGTCTAAATATGAAAATTGTGCTAAATGTAGAATTTCACTCCTGTTGAGTAACATAATTTAAAGTTGTTTGCACCACATACTAAAATCTATTAGTGGTGCTACTTTAAAATTTGAAGGATGCAAATGGAACCACTTACAGCAGTCCATGTAAAAATTGCTTCATTAAATAGGAAGAATCACTGAACCCTACAGATCTCAAATCTCAATATCAACTTTTTGGGTGGAACAAGTACTTCTTATGCTTCCTATAGGTAAGTAGTAGAGAAAGTAAATGGTACCTTTAGGAGAATCCAAACCAATAGTAAAAGGTATCTCAGAAATAGTTAATGGCACAAAAAAAATTATTTTTCAAAAATTGTGTGTTTTAATGAGATCTACATTTTTAGTGTAGTAAGTTATATCTTGTACAGTCTACAAGTTCTACAAAATTCATTCAGAATTGAGAGGACTTCACAGGTTATTCCTAGAAAATTTAAGGTATATATTTTATTTGCCATGCAAATATCTTAACCCATTTGGACCCATTGTCCTATGTACGAGGGTGGGTAAAAGAATTACAGGAATTCTTTTTTTCTGTTTAAACATGCCCTCGTAAAATTTCACCAATCATGGTAACAGAGAGGTCTGACCTTACTGACGCTGGGATATGCGCGACATTGTCCATGTGCTGTTCTGTTTGTCTGAGGGAGCCATTGTGTAAGCACATGTTTCATTGACCCAGCATGGATATTAAGTTAGAACAACGAGCGTCAATTTGGTTTTGTGTTCTTCTGAAAAAATCAGGAACAGAAATGCTGCAAATGATACAGGAAGCATATGGAGACCAAGCTTTATCAAAATCACGTGTTTTTGAATGGCATAAAAAGATGGTAAAAAAGGTCTTGAAGATGCTCCATGTCTAGGATGGCCCTCCACAACAAAATCAGAGGTGAACCGCAACACCATTGACATCATGTTGCAGGAAGATCGACGATTAACAATAGCAAAGATTGCAGACATTATGCACATTTTGTTTGAGTCAGATGAAGACATAATTCGTAATGATTTGAGATAAAAATTTGCTGCCAATGGATGGATTTTCCACCAGGGCAATGCCCCTCCTCATTGAGCCATAACAACACAAGCGACGATCACTCAACTAGGCATCGAAATTATGCCCCACCCACCACATTTGCCAGATCTAGCACCCTGCGATTTCTATCTGTTTACACGAGTGCAAAAAACACTTCCTGGGCACCAAATTTCGAACCAATAAAGAACTAAATAGTGTTATTTCAGGTATACTGAACAGGATGTCAAACAAGAGCTTCTCTGAGTGTTTTGAAAAGTGGATAGAACGTTGGAACCAGTGTGTAGCCTCAGGAGGGTATTTTGAAAGTTTGTTGTTAAATTCAAATAAAAAAAAAAAATCATGATGCCCAAACAAAAAAAAGTGTCCCCATTATTTTTTGACCCACCCTCGTATAGGACATTAGGGTCACTTTTATTAATATAATTCTTTATATCTAATACTTTTTTATTTACAACTTGTAAGCAATTTATTAGTTTCTTTGAAGATTTGTGAACTCATTGTAACAGAGAATTACCATAAATTGTTGTAACTTATCAGCAGAGCATTGAAGAAATTGACCATTGTTGTCACGAAAAGCATGTCTGCACTTAAATAACTACATTCATTATTATTTTGTATCATAATAGTGTAACCTGGAATTTTTCGACGCATATTTACTATGAATGGCCTAAATTATATTTCAGATATTGAGAGATGTTCAAATTTCACTCTACTATTGAGAGACAGCCATTTATATTGTGACCTATGTATAGAACATTGAGTACATGTGGAGCTTTTTCCACAAGCTCCACATGTACTCAATGTTGCAGGGGCAAAACAGAGAAACTTTATGACATCAGAGGAGGCTTTTGATTACTTAGAATAAATTAGAGATGAAGACAATTCAGATACATGTTTAGATGATGAAGTGCCATTTTCCACCCCACCACCACCACCAAAGGCGGATTTAGGCCTAGGCAGCCTAGACAGTTGCCTAAGGTGGCAATTTTTAGCGGGGCGGCATTTTCTCTATCTTTCTGTTCCCTTTATTTACTGTAAAATTTTTATTTTTAAAAAATGTTGGCAAATCTTTTCTGAAGTTTGCTCTTGTACAACTTGTGGAAGTAGAATATTGTTCTTTTATCACACTGTCATGGGCTCGCGGTGAGAGTAAAAGGAAAGACTGCAGCTGCGTAATTTTATTGCAAAACAGGTAGAAAGGGCGGGGAGGAAATTATTACATTTAATTGCTTGTATAAACAACAATGCCTTGTTGAAAATCAAATAGGATGTATGCTTATTCTTTATTGCTATTAATATAACTCAATTACATTTTCAATATAGGCCTATATCGCCATCAATAGCTTAAAAATGAATCACAGCCTGCCTTTCAGAAATCAGTTTTGTTTTCAACAATGAATGTTTGAATATGTTTCGAACTGTTAACGAGTATATTTTAGTATTCAATGAACTTTGATAGCACAGAGGACTGAGGATATAAGAAATTGTAAGTACTCGTTTCGTAAATCACAGCTTCGCGTAAAAAGTTAAGTGGCTCACAATACAGAAAAAATGCTAAAGTAAAGGAAGAAAAAAAATAGGGAGTTAATTGGAAAGTGTAAAAAGTTAGACAGTTTCTTTCTACAATATTGCTCAACAAAAGCAAATATCGAAAAGCTGATGGTGCTGCTGTTAATACAGATTCTAATAAAAAATTAATGGAAACAAGTAAATTTGGACAGTATAGTGATATGGGTGAAAGTATCAGTAGGGGTGACAATAACAATAATTACAGTGCATGTGATTTAAGAGGATATGAAGATAGTGAATTTCTTCAACCATGTAATGATCCCACTAAATGGGTTATAAACGATGCAACACGAGACTACTTACTAAGACATGGCGTAACACAAAATATCGACGAAAATTTTGAGTGCACAAGGCGACAGTATTCAGGCACAGCCAGATACCTTTCGCACTCACAATTCAGCCAAACTTTAATTAATGGTGAAATGCGGTCTACATCGTGGTTAGGATTTTCAAAAAGTAAATGTGCAGTTTATTGTGCTCCCTGTAGGCTCTTTGGAAAGACATCTACCTTAGCTACTACAGAAGGTTACAATGAGAAAAATGCAAATCAACGTATGAAAGAACATGAAAATTTCTATGAACATAAATGTGCAATTACAACAATGTTAGCAAGAAAAAATATGGCTGAAAGAATTGATAAGGCTTTGCTACTTCAAACAGAAGAAGAAATTAAGTATTGGAGGGAAGTTCTAAAGCGTATAGTAGCAACAGTAAAATCTCTCGCTATGAGTGGTTTGCTGTTTAGAGGCACAGATGAAAAGTTTGGTTCAAACAATAATGGAAGTTACATCATATCATTAGAATTGATTGCACAGTTTGACCCTTTTCTCGCCAAGCATATAAAGAGATATGGAAATAAAGGAAGTGGCACAACATCATATTTGTCATCACAAATTTGTGTCAAGTTCATTAAAATAATGTTCCTGGAGGTGGTAAATTTTATAGTAAATGAAATAAAAGCAGCTAAGTACTTTTCTATAATTTTAGATTCAACTCCTGACATTGCACATACAGATCAATTAGCATTCATCATTTGATACGTAACTGAATGTGGCTCACCAGTAGAAAGGTTTGTGAAATTTCTGCCTAACTGTGGCCATAAGTCTGAAAGCCTAGCAACAACTGTGATGGAAACTTTGAATGAGCTTGGTCTTGATATTAAAAATTGCCGTGCTCAGTCCTATGATTGTGCTAGTAATATGTCAGGCACATACCCAGGTCAAGCACGAATTAAAGATTTAAATCCCCTTGCTGTGTATGTTCCATGCTCAGCTCATTCTCTCAATCTTGATGGTTCTTCTGCTGTGGGATGTTGTATGCCCACAGTAAACTTCTTTGGTGTTATTCAAGGGCTATATAACTACAAACAGGTGGAAACTTTTGTTATCTCATCTGAAACCAAACTCTATGGTGTTGAAAAGTCTTTCACAAACAAGATGGTTGGCCAGGTACGATGTTTGTCGTAGTTTGTGTTCTTCGTGGTTAGAGATCCAATCAGCTGTAACTGCAATATCTGACGACAACAGAGAACAACCATTTAATCGTTCTGAAGCTGCAGGACTTCACAATTCACTCCAAAATTTGGAGACATGCTTTACTGCACTATCGTGGAATGATATTTTAGAAAGCTTTAACCATGTAAGCAAAATGTTACAATCTGTTGAAGCTGAATTAGAAGTTGTCATCAATCTTTACAATTCATTAGCAACATACCTTGCATGCAAAAGAGATATGTTTGATCTTTACAAGGAAAAAGCTATGAACCTGTGTGGTGAAGATACATACAATTATGACAACACCAGGAAACGTAGACGTAAGTTGCAACTTGGTGAGCAACAAGAAAATTGTGTTTTTTCTGGCAGAGACAATTACAGAATAAATGTTTTCAATGTTATTATTGACAGCCTGTGTCACGAACTGAAACATAGATGTAATGCTTATGAAGAATTGCTTGCCAATTTTGATTTTCTTACTAAGCTCTGTGAGTTAGACACAAAACAAATTTTTGAACAGACTCAAACTTTAAGAGCAACTTACTCAGACGACATACAGGATGAATTCGACAATGAATGCATTCAGTTTCGATGCTATATGAGTGAGGACAATTTAGATAAAAAAAATGTCATTGTTGTGTCTATACAAAACACTCCATAAGAAAGGCCTCTTGGATGTTTATCCTGATATTGGTGTAGTGCTACATATATTTCTGTGTACCCTATAGCAAATTGTTTGGCAGAGAGATCATTTTCAGTGCTCAAGAGAGTTAAAAATTATCTTCGTTCAACAACATGCCAAGAGAAGCTGAACACTATGTCAATTCTTTGCATCGAGTCTGATGTGCTTCGTCAGATCAACTTCGATGATGTCATCAATGTTTTCTCTATGAAAAAGTACGAAGGAAATCATCATAATTTACAAGTAAGATGCATGTATTTTTATTCCAAATAATTTTTTTTTTCTGAGTTGTAACTTTCATTTAATGTCGTCTCATTTAAAACTAGTTTAAACTCATAATGGCTTATATAATAGCTGCTTATATCGTTTGGGGAAAATTGGGGGAGGAAAATTTTAGCACTGCCTAGGGGTGGCAAAATACCTAAATCTGGCCCTGGCCGCCGCCACCACCACATGCAGCCAGTAACTGAGGATGTTGATGATGACATAATAAAATTGCCTGAACAAACCAACTGATATTGCAGGTACTGTAGAAATCAAGTTACAAAGGGAAGATGATCAGTCCATGAGGAACAATGACTCTTTTCTTCCATTTCCAAAATGAGAAAAGATAAAAGGTCAATTGCCTTGAGTATTCTAAAATGCTGAAAGCTATTTTGCTTCAGAAAATGCGAGATCTAAAACAGTTTCTTGAAGGAAAATCTGTTCCTAACATATTCTTCTCAATGACAGACAATACTTTTGACAAGATATTAGAACAATCATCGCTGTATAGACAATAAAAAAACCATCACATGTTTTTATCTAAAGAAGATCTCATAAAACTTACTGGCATAGCACTAATCAGTGGTTATCACACACCACCTAGAGAAAAAATGTATTGGGATAGAGCCCCTGATTGCAATGTTGAAATTGTTGCTAATTACATGTCCAAGCACAGTTTCCAGGAAATATAGTATTTGCTTTTCAAAGACAATAACAGCATTGATATGGAAGACAATTATCACTAAGCGAGGCCATTATATGATTTGGTAAATAAGTCCCTTATGAAATTTGAGGTTTTCAGTAAAAAACTAACAATACATAAAAGTATGGTGAAATATTGTGGAAGACATTTTTCGAAAATGTACATGAAAGGGAAACCAGTAAAATTTGGATATAAGTTGTGGATGATGTGTAATATTATAATGGATATCCCTTTCAGATTCTACCATACAGGGGAGGAAAGACCAAGGACAATGATCCTCTTATCACAAGACTTGTAGAAACTCTGACATTAATAATTGAACAATCTAATCAGCATTCAGAGTACATGGATAACTTCTTTCACCTTATAGTCTGCTGCACTGATGAAAACACAGGATTTCTCATAATCGGAAAAGTTCAAGAAAACCAAGTGGCAACATGTCCATTGGAGTTGTCATCAAGCATGAAGAAGTAAGACAAAGAAACACTCAATAATGTTTTGACACAAACAATGAAATTGGAGTTGTCCAATGGAATGATAATGAAGTAGTATATGTTGCTGCCAACTTCAAATCTCTAAACTCAAAAAACAAATGTTGCAATTCTAGATTGTATCAAGTCATACAACAAATATAAAAATGGAGTCACCTATTTTATTCCTTGATGTCTGCCTACAGGACACAGATTCAAGGAAAGAAATGATATTTTGCACTGTATAACAACATCTTGGACACGATGGTTGTTGCTTCCTGGAAATTACACACTTTTGCTGAACTTGGAACCTGATATTCCGACATTTCACAGAGAGTATAGTATTTACATTTTATAACATGTACTATACTGTAGCAACATATAAAATATTATGGGTTGCTAAGCTCAGGGTTCTTTGATTCCATATGAAGCAATGGAACAGAGGGTTGCTGTTCTGAATAATATATTGTGTTTATGAGCATTTCTGTGTTACATTCCAGTTTGGCTACTTTTATGCTGAAAAGCCATACCACATCAAGACCAAGAACTGGACCACAGTCAAAACAAAATGCCTCAGGAGTCGAAGGTTGACAACAGAGGAAATTTCATTGCCAAGAACCCAACAGGAAAGCAACGACAATGTGCATTTTGCACAAAAGAAAAGCCGACCACTATTTGTGTGACGTGTGAAGGGGTCCTGTGCTTTGTGCTTCGAGTCTTATCAGAAGTCATAAGAAAATCCAATCAATGAATGTATAAATTTCAAACGCACAATAAGGAAAGCGAAGGGCTACATGTTCACCCAATGTCTTTAATGCAGTGTTACTTCATAATGGCAACAAGTTAGCTTCAATACTGCTTGCAAATTCTACAAACCTAAGAATGTCTTATGAAACCCTGAAGCGTGTTCCTGAGAAAACTAACTACTGCAACCATGAGTGGAAAATATGTGGTGACTTGAAGGTCACTGGCTACTAGAACAGGGAGGATACACAAAATTCCCTTGTTTTCTTTGCAAATGGGATAGCAGGGCTAGGGATGAGAGGGTTGATGCCCCACGTACGAGAGCCAAACTTTAAGTAGATTATCTTTGCGTTATTAGCACCACACTTTGGGCACCAAACTTGCAGTAGTTGCTGCTCCTCGTATGATACAAACTTGACTGCTGTTTGCACCATGTATTGCAGGAGATATGTTTCGTGGAGTGTTCGCTCCACATACGGTAAAAAGTTTCTGGTGGCCTTCGCCCCAACATTCACTTTTCCGGTGGCCTTCACTCCACGTTCACGAATCAATTTTTTATTTTTAATATTTATCTAAATATTATATGTGTATGCCTCGGCTGTGTCAGTAGTAATTTGCAGAAACACATTAACTCTTAGCAGGGGTAGTACGGCTAAAGAATGAAGGCTTACACAAATTATAACGGTATTTAAATTTGTTTTATTATTCTTTCACATGAATACATAACACTTCACTGATGTATCCTACTTTAGAGCTGTGGGATTATTGTTATTTGTACTTTTTAACACGTGAACTTTGTATTACTCATGCGGTAATGAATTTTTTATGTCTCTCACTGAATATGTACCGACCAAACTGCTCAGGAACGCTGTCTTCTAGCTTCTGGGTCTACCGCTTAAATTTGTACATTTACTACATTTCAAGTCTATGATTGGCTAATTCTACTCCAACAGAATACTTTTATTTAACTTAAAGCTTCTCTAGTTTTTGATTGGCTATTTATAAACTGTTTTAAATATTACATTATTGTTCCAAGAATTATTAGTAGCATTATTAAACTTCATTATTGCCTCAAGGTTACCTCATTGTTAGCAATTTTCGGCTTCTACTTTATAATTCTGTTTGCTACGGAAGGCAGCTTACTTTTATTCTCACAGCTCCTATATTGTTAAATTACGTAATATATTCACATAACATTATACATGTACATAATAATATAAACATAATACAATGACTGTTACATACATTTTATATATTATATTATACACATATTGCTTTTAGGTGGACTGTTATTATATAATTAGACTGATATCGTTTAAGTGTAAAAATACTGCCTCAGGGACAAACATTGGGAAACTGATCAATGGCCTGAGAGGCAGTGACTGGAACCTGGATCAAAAAATTCTACTCCCTCCATTACACATAAAGCTTGGCATGATGAAACAATTCGTGAAAGCACTTGACAAAAGTTGCCCTTGCTTCCAGTATTTATACACAAAGTTTCCAACATTGTCACAGGCTAAAATCAGAGAGGGAGTATTTGATGGGCCACAAATAAGGAAATTGATTAAAGATGTTAATTTTACCAGCTCTACAAATGAAACTGAAAAATATGCATGGAATGGATTCAGAGAGATTGTTAAGAAATTTCTGGGCAATGTGAAAGACCCTCAATACAAAGAAATTGTTAGAAATATGCTGAAAAATTTCAGACTGTTGGGTGTAATAGGAGTTTCAAGCTTCATTTCCTCAAGTCACGTCTTGACTACTTCCCATCGAATTTAGGAGCTGTCAGTGAAGAGCAAGGTGAAAGGTTTCAATAGAACTTGAAATATGTTGAACAACGTTATCAGAGATTTTGGGACGCACATATGATGGCCAATTACTGCTGGTGTCTTGCACGTGACGAACCTACCAGAGTACACTCAAGAAATTCACGTACACTGAAGTTTTATGGAAAAGAAAAAGGGGTACACAAGATAACTAACATTCTCAAATTCAGGTATGCATTCATGTTGTTATTCTTCTTTATTTTCTTTAAAAGTTATACATGAATGTGTAATACTTTTGCAAATTTTACAATTATATTTTCATTGAACATTGTCATATTGCCAAAATGAGATGTGCTATGGAAAAACAGAATGCATTTTTTGAGCTCTGCGCACAGAAATTAGTAAGTCACCTATTTTTAATCGTACCACAGAAAAAATGTTTTTTCACTTTTATCCTGCTGTTATTTTTCAGGTTCAATTCAAATAATGTAATTTCATCTCCCAAAATTCAACATTTATGCAATAGCTACAGGCAAGTAGTAGAGAAAGTAAAATGCTTCTTTCTGATTCCAGAGTGTCTCAAAATGTGTATTTCCAGTAAAATCTCAGCACTGAATTTTTTAGTGGAATGCATTATTTCCTGTAATTAAGATAGGTAAGCAGTAGAGGAAGTAAAGAGATAAAAATTGTTCCATGTAAACGGCTGTTTGAGGAGGGAGGAATTTCAAGAAAATCTTTACTTGACATCCTCAGAAGCAGCCTGACTAGGTATGACATTTGTTACCTACATCATTAAGACATTTCATTTTGAGACAGATAGACACACTAACAGACCTTTCCTAACATGCTTTTGTTTGGATAAGGATCCTCAAAATGAGTATTTCTGATGAAATTTTAATATCATGTTTTTAAATGGAATGTAATACTTCCTCTATCTTTGATAAATAAGTAATACAAAAAGCAAAAAAATGTGTGCACTATTGAAAACTAAGATGTGTGGTCACGTGCCTAAGTAACTTTGCTTTTCTTGTGTCATCATTTTAAAAACCTTTTTATTATACCAGTTGAATCACAGGAACACCTAATGGAAGTAATAACTATTGCTTTTAACTAATGCTTTGGCCTCTTTGATACATGTGAGTCCAGAGCATTATTGTCATTCCTGTATTGAGGATTGTTGAAGACATTTTGAACATCAACTGTGACAACTGCTGATGTCTAGTTATAGTAATGTCAACTCAAAGCCTTATGCAATAAAAATTTAAGGTTGATGACATAATATTAAGGCTCAAATCTTAAAGAAAGATGAAATGATAGTTATCTGATATTTATTATTACATAACTTCTTAAGTAATATTTGGTATCAGTATATGCTACAAATTCTTGCAACACCGTTACTTTTTACTGATAATCATAAATTAAATATTAACTCCCTTCTTATTAATACTACTTTTTATTTGCTTATGAACTTACAGGATTCATCAGCTCTGAAGAAAGACCCAAGTATTGATGTAATGCTGTGAATGTAACACGTTGTAGTCTAACCATAATCACTTGAACAACTCTTATGAATATGTCTGGATATTCTTTAAAAACCTCTTGAAAGGCTGCCATTGGAAGACGAACAACTGTAGAGTCTTCTACAGCTCGTGCAGAAACAGTTTTATATGGCTGAGTATGACCCTACAAAAATTTAATGTTTCTTTAATAGAATAATGTTCAATGCATTTCAGAATTATCTTTTATACAAGAGAATCCAGAGGAAAAACCTGATTAAATATATCATTACAAACATTTTGCTTTCTCTTTCTTCTTCATACTTAATCTAAAGCAGCTCATTAAAAGCGGAGGAATCCTGAAAAAATAGAAAATTGTTCCTTACCAAACAGAAAGAAAGGAAGAAGGAAGGGAGAGAGGGAGGAATAAATAAATAAATCCAAACAATCTAAAATTGTTTTAACATAAGTTTATCACTAACATCTATCAAAGTTAAAATAAGCTGTATTACATGCTTTATGGACAGAACATTTCTTCCCAACCCAATTTATAAGTTAACTGTTCATCATATTCAACTCAACTTTGCCCAAGATAACAATCGGAATGTGGCTTAACATCAATCCAATTTATACACAAATCAATTTTCAAAATTTAGTTTCAAGAAATGTGGAATTTCCAATTCCCTTGACAAAATGGAGGGCAATAAGCTGTGGGAGGTAATAATAGCAATGAAGATGGCAATGGTATGGCAATGACTAAAACAACTCTGCTGGTAGTGATGATGAATAGAGATAAGAGTGCATAACTATAAATATGCAACATTTTATTGTACTTCTTAATGCTAAATAAAACAAAATCATGTACGATTAAATTCAGGCATGTACATTTTCTTCTTTCAAAGTTCTCATTGGTTCCACATCTGCAAATCAAGGTTATTGTGGATTACTATGCAAAGAATTTGCTCCAAATTATTTTATAACATTTTAGCTCGTATTTTACTTTGGTCTTTATGCTCATAATATACACAATACAGCTCTACAAACACACTTTTGAAGTTTTTTCAAAATTCCCCTTCCTAAAATTCCAGGTGGAGATTATTCACATAAATATGGTATGTTTCCTTTTCCTGCAAGAAAGACTGAACTGGTTGTTGTGAAACTCTGTATATAACATTTATGAGGTCCCACTTACAAAATAGGCTTTATAGTATATTATTTTCCTCAAATAAGGGTTATAATGAATAAACAAAGTAAAAAATATCCAATGTGTTGCTTTCACATGACTTTCTCTACTCACTAACTTACTAACTACTCTTGCAAAAGCTTTTCTTCTATTTTTTGTTAATACAGATAAATCCTCATTATACATTTCATTGTAGGTATAAGTAGAATGCATTAAGCTAAAGTGATAGTCATGCTCTGTGATGGCTTTGATATTCCGTTCTCTTTACATGAACAGAGGGAGGGGGAGGGGGGGAGGGGGAGGGACAGAGAGGATTTTCTTGAACTTCAGCTTGCATCCTTGGAGGATGCTGAACTTAAATACCAAGTTTGGTATTTACACGTGCACACATATGCATAGAATTTTTTCTAAAAAATGTTTGTTTTTTTTTTCTTTAATTCAGGAAGTCTCAAAATGTGTACTTCAGGAGAAATCTTGGTATTTGGCTGGAATGCAATACTTCCCCTACTTAGTGTAGGTAAGTAGTAAATAAAGGAAGCATTAAAATACCTTGCTTATTATTGAGTTTTACAAACAATTTCACATGATAAAAGTTTTTAAGCCTATACTTTCTGATAAGTTTTGTTATTTACAAAATTTCACTGAGGAATATTTAAGAAGTTATTAAAATGTTTGATTACTATTATTTGTGCTCATTCATAAAGCTATAGTGGATTTTTATTATTTTCTGGTAACTATAGAAAAAAGTACTTGAGGAATGAGCTAAATTTGCACAATATTATGCTTGCTTTCACTGTACAAGGGTGTTCCTAAAGTTCTTGGCCTGACCTAAAAAAACAAGATTTAAGAGATTTATTTTTCCTCTTCTTCCCCTTTCCCTGATAGTCACCTTGCAAATCAATACATTTAGTCCAACAGCTTTCTAACTTTTTATTACCCTCAGTAAGATAAGATTTGTCCAAATGTGCAAAATAAGCATCTGTGTCAGCTTCAATTTCATCATTTGATGTGAATCTTCATCCACTCAGCCATTTCTTCAGGTTTGGGGAAAGAAAAGGAATTACTAGGAGACAAATCCAGTGACTATGGCAGAAGTAGAAGCACTTGGAAGCAAAGTCTTGAGTTTAGCAGCAAAAATTTCAGATGTGTATGAAGGTGCACTATCATGATGAAATAACTTTTTTTTCGCAAGGCATGGATGTTTAGTCCTAATAGCATCTTTCAATTGGTCCAGTGGTGAAGCTTAACCTCCCTAGCAACGTCTCTGCCCTTCTGGAGGTAGTATGCAAGCACTAAACCATGAGAATCCCAGAAAACTATAACCATGACTTTTCCTGCAGATGAAACTGTTTTTGCTTTCTTTGGTGCACCTTCACCTATCTCTACCCACCTACTCCTTTATCTCTGGCATGTGGTAAAGAATTTATGTTTCATCTACAGTTATGAAACAATGGAGAAACTCTAGAAATGAGTTTAAACAAATCTAAGCACCCTTGAGAAATGTTCATTCAAATGCATTTTTGGTACATTAATAAACGTGGCACCAATTTCATATCCAGAACTTTGTGTAAAATGTAGTGCACACAGCTTATCAAGGACTTTGTTATGTCAGCCAACTTGTGTACCTTCCACCAGTGATCACCGAGTATGATACTGTGGATATTTGTCGCAATCTCGTTAGTCATAACAGTTTTGGGACACCCTGAGTGCTCATCATCTTCAATGCATGTACATATAACCATGCTTAAATTCAGCAGCCCACTCTTTAACCATAAAAAAATCAAAGGGGAAGAATCCTTTAATATAAAATCTAGCTGCTTCTATATTTCTGTTGAGGTAAAACTACTTTAAAACAAAATACTTTATCACAGCTCATATTTCAGTTTTATCCATTCTGTAGAAAATGTTCATATAGTATGTTTACATGATCATCACATACAATTGCCTACAATTACACATCTTACAACTTTATACAACACAATCTATAGGATGATATTTAAAACTATCAGAGTAATTTGGCCATCTTCACAGCATCTCTCAGTCAGGCTGAGTACTTCTAGAACACCCATTATATTAACAATTCAGAAAAAACAGTTTTATTATCACTTTTTAAAACAGTACATGAACACTGCACAGAGAGAGAAAATATCCCAAGTTAGCACAATAACATGTGTAAACCTGCACAGTCTACTAGTAATCAATAAAGCTGCAGAATTTCTATTCAGCAATTCTTGTTCTACTTTGATAATATCTACAGAGATCTCTTCTGCTAATATAAATTTGTTATGTGAAGCAAAATCTGTGCTACTGATTTGGTAAACATAGTACATTCCATATTCTCTTGCTAATACTTAATGAATTAAATAAACAAAATGTTGCCAAAATGAAAACGAAGTAATGCATACCGTAAGAACATCAACAAAGCTCAAAAGAGAAGTCACCGACTCCCCTGTCTTCACACACTTCAGTGAAATAGATGTTCCATCGTTTCCTGTTATAAAAACATTCACCTTTCCATTTTGAACAACATACACATTTTCATCTGGATCACCTGCAACAAGTACATAATATTTATTATGATTATGACATTTATTTACAACCGTTACCATCTGATCACCACTCTGTGGTACAGATGAGGAAAAACTGTTCCTTTTATCAGAACAGTGTTTAGAAATTCTCTCTACTGCAAAGAACAATGTTCCAAATACAGCTCTGAAGAGAAAGTTCATTTGTGTCATTGCATTTAAAAGCACTGCAGTTCAATATCAACTCCAAAAGATTCTGATGTTACAAAATAAATTAAAACCTTCTGCACATAACCAAAGTTTTGAAATAGCCACTTATCATTTTACAATAAAAAGTAAGAATTATCAACAGCTGTGCATGTTGCCAACATATAGCCTCTGCTTTATGTTAAATCTTAACAGATTAAGTGTGGTGAACTTAATAGCCAAGGCTAAGAAGTTTTTTACCATGTACAAATTTTAAAACACATAATTATTAGGGAGTTATTGTCAAATGTTCAATTCTCAACTTTTTCATGACTCTTATTGCCATGCTTACATCATTTTTTTTATATAAATTCTATTTTCTGTATCCCTGATGCAGCTAAGGGGTCAAACTTGCTGGTGGGGTAGATGCCTCCCATAAGTCCTCGGCTCTGGTGGGCTTTACCGCTTGTGTCCCGATGAAGTTGCTGCCAAATGCATAAATTCCCTGCATTGGTCTTCTCTGAATTAGTGTCAGAAGCAGTCCACATTGATTGCAAACAACTGCTAGCAGAATCTTTTATCACCAAACTTGCAGATTTGCCTCGACTACATGTTCCAAGTAAAAACTTAGTAAGTGAAAAGTGTCTTCAATCCATTCTCAATTTCATTATGTTATGTGCTGTTATGTGTTGGTTTTATGTTTTGTATCTGTGTTATACATCCAGCCAGTCACTTTACGTTGCTTGTCCCCTTGCTTAACGCACTCTTTGGTGCTCTCTTTTTTCTCCTCTCTGGTTTGCTTACGTGGCATGTGCTTTGGCCGTACGCAGTGAGTGGTGGATTTCTGTCGCATTGCAGGGATAGTTCTCTGCCCGGCAACAACTCATCCGGATTGTGGAAGTTTTTTGTAATGGATCTAAGGAACGTCTTTTGTGATTATTTGTGGATCGGCCTTATGTAAAGGTAGGCTTTGTTATCAGTTTTATATCTTGGTAATGGTGAGTGAATTTTGGGGCGGAAAACGTAATGTGTGTTTTAAAATACGAATTCGTAAAGTGACTGACTCTTGGAATTGTTCATATGTTTAGTGTGTTTTGGTTCTTTTCTAACTGAGTTATATTTTCAGTACGTGATTTTCAGTGCATAGTTAGTTTAAAATTACAGAAATTCTGTTGTGTTAATTATGAGAGCAGTAATTGCAGTTGAGTTATATTTTCAGTACGTGATTTTCAGTGCATAGTTAGTTTAAAATTACAGACATTCTGTTGTGTTAATTATGAGAGCAGTAATTGCAGTTGAGTTATATTTTCAGTACGTGATTTTCAGTGCATAGTTAGTTAAAAATTACAGAAATTCTGTTGTGTTAATTACGAGAGCAGTAATTGCAGTTGAGTTATATTTTCAGTACGTGATTTTCAGTGCATAGTTAGTTTAAAATTACAGAAATTCTGTTGTGTTAGTTATGAGAGCAGTAATTGCAGTTAAAACCCAATCATGCTGAACTTTTGTAACTGAAAACGGTTGGGTTGTAAAGTACATCTAGCTCAGCTGGACTTTGAAGCTCACTGTTACTAGAATTTCATAAAAGTCTGTTTCGGTCTTGATCAACATTCTTAGCAAGTCTTTGACTAGATAAACATAATTAAATATATTGGTCTGATGTTTATAGTGGCCTTGTTTTATAAACTTTCTAAATTGATTTTGTTTGTTGAATTTTTGGTTTTACTTAATTTTTGCTGTATTTAAAACTTGCCTTACTGCTCTGCTCAATTGGTTTTGGTTGGTTTACTATTTAAGCCATCTTTGTTTTACAGTTATTCTTTTAGGTTGCTTTACGGTTCTGGTTATTAATGTTTGTTTATTATTATCATTAAAGTACCAAAAAAAAACTTATCAATAGTAGTATATTTTTGAGAGTTCTGGTTTCCTTTTTGTTTTCCCCTACGGCACTCGTTAGGGCTTCCCTTTTCGCTTGGTCGGGGTTCCCTAACTCAGTCAAACCTTTCTTATGCGTCTGCATGGTTTCGCTGCCTTGCTCCAGTGTTGTGTTTTGGGAGTAACAGCGAAATCATTGCAGTTAAACTAATTCTTGCAAACTGTGATTGGATCAGAAGTTTGTTGAAATGCCTGAATCCACAATGCAAATGGGATTAAAGTTTTTAACTGCGCATTCTCATATGAGCAGAGACCAAATGTTGAATGTGCTACCAATGTCTATGCCATCTATAGAGATCAACAGTATTCACTATCAAAATGGCATGTCTATTTGAAATTCTGATGAAAAAAAGAAAACTGTTCCTTCAGTTTAAAAGAAATGTAAATTTGCACTGTTTAAAAAAATAGTTAAACTCACATTACGAGGTGTGATCAAAAAGTTTCCGGAATGACATCATAAATACTACACAACAGTTTGTTTTGTCTAATCTGCACTGTCACCCTCAAAGTAGTCTCCTTAAGAGTTGATACACTTGTCCCAGCGCTTTTACCACTGCTGGAAGCACCTCTGGAAATCTTCTTCTTTAACATGTTCAGAGCCTTCTGCAATTCGCAATGGATGACACCAATGTCCTCAAAACGGTGTCCTCGGAGCCGCATTTTAAGTGACAGGAAAAGAAAAAGTCCGCTGGTGCCAAATCTGGAGAATAGGCGGGATGGGGAACAGTATTCATCCTATTTTTATCCAAAAATTGGCAAATAGAAAGGGCTTTGTGCGCGGGCGCATTGTCATAATGCAGTAACCACTCCTCCATTTCTCCGACCATTTGCGTCGCACATTCTCCCTTAATCTTTGCAGCACCTGTTTATAGAACACTTGATTCACTGTTTGACCCTGTGTCACAAATTCCTTATGTACAATGCCTTAGAAAATAGAAATTTCAGTCCCGGTGTCCCTTATGCCTTTAATCTCAAAAAAAACAATCATCATTGGCTTCACTTTGGAACGAACTTGTCTGGCCTTTTTCGGGCGTGGAGATGAAGGACTCTTCCATTATGAAGATTGTTGCTTTGTTTCTAGCTCGCACCCATAAATCCATATTTCATCACCAGTAATAATTTTCTCCATAAACTGTGGGTCATTTTGTAGCTATTCTTCAAGATCTGTGCAGGCAATCACATGGCTTTCCTGTTGGTCATTTGAAGGCAGGCAGGGCACGAACTTGGCGGCAATTCTTCTCATGTCCAAATTTTCTTTCAAAATGCTTTGAAAACTTCCAAAGGAGAGTCCTACTGAGTCAGAAAGTTTTCTTATTGTAACGCGTCTATCATTTAAGACCATTTCCCTTACCTGATTGATATTTTCATCAGTTTTGCTGGAACAGGGTCAACCCAAACGATCTGCATCTTTAACTGATGTCGCACCACTTTTAAATTTCAAAAACCACTCAAATGCTTGAGTTTTGCCCATAACTTCCTCCCCATAAGCTGTTCTAAACATTTCATAGGCTTCTGTTGCAGTTTTACCGAGTTTAAAGCAAACTTTGATGTTTGTTCTTTGTTCTTCGTAATCTGACATTTTTGCTACGTGGAAAAATCACAGCACATTTGCACAGCACACGTGTTCACTTCAGAGCATCTACCTCGTCACTGCATGGTCACAGGAAGTCACATGACCTCTCATTTTTATCGGGAAGGAACACTGCATGTACAGTCTGGGTAAGAATTAAAGAAATCTCAGCGTCAGCATTGTTGTGAAGCCATTCCGGAAACTTTTTTATCACACCTCGTATTCGTGTAAAAACCATATAATTCATGCAAAAATTCATGTTATAGCAAATGCAAAAAATAAATGTCACTAGCAGTTCATGTTCAGGTCCATTTGTTACTTAATATGCATTGGTTTACCATCTGTTACCAGCTGTCAAGAGATATTACATGTCATTTTCTAATACTGATTCTGACTGGATCAGGAGTTTGTTGGAAGCCTAACTGCAATACACTACACCTTTAAAATTGCTTAGTGTCGCAAACCTCAAGGTTTTCACTCATTTTCTTATTTTGGATTTGGATCAAACAGAAGAGTATTATACAACTTTTGTAAGCCTACTTGCAAAATACTGCACATTTCCAGCAACCCTAACCATACTGAAAGTACGTACTACATAATGTACAATTTATCTTCTTGTTAATAACACATATAATATTAAAATAAAGTTCCATAGCTCACCAATTTTAAATAAAAAAGCTCCCGCAGGTAAATTCATTATTTCCGTGTGTTTGCAGAGTTTCAAAAACACTGGCTTTTCAAAATGTCCAAACACCCTGAAAAAAGAAAATGAAGTGATATTAAATAAAAACAGAATTTAACTTAATAGTAAATGCAAAGAGGGGGATGGCAGTAAATATGGTAAAATCACCATTGCTGCCAAAGTGCAGTAAGCTGCTGCTATAGCCATAGTCAATACAATGTACCTTTAAAACTTATCTTAAACCACATAAGATAAAATTATATACAAGTATTAACGAGATAAATGGCTACAAAATTGAATGTAATTTCTCTTACACAGAATTAGCTGCTAATGTGCTTTTTTTAAAATAAAAGATACTACACAGTTACACTTCTATTTTAGTGCCCATGAAGTCCCTATGCATTTCACAGAAAGCATAAAAAGGGATCTTTGCTATTGAATGCCAGTGAAGAAATGTCCAAATGTTTACTGCTGAACTTAACTATGGTATTCTGTTTAAACAGCAAAACCATTCTTAAGAATAACTGCAATGAATAATTCCCATTATATTGTATGTTCAACAGACTGTATACAAGGTCCATATGTGAATAGTAGCCTTCACTCAGCCCACAAAAAGTACTAGAAAACCAAAAACATTCACTAACAGACTAAGTAATGAGCTGAAGATCCCTAAGTCCACAGTGTGCAGAGTGCTGCATTACATTCTTAAGAAACCATGCATATCCAGATGAGGCAGGAAACTAAGGAGTACACTGCATAAGCCACATATTTAAGTTTTATCAAGTTGCATGATGGATCATGTTCTGCTCAGTGGCAAAAGAGTATTGTTGTCCTTGAAGTGGACAAATGAGCAATGAGTGGCAACAGAAATTTCCTAACAAGAGAACAGAGATAGGATTATTATGACAACCTTTTATGAAACTCTGCTGGCAAATTGGACACCTTATTAAGAAAGCAGTATCAAAAATTCAGCTTCAACTTTTGGCAAGAAACTCTATAGAGTGATACTCAAAAATGACAACACATGCAACCATAAGTGGTTACTGGACATCCCTTAGAAGCACATAGAAAAGACTGCCAGAACCACTCGTTACATTTAATTGGGCCTCAACATGAAGCAGAAATAACATAGCTCAAGGATACCCTAAGTAGTGGAGGAAACTATGCATGCTTTATCTACTTTGATGAACTCTATGCTTTATGTAGATGACTGCAGTTGCTTTATATTTAAAGTGCATCAAAATTCTGGAGTATGGCCACTTAATAAGGTATCAGTAAAGTTTCAGCCAGAGTTTGAATATTCTCTCTCCCCCTCCCTCATCCTCATTTTCTTGTCAACATTTTAATTGCTACTATTTTTCCATTCATTTTTCCTCCCAAACTTTTTGTCTCCATTTCGCAAATTCTCTGCATTCTGTCATATAATACTCTGTGCTTTCACTGCCTCCGCAGAGTTCACAAATTCTACTTTTTCTGCCTCTTAGCTCTCTCAGGTACATTGATCCTGTTCTCATCCATGCAAATACTTCTTTTTCTGCACTATTACAATAATCCATGTACCCTTCTCTTCCCCATTTCCTTTTTACTAACCTATAGAACCCTAGTGATTTTTTATTCTCTAAGCTTCCCCAGATCTCTTGTCTTTCTATGTCCTCCACTCTGTTTCTTACTGTCATCCAGAAGATATTGCTATTTCTTTCTCCTGCTCTCCAAATATCTCCCATTCCTATCTTCTCCATAATTTTTATTTTTCGTACTCTTTTGTTGTTCCATACATATCCTTAAAATTTTCCCATCTTTTTTCAGGCATCTAAACCAAAATTTCAATATCCTTTCCAGTATAACTCCTTTTCTGCTTGTTCTTCCTAATTCCACTAAAGCTATTTCCCCCGTGTTGATCTTGGTAACCCCAGTAGTTCTATACATAACATTCTGTAGCTCTGGTCTATTTTGCTGCTTATTTCAGATCCCCCTCAAATTTCAACTGCAAGTACTCTTGCTTTTACCAATGCCTCATACATTCTTTCTATCCATTTAGTCAGCATTTCTAAATTGTATTTGCACATCCTTACCCCTGTCCTTGCCTCCTTTCGTTTAGCCATAATCTTCCTGCTATGCACCGCCCATTTGCCATTACTGCTCATTCTCACCCCCAAATAATCAAACTCCTTGACAATTTCTAACTTTAAATCCCCCATCCACAATTTCTTTTCTTTTTACTTTCTCTACTACGTATAGTAATAGGGAAGTATAGTATTCCACCCAAAAATTTGATACAGAGATTTCACCAGAAATATATGTTTTGAGACCCCCTGAATCCAAAAAAAACATTTTTGGAAACATGTCTGTGTGCGTGTGTGTGTGTGAGAACAGCATAACTCATAAACAAACAGTCGGATAAACACCAAACTTGGTATCTAGGTTCAGTATCTTCCAGAGACGCGACACAAAGGTTTTCAAGAAAATCCCCCCACCCCAGATTACCCTTTACATGGAACATTTTTCGAAAATTTTAATTTTCTCAAAAATGGCTCTAACAATTTTGATTAAAATATCATATGTTTAAGATATTTTCATGACAAATGAAATGTATATCTCGAATTTTCTGGGAATGTCTCCAAAAGTATTCTTCATTGTGAACAACTTTTGCGTAACTGGTAAACCATAAGAGATAGACAAAATTTTACTACACAAAAAATGTAGATCGCATTAAAATACACAATTTATGTCATATACATTTTTTTTTGTTGCGTGAACCATTTTCTAGATATTGCTTGTTATTTCCTTAAATTTTCCAATACTTACACTTTTTCTCAAATTTGTTATTCATTTGTTTTGTCCTGGTAATGCAAAGAGAATGGAATACTCCACATAGCAACCACCTCTTAAAATATTTGACTATCGCTTAAAGCCTAGCAATTCCCCTTGCATCTACAAGAAAATTAGCAATAAGATTAACATCTTGATATCTCGATTAACATGAAGCATATGGAGAATAAGCGTTTGTAAAAATAGTTTGTACAAGAGTAGAGAAAGTCATGTGAGTGTAACACATCAGATTTTTTCAATTTATTTCTTTTCATTTAAATACCATAACTTTTGATTTGCTTATATTTACTTTAATTCCCCACTCTTCACAGTATTCCTGTATTCATTGATTGCTTTCTATAGCTCAATTACAGTTATAGCCCCAACCATAAAGCCACCCATGTATAGTAAACCTGGTATCTTGCTAATTGCTATTATGGGACAATGTATATTTTTTTTTCACTCTATCTAATATATCATCAATGAATATATTAAACAATATGGGGCTCAACTTATACCCTTGTCTTAATCCTATTTTTTGCTCAGTCATTTCTGTAATTCCAATATTTCCACATCTTATACAACATTTTATATCTTTATAAATCTTCCTAATTTCTTTTATAAAATTTTCACTTAACCTTTTCTTTCTTAATTTATAAGCTAATGCTTCTCGATTTAATGTATCAATTGCGTTTTCAAAATCTCAAAAAACATGTATATCCTTCCTCTTTTCCTGCTCAAATATCTATTATAGCCTTTATTATAAATACATTATCTGTTGTTTGTTTATCTTTCCTAAATCCTGCTTGGTATTCTGACAGTTTTCCTTCTTCTTCCATCCATTTTCTTAATCTATCAGCCATTATACCTGTGCATATTTTCTCTAATATTGATAATAAACTTATTCCACTATAATTCTCTGGTCTATTTGCTCCTCCCTTCCCTTTCTAGATTGGTACCACCATACTTATTTTCTAACATTTTGGCACATCATTCTTTTCTTTCATTTTATTTAGTAATTTTGTCATCACTTTTAAACCATTTTGAGTTTCCCCATATATTTTCCAAAATTTCCCTGGCATACCATCTATTCCTACTGCCTTGCCTTTTTTATATTCCTTATTTGCTGGTAAACTTCCAGCTCCATGATTTTACCATCTCATTTTTCATTAAATATTTCTTTGTCCTACCTCTTTTGGATCTAACTTTACTCTCTTCCCTTCTCCAATTAGCCTTCTAAAATATCCTATCCATTCACTCGGTGTAATTTCATTTCTCTCCCCTCTTTTCTTGTTCGTCATCCTCACTATTTCCCATATTTTTTTTACTATCCTTTCCATCTATTGCTGCCTTTAGTTTCCTTTCTATACTTCTCTGCCATTCTTTCCTCTTAGGCTCTAGCAGAGCTTTATATCCCCCTTAAGTTTCATCAGGTTTTGTCTATTCCTTTCCTTCTCTGCTCCCCTCCACCTAAAAAGCTCTTTAAATACCTCCCTTTTTCTTGCTCTACACTCTTCAATTTGTGCTAAAATCAGTGAATACAGCTTAAGAAATCGAACTGAAATCCAAGAGAGAACTAAAGGAGAAAACGAAATTGTAGAAGAAATAGGATCTACTGAGAAACAGTGCTGTGATGTTTTACTCAAGAATGGAGATACGGCTGGGGAAAACGATGCTTTACACGCAAACAAGGACAAAGGTATGATAGCTTTGTTACAGAAGATAATTGAAGTGATGCAAAAAGAAATTGAGAAATTAAAAGAAGAAAATTATCGGCTCTCATTGAACAGAAACGAAGCTAGAAATGAAATGCACTGTATTAACGACGGCTGGAACACGGTGAAACATAAGCACTGTTCGACTTTCAAACTAAAAACATAGCCAGCATCAATAAGTTATAGCAGACAACAGTAATAAATATGCACCTCTGGCAACATTAACTAGCAAAGTGAATCTGGAAGGAACATCAAGACACAAAAAATGGGAAGACCATATGAAGAAACCACGTGGTAATGTTCTACTTCTAACGGACAGTCACGGTAGAGGTCTTGCGCAAATCATAAGTGGTATGGATGAATTGGAGCAAAGTGCTAGTGCAGTTGTTAAACCCGGGGCGAAAGTTGACAAATCACAAAAATAATCGAAGCTAAGTGCACCAAATTGGACAAAAATGATTTTGTGGTTCTCATAGGAGGAAGCAACAATATTGCAAATGGAGAACGGAAAATGTAGTACCGGGGCTGAAAATGGTGATTAGTAACCCAAAAAATACGAATGTGATTGTGATGAAACCACCATGTAGGCACGATCAACTTCTAAACCAACAGCTAGTGGATGTGAACTCAAATTTATCAAATATGTGCCAACCATACAGCCATGTTAAACTTATAAACACATTCAATGTTCCTGGCAAGTTTCACACAAAACATGGACTTCTTTTTGCATATGAAACAACACAATATGCGTTACAATTTAAATAATTTTCTTTCAGCCTTGTTCAATTAAATTTGCAACTAGATAACATAATGTAGAACAATATTTACCTTGTATTTTTGTTTTACTTCAATTTTCTCTGCATGCACTTCAACAAACACAACGATTACTGAGTGAAACCATTGTGAAAGTTATTTCTGAATGTATGCAGGCAAATGTTTCTGTGAATGCTCAAAGTGCAAATTTTAAATGAAAACAGTGAAATTACAACCAGCTCAAAAAACTAGGCACAACCTCAAACTGGTACAAGGGTAAGACAGTAACAGCTAATCAGCAAACATCTGTTAATCATACTCATGCTTCAAATTCATTGTCTGTAGATAGTGTGCACCAGAAACTAGTCCTCATTTATTTAAATATGCAATGCTTAAAAAATAAACTAAATGAATTAGATGTAATGTTAGCTTGACAATTCAAGCACAACTTTCTATGCCTAACAGAACATTGGATGCATGAACAAGAACTTCCCTTTTATAAAGTAAAAAATTTTGAAATTGGGAATGCATATTGTCGAAAGGTTTATAAAAATGGGGGAGCTGCCATTCTAGTCAAGGAGTGTATTGCGTTTAAACCAATAAATAAAACATAACATCTAAATGAGGAAAAATGCTATGAACATGCCATTGTCGAAACAAATAGTATGAAAAGTAAATTAACACTTGTTTGTATATATAGGCCACCTGACGGTTGCATAAAAATATATCTTAAACAAATTTTATGTACTTCTTTCAATTTTAAAAACTAAGTCAAACAAATTAATTATTTGTGGTGATTTCAACATAAACTTTCTGTCAAAAGATAAGTACATGGCAGAAATATTATCCATTCTACAGACGCATAATTTAAAAGCCACCATTAACACACCGACCCCCGACTCAATTATAATTGAGAAAAACACTACCTCATATAGATGCCAAAATATTGACACCGGTCTTTCTGATCACAATGCTGTTCTGCTATATATGAGCCTAGAGTTAAAAACAGCTTCGAGGGAGCAAATAACTTATAAGAGGATCTATAATAAAGAAAATATTAGCTACTTAAACTTCCTTTTAGGTAAAGAAAGCTGGGTTGATACATTAAATGCCTATGACCTTGACAAAATATGTGATAGTTTCTTATCAACATTCAAACATTATTTCAACCTTGCCTTCCCACTAAAAAGGGTCAAAATGAGGGGAAGAAATAATAATAATAATAATAATAATAATAATAATAATAATAATAATACCAAATTTTTAACAAAAGGTATTCTAGCATCATGCAGTAAAAAAAGATTACTTAATTGAATAAATAAAGCCATGACTGATGAGCAATTTAAAAAATCTGATGTGTTACACTCACATGATTTCTCTACTCTTGTACACACTATTTTTACAAACGCCTATTCTCCATATGCTTCATGTTAATCGAGATATCGAGATGTCAATCTTATTGGTAATTTTCTTGTAGATGCAAGGGAAATATGGTAGCTTTTAAGCGATAGTCAAATATTTTAACGCTGGTTGCTATGTGGCGCATTCCATTCTCTTTGCATGTCCAGGACATAAAAAAAATGAATAAGGAATTTGAGAAAAAGTATAAGTATTGGAAAATTTAAGGAAATAACAAGCAATATCTCGAAAACGGTTCATTCAACAAAAGAAATGTATATGACATAAGTTGTGTATTTTAACGCGATCTACATTTTTTGTGTAGTAAAATTTTGTCTATCTCTTATGGTTTACCAGTTATGCAAAAGTCGTTCACAATGAAGAATACGTTTGGAGACATTCCCAGAAAATTCGAGATATACATTTCATTTCTCATGACATTATCTTAAACATATGATATTTTCATCAAAATCGTTAGAGCCATTTTTGAGAAAATTAAAATTTTCGAAAAATCTTCCATGTAAAGGGTAGTCTGGGGTGGTGGGATTTTCTTGAAAACCTTCGTGTCGCATCTCTGGAAGATACTGAACCTAAATACCAAGTTTGGTGCTTATCCGACTGTTCGTTTTTGAGTTATGCTGTTCACAGACACACAGACAGACACACAGACAGACACACACACGGACATGTTTCCAAAAATGCTTTTTTTGGATTCAGGAGGTCTCAAAACATGTATTTCCGGTGAAATCTCGGTATCGAATTTTTGGGTGGAATGCAATACTTCCCCTATTTACTATACGTAGTAGAGAAAGTAAAAATATTACAAAAACTACTCCTCCATACTTGGGAAAATAATTAATAAGGCAAAAAAGCAGTACAATAGCAAAATTATTATAAATCTGCCCTTTGGCAGATAGTTAGGAAAAAAACAGGAACTTTTAAAAATAACAATGAAAAACATCAGTCTAACTATAAACAACAATGATGTTAAAACCCAGAAGAAATTACAAACGTTTTTATGAGCTAGTTTTCAAATGCAGTCGAGCACCTAAATTCATCACTACCTGCGCATAAAGAATTTTTATTTGCTGGTAAGGAAAACTCGTACTCAATCTATTTGAATCCAGCAACACAAAGTGAAATCATTAATATTGTAAATAACCTAAAAAACAAACTGTCATGCGGACCAGATGGGATACCAGACTCTGTAGTTAAAGCCTGCATATCATGCATTGCTGACACATTGGTAGATATTTGCAATGCTTCATTAAGTGCTGGAATGTTTCCCCAGATACTCAAAACAGCAAAAGTACATTCCATCTTCAAAAAAGGTGACAGGAATCATCCAGAAAACTATAGCCATATCTCGCTATTGTCGGTATTCTCAAAAATACTAGAGTGAATTACGTACATAAGAATAGTACCCTTTCTTGACAAATATGATATGATCACCCACTCAGTTCAGTTTCCAAAAGGGAAAATCCATTATTAATGCTCTACACTCATTTATAAACGATTTTCTTGAAGTAACAAATAATAAACAGAGAGCTGTTGGCCTCTTTTTAGATCTTTCGAAGGCATTTGACACAGTAAATCATAAAATACTATTAAACAAACTAGATAAAGCAGGCATAAGAGGCATAGCAAATGGCTGGTTAAGTCTTACCTTAACCTAAAGATGCAGTATGTGGAAGTTAACGGTAGTCATTCTATCTCAGCCCCTCTAAAAAATGGGGTACTGCAGGGATCAATTTTGGGACCCATTTTGTTCCTAATTTATATAAATGATTTGCCATCAAATCTCAAAGAAACACAAATAACTTTATTTGCTGATGATACTAATATCTTATACAGAAATAGCAATTTTACCGAGTTGGGAAACAAAATAAACCAAAAGAATGCAATATTGTACAAATGGCTGACAGGAAATAAGCTGCACTTAAATATTATTAAGACAACCTTTATCAATTTCAGTCCTAATAAAATACATAAAGAATTGCAGATCAACATTAATAACCAACCCATAAATGAAACAAAGGTAACCAAATTCCTAGGAGTATGGATTGACCCAGAGCTAAACTAGAATGCACATATCGATTATCTGGCTAGCAAAATGTCCTGAATCTGCTATGCATTCAGAGTAGCGAGTAAAGTATGTACCACAGACATATTAAAATCCATGTATTTTGGATATGTTCGCTTAGTTCTAACCTACAGGATTCCAGTATGGAGCATTCTTCAAATCTGTGTGTAATATTCAAACTACAAAAGAAAATACTAAAAATCATAAAACAAGCCCCTATAAGAACATGTAGTAAAATAGTATTACAGAATTAAAAGTCTTAACTCTCCCTTCTATATATATTCTTGAAACACACTGCTTCATACACAAAAATAACAATCTCTTCGAAACAAATAGTATTTATCATACCACGACACCAGATCGTCAAATCATATCATTCTGCCGTACAAATAAGAGTTGCAATAGCATCACCCACAGTGGAACTTATTTATACAGCACATTACGTGACCACTACAAAGCATTGCCCTACAGCAAATTTAAACAGTCATCTTCCAAAGTTCTGTTACAGAATATATCTTTTAACATCCAGGAGTATAAAGACATTAAATTGTAAATACTATTACTCATTGTATAATACCACTACTTGTAAACATGTTATTTTTTACAAAATTGTATTAATCTGTAAACATTGCTATTGTATAATACCACTACTTGTAAACAATCTTACATAATTGTAAATATTGTTACTTGTTATCTAATTATATTGACAAAGCCATGATTTATATGTACAACCTACCGTGAATAAAGAATCTAATCTAATCCCTTAATTTCCTGGCCTTTTCCCTGCCTTCTTTCCATCCTTGTTCCTGCTCTTGTTAGTAATAATTTCAGTAGCTCTAATGCTTTTTCTATTTTCCCTCATTCATAGCTATTTTTATTCAACACTCTACAATCTGACTTTCCTTTGAATTTAATTCTTTTAAAACATCCTCTTTTAGTTCCTCCCTCCATTTATACACTTTTATTGTCTTTATTTGAGCTATTTCCTTATTCTTTACCTTTTTCTCCTAAACATTTATTTCCATCTTTAATGGAAAATGGCTACTACTTACTTCTTCATTCATTATTTTAAATGTAGTGATTCTGTCCTCCAGTTCCTCACTATATAATATGTAGTCTACTACACTTTGCCCATTTGTGTTTACAAATGTAAACTCCCCTTCTTCATCTTCTTCCATTGTTCCATTACATAGTAACATGTTTACCTCACAGAATTCTAGGAATTTTTTCCCCTCCCTATTACTCACACCATCCCTGCTTTTCCTTGGCCTTATCACATCCCTATCCTCTTCTGCTCTTTTCCTAATAACCTTCCATTCTCCTCCCCAATTCTCACCTTCAAATCTCCCATCACAATAAATTCTCTCTCTGGCACCTTTTCCAATATTTTCTCCACATCTTCTAGCTTACTATAAAAATTACTGTCGTAACAACATGAGGCTTCTGGAGGGTCATTTGTCGCCCCTATTCCTATTCTTACTGTTATTCTGTTTAATTATTGACCATAACACATTGGAACCTCAATTCTCCATTTTTTCTATAGCAATAGTTGTTTCCATATCATTCTTTACAAACAGGCCTACTCCTCCTGATGCTCTTCCCCTATCGCATCTTTTCCTTGCCTTTTTCTCTAGAAACTTAAAACCTGCTATCTCTGCTACCTCTTCCTTTCCCAACCATATCTCTGCCACTCCTACAATATCCATAGAGCATATAAGGTTTTTAATTTCACCACTGCCTATCTTATTTCTTAGCCCTTCCACATTCCAAAATATTAATCTCAACCCCTTTCCCTATTTGTTCTTTGGTTGTTTTTGAGACTTAAAACTCTCCAACATTTTCCTGTATCTTGTAGTTATAGGCTCGATTTTCCTTTCTTCTCTTTCATCCCTAAGTTGAATAGAATCTTCCTTAGATATAATTTTTAAGCCCTTCTTTTTTATTATTTCTTCTGCCTCATTCGTGGATCCTAATCATATCACTTCCCCACTCTGCACTACTTCTCTCCACACATTTTCACTTCTTACTGACTCCCTTCCATCACTCCTCACAACTCCTGCTACCTCCCCTCTTCTTTCTTCTGGCCCCTCCCTCTCGGTCATCTCGCTCACCAATGTTGCTTCTTTGACATCCCCTTCCACTGCCAACTCTTCTTCCTGCCTTCCCTTGTTGTCTCTTATTATACATCTTCGTTGTCTCTTTCCAAAGCTGCTTCTCCCACTTCTCCTGCCCTCCTGGTCAGCTGTCGTATATGTTTGTTCTCTCGTGTTGATGCCCTCCTCTTGCTCGTGTTTGACTTTGCTAAAATCCTACTGATATTCCCATTCTCTGCTCAGGTCTTTGTTCTGTGTTCTGTGTTTTCCACCGTTCTATGTTTTGCTGCAGTGCATGCATTCCTCTGGCTTTGTTTCTTTTTATATTCATACTCCATTTTTTACCTTCTACTATTAACTCTAGACCTCTTAAGAGGTTTTTTTCCCCTCCGCCCATGCTTTCTTCATTCTTTGAATTAATTCCTTCCTTAGGTCTTGTTCCTCTTTCATATAGTCCTGTTCTATAAATACTTTTGTCCCCTTAGTCTTCTTGTTTGTCTTATACTGTCCCATTTTTTCCTCATTGTTGTCAGTTTCAAAATAATAGGTCTTGGTCTTTTTCCATTTTTACCTATCCTAAACATACCTTCAATTTCCCAGCCTTACATTCGTATTCCCAGTACATTCTCTATGCTTTCATATACCATGTTCTCCAAACTACTTCTGTCCTCTCACCCCAAATATTACACATTTTCTTTCTTCTCTTATCCACTTTGTATCTTCTTTCTTTTCCATCTATTCTTTCTCTACATTCTGATATCTGTTTTTCCACGTCTTCTCTCTGTATTTTTATTGCATCTTTCAACTATCTTGTACTATTATCCATTCTTTTTCCTAGTTCCTTTCCCATCTCCCTTATTTCTTCCATTAACTTGTTCATTTCCCTGTCCTGAGTTCTGTTCCACTCTTCCTATTATCAGCAATACCGCGATACCATCACGATGACACCCCATATCTATATTTCCATTTTAACTTTTCCGTTTTTTCTTTTTCTTTTTTCTGCCAAAACTTCCAATTCTGCATTGATAAGTTTGAACATCCACTCCCATTTTGTCGTGTTCTCTTGTACTTGCACACAACCTTTCACTTTCGCTGCTGGCTTACAACCAATAAAACTGCATATTCTCAGAATTTCTTCATTTATTCTGAGAATATTGATAACTCACAAAAATAACAACTGAATTACAATTGACAATAGTTTCCTCACTGTTATATACAATTTCTTGAGTAGCACTACCGATGCGTGTCCAGAATATTGATAATTATAATTCCTAGCTGTGATCTCATTCACAATTTTTGCAGAGATACATAATGAAGCAAGGTGACACTATGAATGATTCACCTCTTCTCTGAACATACCTTATATATGTTTTCTGACATTGCAATAGTAACCAATTCAATAAGTATTGTTGACCAACCCCTCTGGATAGTAATCGAACTAATACAAAATTTTTCACAATGAGGAGTTCCATTATGGTTGGCTATGAACCTCCTAAAATGTTTAATGTTTTTCTCTTTTTCCCTAATATTCCAGACATTTTTAACTAACCCAATAATATAAAAACATTGCTTTAAATAAACAAATAAATCTTACAATTTTTATAAGTTATTGGTTTAACATAACAAAGACTCCATCTTGACGGCTGTTCCCTTTCTTTCTTAATTTATAAACAATCTTTCTTTCTTTAAAAATATTAAACCCCTTAATGTGTGTCACAACTGCCTCTATTTCTTAAATTAAAATTTGTCTGTACATTTCACTATTTATAATCCAAAAATTATTGAATTTTAATTTAAGGAATAATTCCTCTCGATCATAAATAAAATTTACATCATGTTTACTATTTTTACCCACATGAGTGTTGCATATGTTTCCATTGCTGTTTTTGTTTTGTTGTCAGTGTGTCATCTGCAATCAGCATGGAATCTGGAGAATCCGTTGCGTAATTTTGAGGTTACATTAGCATGTTTTTGCATTGTCTTTATTTACATTCTTCATCTTGCAAGTATTTGCAATTCATTGACAAAGATTATCACATCCTATCTCAAATAGTTATTTTCAAGAAATATTGGCATTTCCTTCATTCATTGCTTGCTTTCTTTGTTTTGTGTAAATTTTTGTTGATACTAGTTAACTTGTTTCTTTTTTCCAAGCTTCCTACATTCTTGCATATACTATCTGTTTTACTATCTTTCACTCTCAGTGCTATTTTTGTTCTTCCTTCTTTATCATTTCCACACCCATTATTTCTTCTTTTCCTCCAATACTTCTTGTTTACTATTTCATCGTAGCATTATTTCTCTTTATTCATCGCATCTCTTTTTCTCTCTTTACTTAATAAAGAATTCTTATATTTTATTTTCTGTATCGTTGCAGTTTTCTATTCCTCATATTAATTTTTTACCCTATTACGTCAAAAACATGTACATATATTTCATTGTATAAGTTTCTCGCTTGGATTACTTTCATTTCCTCTTCTTCAATGGTGAATGTGAAATATAAATAATTTTCTTTAATCTTTTTTCTCTTAAAAAGATAAGTTAGCTACTTAGTTTCTATTGCAATTTCTTTTCATTACTGCATTCCTGCAACAGCTTGAATTACAAATCTTTATGTTTATGCAAATTTTTAGCTTATATTATCAGGTTTATTTCCTTTCTCAATTCTAAGAATTATGTTTTATTTGACAATATTAGAATATCATAGGTTTTAGTTTATTTTTGTTTCCTTTCCAGAAATCCTACTCAATTTTTAATTAAAATTTTGTTTTCCTTATCCCTTCCCAAACGTATGGTAAGTGTTTTATTTATTTGTATGCTTTAGTATTATGCTTGTAAAAATTTTGAATGCTGCATTTTTATTTTTGTGTTGTATCTACAGTATTTTCTTTAAATGGTTTTAATTTATACTTGTGATACTTTAAATTGAGTAAATCATAAGTGTGATCACCTAATTGTTTTGCAACTATTAATGGTCCAGCGTGTAATAGTTCTGTTTTGCTTCTCCTTTTAGCTGATTCCTTGGAAGTGCTGTTTTCTTAATACTTTGTCCCCTATTTGTGGTGACCATAAATTTTTGCATCTTTTAATTTTGTCTCTTCTTTTCTCACTTTTTTCTTGGATTCTCCTGAAAGCTAACTGACATTTTTCCCTTTCAGACATCTCCCTTTGAGCTGACATTATTGTGGGTGTATCTATGACAAAGTTTAGATTTAGTATTGAACATAAGCTCAACTAGTGCAAATTTTGTTGTAGGATTGATGGTGTTATTGATTATTTCCTTTATGTAACTACGTTTATCAACCCAGGAGGTGTGATCCTTGTGTTGTTTCTAGGTTTTATGCCTGGTTGATATTACTTATTGAGATGTTGTTAGTGCTTTCAAGTGTTGAGTTTAACTCTAATTGCTCTATGCTAGTGTTATTTACGAACCTGGGTAATGGTTCCTATATCTTTGTCCTATGCCCCTCGTGGTCCCTGTTCTTTGGTTTTTCAAGTATTCCCTACAGAAATTCACATGGCTGATTTGATTATGTTTGGTTGTATGCTAGAGTAATTTCTCAAATTTCTACTTCCAAAAATTTGTTCATTCCTAGGAATAGTCTGGTTATACCTGTACAATTTCTTAGTTCTTTCACTACTATTATTAGAGTACACAGGCTGCTGTGCCTCTCTCCTCTCATAGGTATTTCTTTCAGAATTCTAAGTTTGTTGTCGTTCTGTGTATCTTGGTTTCTACCATGGTGTTGTGTGAGTTTGTGTGTGTCACTTCCTTGTTTTGTGTTATTGTGTTTTCCATTCTGTACCTCAATTAGTCAAGTTAAGAGTTCAATGACCTCTGAGAAATCTATGGGCTTTGCAACTATAAATCCTGTCCTCACTGTGACTGGGAAATGTCTTATTATGCTAGCTATTAATTCTGTCTCAGACATGCTAGGCTCTAACAATTTATTATCGTGCCCCTTTAATGGTTAACATGCGCAGTATCAAAGCCACGATAAGATGCAAATATCCCATGTCGCGATAACATTGTCACATTTTCTTCATGTAAGCATTCACGTGGACATTTACACCTTAGCATACCAAGGTGAAGAATAATATTAGCAGGGTTCTCATTAAATGCAACCAGAGTCTTACACAATGCTAATAATAACAAACCACATTTTCTACTTACATTACTGTGTCTCGTCACCTTCCTTGCTGTCACTATTGTTTGCATTCACATGTATAACGAAGCATTGTCATGCAAAACATCCCGCAGTTGAAATTTTCACTCTAGATGCACGGAGTGCTGCACATATCTCTCCCATACACTGGAATCTATGTTTGTTACACATTCTCTCTTTGCAAATGCTGTCACTTACAGAGGGAGTCACATTCCGCTTTCTTACGGTATGTTTAAGGTGTTATGGCAGTAATCTGAGGACTTCATGGCCATAAGCTTTTGCCATTTTGTCTATTATATACACTTTCTCTAAGTTGGCTTCCTGAATTGTCTCCATAAGCACAGCTTTAATGGGAACTGGACTAGATATTTCTAAATTGTGTTCTTTTATGAATCTGATCATTTCATCCTTTCTGCTGGACATGGTGGGAATTTTTATCTTTAGCCAGGAATGATAACTAGCATTATCTAACACAATAACACACTTAGGAGGAATGTTTTCCAAAAGTTTATTCTTAAACCAAGCTTCAAATACTTCAGTATTCATCTCTTGATGTGAATCAGCCAAGGATTCCTGAATATCTTTAGAAGAGAAATATAAGCAGCCCTCAATCCAACGCTGGCTACCGCCTGCATGCAAGATCATTATTCTTTTTCCACAGGACACAGGAGCTGGAAGGCAACATGAGCCATTGCCCCAACCTTTTCTTACATCATGAATATCATACCAAGACTCATCTAAATAAAGATATGATATTCTTCTTGCCTGAGATAGTTTAGGCTATTCAAGTACTTATATCTCCATGCCAACAATCCTTTCTGATTCAATAATCATGCACCTCTTATTTAATGTCTGAAAACGGAACCCCGTCGGTAGCAACTGTCTTAAGCGTATTCCTCTTGTATGAAAAATCGCACACAGTTTGAAGTTCATTAAGCAATTGTAACACTGTTGATGCTTGCCCTTTTTTATAAAACCTATATATCTCTTTATGAACTATGTGAAGGCATCAACCTTCCCAAATTTTTGTTTTCTGTTTCACTTATTTTTTGGCATTAAGGGAAGCCTCTGTGTAACTTTACTGACAGTTTGTCTGCTTAAGCCTACTTACCTTGGCAGTTTCAATGATAGGCCCCTTCCCTATTTATTGGTTTCCTATACTGAAACACATTACATATTACTTGTTGGAACTGTTTAGTCAGTGTTTCCTAAAGGTGGTTTGCTTCCTTTTCTTTCACTTGCCCACTAGTCACTTAAAGCAGAAGCTCTAGGCATTACTAACACCACTACTGTTATCACTATGAGGAGAACTAACTGCATTACTGACAATATTACTGTTATTATTATGAAAAATTATGCATGTCCTAATGCCTCCATATATTGAAAAATAGACAGTAAAACACTACTCACGCCGGTGAAACTCACAAGAAAACTGATTGAATGAGAGAGAAAACAGGAAGATGTTGCAACTGCACATGGAGTTAACATCTAGGTGTCATTTATGATTTCTTTGCATTCATTGGCTGAAGTTACATGTCATTGGTGCAATGTGAAATGTTTGCGACTTCCAAGAAAAATCAATGAGTAAGGTGCGTTATCTGAGAAGCTCCTTATAAACAAAGATAAAGTAGATGTTAACACATGTAACCCCTTTTCAAAGCACATGAAAAGGGGTACAACAATACCTTTGTTTGCTATCTTCATGTAGTAATTGACTAAGGATAGTCTTTTAGAAGGATCATACATTCCAGTAGCAAGTTCTACTCTGGCATGAGTTTGCTTTGCTGACCCCCAGTACCTAGATAAGAATAAGTTCCTGAATAATATGTATGATTCATGCCCTGCCAGTGTCAATCTTAACCATTCCAAAGCTTTGTTTTTCAGACTCTCTTTCACAATCATCACTTTTAATTCAATAGGTATTCTCTTTACTGCAGAGTATTCCTTAATTTCTTTTATGAATAAGTTTGGATCATCTTCCTTCTCTAAAGTGTGTGCATGCGTGTGTTTTTTGTTTTGTTGTTTACATTCTTATACACAGCATTTCCAAAATTTACATAATCAACATCATAAGTATCAAAATTATGATTATTTAACTCTGAAATAACATCTTTCTGCACTTGTAATACAATCACAACTTTGTTTATATCATTGATATTCTTTTTTCTTTTTGCAAATTCTCACTTATTATTTTGATTTCTTATTTCAACTTGACTTTGTTTTACTTCCTCTACTGTTGTGATGCATCACATTCGCCACATCTTTCAACTCAGCAGCAGTTAATTTCTTCACACTTTCATCTACATGTTCTTTCCTCACTGTTTCCAACATCTGCTCTAAAATATTCTTTACTTCCTCCCTCAGCTTTGTTTCTGAGTTTCGCTGATGCAATTTTAAGTTTTATACTTCCCCAGCTAATTCTACTCTCATCTTGGCAACTTCATGTTCTATATTACTCTTACATTCCCTCATTTTATTTCTACACTTTCCCACCTCATTTTCTAGCATTTTCTTATACTCTTTCATTTCTAATTCTAAATCCTTCATTTTATTCCCTAGGTCCTCTATCTTGTTTCCTAGCATACTATTGGTTTCCTTCAAATTGTTATTTATTGCCTCCATATTTCTCTTCATTCTTCTCTACCCTGATCTATTTGCTGACCTAATACTACTCTTCCTAGCTCTAAATCTTGTTTCAATTCTGCTACTTCTCTTTTTCCTCCCCGGTCTAAATCATGTTTCTTCTCAGCTATGAATTTATACAGGTTTACCAAAGATAACTCCCCTCTAGATACCTCTCCTACTAGCTCTTGCCCCTCTGGTACACTTTCCCTTTCATCTACCTTTTCTTCTACTTCTCTCATTTCTACATCTACTTTGTCTGAACTCATTTTAGATTTTCCTATTGTCTTTCCACTCCTAAGTAACATAAAAATAATTAAATTGCAATTTCCTACTGTTTGCCGTCTTCTTTCTTCATTAGTTACCAGTCCTCTCGCTGTCTTCTTTCCTCACTTGGGTCTGGCTGGATTCTGGCATCCCGACATCCCGAGTATACATCCTCCTCTCAAAGTAGCGCTCGGTAATTCTGACGCTGTGTTGCTGTCTGCTTCTCAGAATTTTTTTTGGTCTGTTGCCGTGTAGCCATTTGCTTCTCAGAGCTATCTTGAAGCTATTTTTAATTTTTATTTTTCTCTGTACACTTTTCCTTTATCTTTTATCCGTGCATTCCTTTCCTCTATTCACGTCCCTTAGTTGGGCTGCATATGCAATGAGGTTCAATAGTTTGTGCAGCTCTGGGATTCGTCAATACTGGATTTTTATTTTACTCTGCTCAGCAGCTGATTCTGGCAGTATACTTCAAAACTACATTACTCACCAGACTCAAAGCTCTCAATGTATCACTTATCTTTGCAACGTATCTCTCTCGCTGGATTCTTGTTATTTTTACGTAGATTCTTGCATTGTATTGTTGCTTCTGTAATGCCTGAGCTATGAGAATTCCATTCACTAATCTTGGGTTGCGGTATGGGAAGAAAATCTAATAAAGTTGCATAATCTCAGAATTTCATTTATTTTGAAAACATTGATAACTCAAAAATTGCGATAGTAACATTGCTTACGTAATTTATTTTTTGTTGTCGAGCCCCACGTTGTGGAGCCAATTTGATGCTACTTTATGTTTACGTAATATGTTTATTTTGTTGTTGTAGCCCCACGTTGTGGTAGCCAATTTGCTGTAGTATTCTTGGTTACGTAATATTATTGTTTACGTAAATTATTAGAACTTGAAGATCTTATGTTGTGCTGCTTTTGTTTAGTTTGGTTACATAATTTTAACTGCCCCACGTATGGGAGCCACTTTGATGCGGTATTACTTATAATGTTTGTTTACATCAGTGTTGAAGCCATCTTGTGACGTCATTCATTTGTTCGGTTTGTAGCTCCATCTAGTGTTAGCAATTTGCGGCAGTATTAATCTTTTGTTTGATTTCATTTCAAATGTCCTCCGGCTAGCTATTATCTTATCTTGGGTCGAACATGTGTCTGTATACAGGTTGTGAAATGGAAAGGAATCTTTTATCCAAAAATTACACTGATGAAGAAATTTGTTTTATAATTTTTATTGCCGAACACGTTCACTATCACTTTTACATATTGATCTAGATACTCGCCAAACTGAAACTGTTATAATACTTTTTACTGATCACTTTTAATTCACGTACTTCAACTTTGTGTATAATTAACTTTATAATACCTTAGATTTTCGTAACTTGTGAATCTATAGCCGACGTATCTCATACAAATATTTTGACGAACTGACGAACTTAAGACGACGTGTATTGCACAAAGAATTTTGATGAACTGCCCTGAATACGACGTGTAATGTATGAATGCTTTCGGCGAACTGAAGGACTGACTGACTTTACCTCCAACCTACCTTATTTATACTCCTGCATCAAGATACGCCTAAAGATTATAACTGAATTGCAATTGGCTAATAAAACGCGCCAACATTAGCGTCTATCTTAATATCCAATGAAAACCACGAATACATATGCTTTTAGGGAAACATTCCAGAAGGTTCTCAACGGAAAAAACGCGCGAACATTACGTAACTTCCTTGTTCCCAATAATGATAAACAGCTCACCCCCCTTTCTGCATTATTGCGCTATTATTGACAGTTTCAGTAAAGCCGTATAAACTTATTTCCCAATAATAATTACAATTAATAAACATCTGAAATCAATGTCACATAAAAATGCATATTCATATTACAATCATTATTTACATTTAAGTAATTTGTGATACAAATTACTGCATCAAAATAACTGAATTACAATTGATGATAGTTTTCTCGCTATTGTACACAATTTGAACATTAGCACTACCAATGCATGCCCGGAATATTGATAATTATAATTCCTAGCCATGATCTCATTCGCAACTTTTGCAGAGATGTGTAACGAAGTGAGGTGACTATGAATGCCTCCCCTCTTATCTGAATATACCTTATATACATTTTTCTGACATTGCCATAGTAACCAAGTCAATAAATATTGTTGATCAACCCCTCTAGATAGTATTCGAATAGAACATTTTTCACAATGATGAGTTTCATTACGGTTGGCTATGGAACCAACTAAAATATGTAATGTTTTTCTCTTTTTCCTTAATATTCCAGACTTTTTAACTATCCCAATAATATAAAAATATTGCTTTAAATAAACAAATAAATCTTGCAACTATTATGAGCTATTAGTTTAACATAAAGCAACAAATATTTAAAAATCTTGAATGATTTCTAACAATGACTCCATCTTGAAATCTGTTCCTTTTCTTAACTTATAAACAATCTTTCTTTCTTTCTTTAAAAACATTCAACCCCTTAATATCTGTCTGAGATTGTTTATATTTTTCTCTTTTTATGGATGAGAGCACCAACCTAACTGATGCTGTTCAGTTATTTGTTTATACGTGGATGAAAGATTTTCTATATGTGAACTTCTTCTTGACCTAATTCCTATGAAAGATTGTACTACAGGGGAGGCAATATCTAATGCAGTGCAGAACTCAATACAATCAAAGCAGTTACAGAGAGAGAAATTAGCAAGTGTTGTGACCGATGGGGCTCCAGCAATGGTAGAAGTAAAAACCGACTTTGTTACCAGAATTTCTTCTCATTTAAATGAAATAGCCATTAACAATGCAATACACCAATTCTACTGCATTATACACCAAGAGGCACTTGCAGCTAAAGTTTGCCAAATGCAGCAAATTATGGATGTTGTAGTCAAAACCTTTAACAAAACAAAATCCAAATCACTATAGCATCGTCAATTCAAAGCATTCCTAAAAAATATGGGCTCCAACTTTGAGGACCTCACTTACTATACTGAGGTGAGGTGGTTAAGTCATGGTCTCGTGCTTCGTCGGTTCTTTAAGTTGTGTGATGAAATTTGAGTGTTTCATAAACTCGTAAGTCAGTCAGTGTGTGGCTAAAAACTTCTAATATTTGGTTAGTAACAGTGACTATTTAGCAACTTTCTCAGACTGCTGTTACCAACCTAATACAATAATTGATATTTTCAGGATAAAGCAAATTCAGAAATAGAACTACAAGAATGGATCAGCAATTTAGCCTTTCTTACAGATGAAATGGAGGATCTAAATGGCTTAAATACGGAGCTTCAAGGAAAAAAACAATACCATTGTGGCAATTCTTAATTCAGTGATGAACTTTACAAGAATATTAGAAGTATTTAAGGAGTATCTGTTGCAAGGGGAATTGTATCATTTCGCATGTTTATGTTCCACTGAAACTACCAGAGGAAGTAGTTTTAAAAATTATGTTGAACTAATAGAAAGTGTGAAAAATGAATTTGCAGCTCACAGACTCAAATATTTTAAAAGCCCAGAAAATGATTTTCTACTTTTTGTGAACCCCTTGGCAATGAAACCAAAAACAACACTATTGCAGTTGCAGGTGGAATTAGTTACATTGAAAAATGACATAGTTGTTAAAAGTATGTGTAAAGAGTGTTTAAGAATCGAGGTATATAAACTTGCTCCTAGAAATAAATATCATCTTAGGGAATTAAGTATTCTTATATTGGCAATGTTTGTCTCAATATACATTTGCGAGCAATTTTTTTCTCAAATGAATAAAATGTAAAAATAGAACTAAAATATCAGATTCCATCTCTCAGTATAGCTAAAAATATCTAACAGATATTGTGTCAATTTGGAAGCTATTGTGGCTTCCAATGATGTAGCCACATACAGGAAATAAGTATAGAAATCTGATTAAAATGTGTATGCTATTGCTACATCTGTCACATTGTATTTCTAACCTACTATGCCACAATCTAACTGATGCTTAATTTACTCTTTATTGAAGATTATCTTCTATTATACAAAATGTCTTAAATTCGTTTGGTCTTGTGAATGCATAAGGCCTTTCTTATGCACAATGTTTAGTCATAACTTAAGATAATGTCACTTGACAGTACAAAGGTCAATTTACTCCTCTCCCTCCTTCCAAATACATGTTATGTGGGAAGTATCAAAGACTGTTCGGCTGCTATAAACGATGAATTGATTTATCACTGAAACGGTAAATTGTGAAGCAATTTAATGAAAACAGTTTGTGAATAACTATGGTAATAGCAACAAATAAATAAGTACACAGTAGTAAGAGCATAACTAATTTGGAGAGGGGAGTTCCTGCCAGACTAGAAGTAAATTTGTTATCTGTACTGGGCATTTTACTTCCAAAACAGCCAAGTTTTACTTTCTTTACCATATATATAGTAGGTAGACAAACTATTGCATTCCACCCAAAAATTTGATACTGAGATTTCACCAGAAATACATGTTTTGAGGCCCCTATTTTTAGAAAAAAGCTCCATGTGCGTGTATGTGTGTGTGTGTACAACATACATACTCCACAAATTTAATTCAAATAAGCTTTTTACGGCATAAACCATTTGAGATATCGCTTATTAATGGTTCTTACTTGGTCATTCTCTTAAAGTCCTGTTAACATTCAGTTGTTTCTCGCAATTGCTTGGAAACATTATGGAATTTTAAGGCCAGAGTATAGCATCAAGTTCTTAAACATTTGACTATCACTACGGAGGTTTGCCCCACTTAAGCTCGGACAACTTTGAATCACCCTCCCACTCTGCCATTGGTCAACTGCTTATGCTTATTATTGCATCAGCTCACTGTGAGTGCCAGCTGTCTGCTGGGCCAGTCTGAGGCAAAGTTTACTCGTAATGGCTTCAACAATTGCTGACTTGTGGCAGCGGTACATTGTTGGGCTTTCCGATGTTGGTTACAGCCTTTCAATGATAGTGGAAAGGTGCAAACAAGATCTTACCATAAGTAAGTCGTGTGTGGGCGTATAACACAACTGCATAAAAATGGATTCTCACCTGAGGCTGTGTGCAAAAAACTAGCAAGAAAAAGGTCATAACCAACACGACCTGAAGCAGTAGTAGCCAAGTTGAGTGCAACAATGACTCAAGAAAACCCACTAACCCAAAGAAGCATTTCCAGCTGCACTGGAATATCCAAAGGGACTGTCTATCAGATAATACACAACAATTTTGGTTTATAACAGCGACATAAAGCATGTGGACACGCCTTGAAAGAGCGGTACATCAAAGAACGCTTCACCAATGCAAGAAAACTCTATGAACACAATCTGGCAGGTGAAAAGTGGCAATGGGTGGTTTCTTTAGATGAAGCAAGGGTTTATCTAGGTGATACAAAAAAAAACCCAAGCCATTTATTACTATCAAGTGGGCCAAAAGGGGGCTCCAAATTTATTCGGGAGAACAAGGAAAAGTTTTCCAAGGGATTCATGGTGGTTGCAGGTTATTGCTCTCGGGGGGAAACTCGCATTCACAGAGTTGCCAACAATGTAAAAATTAATGCAGCCTACTATCAAAGGAATGTTATGGACCCAATTTTTGATGAAGAGATTCGTCGGTTGTATGGTGAGGATGCCCCAAATATTTGTATGCACATCGATAAAGCATCCAGTCCACCTCTCGGTCTTCCCATCATTGCTACCACTGGAAAGCTATGGAAACGGGTGTCAATGTGATACCATTTAAAAGGATCCCTGTGAAGTCACCAGATGCCTCGCCAATGGATTTTTGTAGATTTGGTCTACTGAAACAGCGCCTTGCTTCTTGGCATCCCAGAATTGAAGGATTCTGGAAAGTCTACCAGGAGCAGTGGGCTAACATCCCCCTTCCTGTTCTTAGACGCAGCCCTCAATGAAAATTGCGCTGCAGAGCCATAGGTAAAGCCTGTGGAAATCACATTGAACACAATAGAT
The DNA here is from genome assembly GCA_030765065.1 of Deroplatys truncata. Taxonomy (NCBI): domain Eukaryota; kingdom Metazoa; phylum Arthropoda; class Insecta; order Mantodea; family Mantidae; genus Deroplatys; species Deroplatys truncata. Next base: position 118,529,896 of record CM060976.1, read on the forward strand.
GATGGAGAAAGGGAATCTCGCCATGAAAAAACAAACAAAATCGTCCGAGCTTAAGTGGGGCAACCCTCCGTAATCTCTCTGTGCCTAATTTTTATAAAATTTATAATTGTCATTTTAATAATACATGCTCATATATTATGAGAAAGAAAAAAGTCTATAATTCGAGCAAAATCAAACTAAATACAGAAGGAATTAATATCAAAAATAAAATGAAGGATGCTTATGAGTTTTATAAATCAACAGGTTGGGAGTACTACAAAGAAAATTAAAAGCTCTAAAAAGTTATTTTCAAAATTTACTTGTGAATATTAGGGGTACTCAATATAAAGAAAAATTAAATGGTAACAGTGATATTACCAAAAGTGCCTGGGATATTATAAATGATGCAAAAAAACAGAATGGAAAAAATGTAAACATTGTAATTAATAATCAGAGTAAAGTGGAAACAAATCCAGATGTCGTATGCAATATATTCAATGAATTTTTTTTTTTTAAGTCCACCACTTATAAAAAAAGGTAATGTAAATCAAGTAATCCAAGTGAAAGATAGTGTACAAGCCGCCAATACAATGTTTATGTATCCTACAGATGAAAGGGAAATATTGAATATAGTTAACAAACAATCTAGTGGCAGGGATTATATAACACCAAAATGTTTAAAGCAATATATATATGAGTTGAGTGCGCCCCTTGTACACTTGATAAATTATTCTTGACATGTGGGGAATTTCCTTCATGCCTAAAAATTAGTATAGTACATCCAATTTTTAAAAAAGACGACAAAACTCAAATAAATTATCGAACTATTACACTAACTTCATCACTAGCAAAACTTTTAGAGAAAGCTATACTTGTCGGAAAGAATAAATTTTTATCAGAAAATTATATAGTTAGGAACACACAACATAGGTTCGTTAGAACTATTCTACCATAATGGCCACCTCAGAATTTCTTAGGGAAGATATAGCCAAACTTGAGAGCGAGAATAAGATAGCAGGTGTATTCTTAGACTTAACGAAAGCATTTGATTGTGTTGACCATAAAATACTACTTCGAAAACTTAATAGCTATGGAATAAGGGGGCAAGCAGAAAAATTAATTTCATCATATCTACGTAATCGGAAGCAAAGGACAGTAATCTCTTTTTATAATAGATCTCACAAAGAAACACACAAATCAAAAGAAGGAATAGTACAATGTGGAGTTCCGCAAGGCTCAGTATTGGGTCCATTGCTATTTACATTGTATACAAATGACACCCCATCTATTACAAACTTGAAATTGTTATCATATGCTGATGATACAGCAGTATTGTGCTGGGACACATCCATACAGGGTCTTGCTGAACAAATTAATACTGTTTCGGATCATTAATAAATTACTTTAATACTAATAAATTAGGATGCAACATAAGCAAGACAAAAATAGTTAATTTTACTGAATCCCATAGACATAATGGAAATCAATTTGTTGCACAAATATGTAATGAATTTATTCAAGAAGGTGAACAAATATTGTTTCTGGGAATACTCTTGGATAAACATTTAACTTGGAATGAACACATTGATAAGGTATGTAGTAAAGTAAGTTAGGGTATATTCCTATTAAGATATTTCTCAAGATTTAAAAACCTAAAAATTTTAAATACCATTTATTATGGAATTATATAACCACATTTATTATACGGTATAGAACTCTGGGAGGGAGGGGGGGTGCTACTAATGTACATATTAATACACTACTTGTATTGCAAAAGAAATGTTTGAGAGTCATATCAAATGTTAGCATGGTACATCCAAGCAAAGAACTGTTTATAAAAAAAAATCTGATGTGTTACACTCACATGACTTTCTCTACTCTTGTACAAACTAATTTTACAAACGCCTATTATCCATATGCTTCATGTTAAACGAGATATCGAGATGTCAATCTTATTGGTAATTTTCCTGTAGATGCAAGGGAAATATGGTAGGTTTTAAGCGATAGTCAAATATTTTAAGCCCTGGTTGCTATGTGGCGCATTCCATTCTCTTTGCATGTCCAGGACATACAAAAATGAATAACGAATTTGAGAAAAAGTATAAGTATTGGAGAATTTAAGGAAATAACAAGCAATATCTCGAAAACGGTTCACTCAACAAAAGAAATGTATATGACATAAGTTGTGTATTTTAACGCGATCTACATTTTTTGTGTAGTAAAATTTTGTCTATCTCTTATGGTTTACCAGTTATGCAAAAGTCGTTCACAATGAAGAATACTTTTGGAGACATTCCCAGAAAATTCGAGATATACATTTCATTTCTCATGACATTATCTTAAACATATGATATTTTCATCAAAATCGTTAGAGCCATTTTTGAGAAAATTAAACTTTTCGAAAAATCTTCCATGTAAAGGGTAGTCTGGGGTGGGGGGATTTTCTTGAAAACCTTCGTGTCGCATCTCTGGAAGATACTGAACCTAAATACCAAGTTTGGTGCTTATCCGACTGTTCGTTTTTGAGTTATGCTGTTCACAGACACACAGACACACACACACGGACATGTTTCCAAAAATGCTTTTTTTGGATTCAGGAGCTCTCAAAACATGTATTTCCGGTGAAATCTCGGTATCGAATTTTTGGGTGGAATGCAATACTTCCCCTACTTACTATACGTAGTAGAGAAAGTAATAAAGAACTTACTGTAATATCGCTGTATGTTTATAAAGTAATTATGCTATTACAGAACTCCATTGGTCTTACTAGACATTGTGAGTACATGAACATAATACTAGAAGTCAAAATGATGTATATAGGTATGCTCACACTAGAAAATTTGTTGATAAAGATCCTTTAAATATAGAAGCAACTCTGTACAACAAGCTTCCCAGAGAACTGAAATCTACAAAGGGTAATCTGTTTAAAACAAAATTAAAACAATATCTTGTAAATAGACCTTTGTATAAACTGGACGAATTATGATAATAAAAAGAGAGAGAGAGAGAGAGAGAGAGTGTGTGTGTGTGTGTGTGTGTGTGCGTGTGTGTAGAGATGTGATTATGTCTTATTGAAATATACTGCTTATCTAATATTGCAAATATTAAAAATACATAAAATTTGTGTATCATTGTTTTATGATTGGTTTACTACGTAATTGTAAATTGACTACTGTATGCGATTAATTTTTTTATTTTAATGTACAATTAAACAATGTATATTATTTATTTAAAGGTGAGTCGAAATTGTTACACTAACATCACTTAAGTTTACTCACTTTAACATGTTTCGGGAAACCGTTGTTCCCATCCTCAGAAGGTTAACTCGACTGGCCCGTGTTGTTGGTGTTTCCGTTTTTTGGACTGGATCCTGTGGTGGCATCTTGTGGTGGAGAAATGTACTTCCAGAGAGGATTTGGTGGCGGCAAATCAAAATTCATTAGATGTGTGTTGTGTTTTAGAATGGTGATCTTCTCCCATGCATCTAATTCGGCTGCAAATTTGGCTGGTTTGACTAATGTAATATTGGGTTTGATGTTGTGATTAGTGATCCAAAAATGGTGTGAAACTGCAGATTTGTCCATTTGTTTGTATTTAATACATCTCATGTGCTGCTTTAGCCTAGTTTCTAAGTTTCTTTTTGTCTTACCAATGTATACTTTATTGCAATCTGAACAATTGATTTTATAGATTCCAGCTTTTTTGTCTTGTGGAATGGGGTCTTTTAACTTGTTACAAAGTAATTTCTCTATGTTAAATTTGTTCTGTGGAGCTAGGCTGATGTTATGTTTCATGAAAATCTTCTTAAATTTGTGAAATGTTCCTGGGTGGTATGTGAATTTCTTGAACTTTAGTTCTTTATCTTGCTGGCTGAGATTAGTTGTGTTTCTGATGTGCATCTGTCGTTTGAATTTTGCAATTTTTTTGTCAATAGTTGCTTTGTTGTACCCATTATGTATTGCTGTGTCTACTATATGCTGGTATTCTAACTGGTATTCTTTTTTATTTAAGGGGGTATATACCAGTCTATGTGTTAGGCTGTTTAGTACTGCATGTTTGTGTGTGGTTGGATTGAAACTCTTATTTTTTATGTAATTATAGAGTGTGTTGGCTTCCTGTATATGCCAAAGGTTAGGTTCTTTTGTTCTCTGATGATTTTTAGGTCTAAAAATGGTAGCATGCCTTCTTTTTCTATTTCTATGGTGAATTTTATTGATTGGTTCTGTAGGTTTAGTAAGGCTAAGGAGTCTTGTATGAACCTATTAGGGACAACAGCGAAGATGTCGTCAACATATCTGTGCCAAACTTTAAACATGTATGGAAAGGAAGTTGTTATGTGTATTTCTAAGTAGCTCATAAATAAATCTGCCAAGAAGGGTGAAAGTGGGTTGCCCATGGTTAGACCAGTTGGTTGTTGATAGAACTTATTATTGAAACTAAAACAATTTTGTCCAATGCATAAATTGGTAAGTTGTATGAGGTCTTCTATTTCTTCTTCAAGTAGGTTAGTCTGCTGTAGCCATTTCTTTAATTGACGCAGGAGTTGATCTGTAGGGACACTTGGAAATAGTGCAGTGACATCAAAGGAAACTAATCTGTCTTCTGGTTCGAGTTCCAGGGATTTTATCTTCTGTATTAAATCTTCTGAATTCATTATGTTTTTGCTGTTGAAGTTTGGTAGTGAAGAGAATCTCTGTACTAACCATTTTGCCAGTTTGTAGGTAGGAGAATCAATATTGCTGACGATTGGTCTCATCTTATTACCCGGTTTGTGTATTTTAGGTAGAGCATACATTCTTGGTAAAATGGGGTGGTCTGGTTTTAATCTAGATTTATCAGTGTCTGTTATAGTTTTGCTTTCCTGGATGGTTTGATTGAAGGCTTTTAAATGTGATTTTAATGGGTCTTCTTGAATTTGTATGTAATTTTCTTGTTGCAGCATATTTTCTACTCTGGTAATATAATCATCTTTTTGAAGTACAACTAGTTTATTTCCCTTGTCAGCTTTTGTGTATACTACTGGTTTTGATTTTAATGTTTTGATCACATGTTTGGTTGGGAAATTGTTATGTTTATCTGCTTGTATTTCTTGGAGAACTATTTCACATTCTTTTTTTATAGTGGTTTTACTATTTTCATTTAGGTTGTAAGTAGCAATCTCAATGTCTGCGACTATTTCATCGGTTGTTTTTGTGTAGCCAACACATGTTTTTAGGCCAAGGTTTAATACCGATAATTCTGCTTTGGTGAAAGTTACATTTGAAAGATTAATTACGTCAGAGTATGGCGTCGTTTTTTCATTTTTTAGGTTAGGTTTATATGAATGTTGCTTCCGGCGTAGTATGTCTAGTTTTTTCTTTAATTTCAGCGTTTTTGTTTTCATCCTGTAGCTAAGAATAGTGAGGAATTTTGATTGCATGTTTTGCCAAAGTGGATAGCCGAGTGTGTCCGTTAATTTAAGGTGAAGAGCATAGGTTTAAAAAACGGATGTCCGCAAATGTGTTTTTTCTTTTTTCTTCAATTTTTTGGTATCTTTTGATGTCACTTTTTATTCCACTGAAATCTGTATTGAAATTTAGGGTTTCTAATCTTACCTTGTTTTTTGCCATGACTTACATCTTTTCCACGTGGTGGCCAATTATAAATTTTGCTTCTTGTGACTTGTTGGTCATAAATTACGTATGTATTGTAATGAAAAGAAGCTAGAAACAGTGATGTGTATTGAATTTATTTAAAGGTGAGTCGAAATTGTTACACTAACAAACTGGAATTATATGCTCTTCACCTTAAATTAACGGACACACTCGGCTATCCACTTTGGCAGAACATGCAATCAAAATTCCTCACTATTCTTAGCTACAGGATGAAAACAAAAACGCTGAAATTAAAGAAAAAACTAGACATACTACACCGGAAGCAACATTCATATAAACCTAACCTAAAAAATGAAAAAACGACGCCATACTCTGACGTAATTAATCTTGAGACGGTAATTTGTATCACAAATTACTCAGATGTGGTTAACGATAATAATATGAATATGTATTTTTATGTAACATTGATTTCAGAGGTTTATTAATTGTAAATATTATTGGTAAATAATAATATACGGCTCTACTGAAACTGTTAACAATAACAGTACTGCAATGAAGGGTTTGATTTGTTTATCGTTACCGGGAACCAGGAAGTTACGTAATGTTTCGCGCCTTTTCAGTAAAAAAAGCTTACAGAACATTCTATAAAAGTAATTTGTATTAGTGGTTTTCATTGGATAGTAAAATAGACGCTAATGTTGGCGCGTTTTGTTGGCCAATGGTAATTCATTTATAATCTTTAGGTGTATCTTGGGGCAAGCCTATAAATAGCCATGCTCAAAGTCGAGCGTTCCCCAGTTCAGCAAGATTCTCGAAGCATTCACATCGTTCTCCAGTTCGGCAGAATTCACGAAGCATTACACATCGTCCGCACATTACACGTTGGACGCTCAGTTCGTCAAGTCACGCGCAGTAAAAATCATTAAAGATCTAAAATATTACAAAGTCACTTATATACAAAAATTGAAGTACGTGAGTTAAAAGTGAGAAGTTATTACAAACAGTTTCAGTATGGCGATTATCTAGACAAAATCTGTGAAAGTGTTAGTGCACGTGCTCGACAATAAAACATTATAAAATACATTTCTTCACTAGTAATTTTTGGATAAAAGATTCCTTTTCCGCTTCACACCCTGCAAGAGAAACATGTTCGACCCTAAATAGCTAGCCGGAAGACAATATACATAACCTAAAACTGATACCAATTGCTACGTCAGAGGAATCTACAAACAACAAATGAACCAACCGACGAATGACGTCACACAAGATGGTTCCACGCGTGAGGTAAATAACATTACGTGAGAAACATCCACAACGTGGTGCTCTGAAGCATATATACAATATGTGCTATACCTCTTTCAAATTGGCTCCCATACGTGGGGCAGTTAAAGTGAAGTAAACACAAAATTTGCAATGTTCTCTCGCAAATTGGTTCCACAACGTGGGGCTACAAATGCACAAACACATAACATGAAAAATACTACAAATTGGCGCATCAACGTGGAGCGACAACTAGGAAAGGAAGGCTAGACGACTAGGAAAGGAACAAGAATAACCAGAGAGGCGAAAGCAGCAGTGAAACGACCTATAGACGCAGATTCCGAGACAGAAGGGTAATTCAGCTACAAGAAAACATCGAAACGACGTAGATTCATCACGATACAACGCAGAAGCGACATACAAACCTAGGAGAATGGGGCAGAACGCTGGACATCAAAGCTGCAGCATCAAACAGCATCAAAAAGGTAATTAAATGAGACTTAGGAGCGGTAGGATAATAAAAACAATGGCTACCAATAATACAGAAGAAATAATTATGGAGGGAGATAGTGTAACAGTTAGCTGTGATCCAATACAAAGTACAGGGAATAGCCCAGATTTTTTGGGGTTTGAAGATGAAAATGTTAGTGCAGAAAGTGAGAATAGAATAGCAGGAAATGTTAATCCTGATACTATTATGATTATGGAAATGCTGAGAAATATGAGTAGGGAGATAAGGGAAGATCTTAGTAAGAAAATAGATCAAAACAGGGTAGATATGCAAAAGAATAATGAGAAATTAGAAAAACTAACTCAGAATATGGAAAAGAATAATAGGGAATTGAGAGAAGATATTCGTAGGAGCTTTGAACAAAACAGAAAAGATATTGGTAGGAGTAATGAGATATTAGAGCAAAAAGTAGATCAAAGCAGTGAAGAAATTGAAAAGAAAGTTATGAAGTTAGATAGTAGTATGCCAGAAATGAGAGATGAAAATGAAGTAATAGCAAGTGAGACAGGAGAAATTTCAAAGAAAATGCTAGACATGAGCAAGGAAATAGGTAACAAAGAAAGTGAGGTTAATACTAAAAGTGAGGTTAATGTGGAATGTACAGAGTTACGAAGTCAAATGAGTAATATTTCAAGTGAGCTAAGAGAGATAAAAGAGGTTAGGAATGTAGATGTAAATCAGGCGCAGATTAATTTCAGAGGGGAAATATCAGAAATACAGAATGAGGCAATAATGCAAAGAAAGAAATTGTACCAAGATGTTCAAAATGAAAACTCCAGTCCAGTACAATTTAGTACAGATTTGTCAGAGTACTTTCAAAGTAAAGAGATAGCAGATGAATTGAAAATGAATGTTGTTAAAAGATGTGTAGTTCAAGAAACTATAGATTGTTTTCAAATGTTATCAAGGAACGAAATGTCAAATGAATACAAGAGGTTATCCATTAACAAAAATTTGAAGGTTAGGTTACGGCTACGAGTAATGTTTAGCCACACACAATTTGATCCAGGAGGGTAAATAGCAATGTGATGTAAAGTAAATGCTGGATAGTTAAAGACGACTTGCAGAGAAATGTATTGGAACGTAAGAGGGTTAATTATTTATGTGTCATTTGCAAAGAGAAATAAATTATAAAAAAAAAAAAAAAATAAATAAATAAATTAAATTTTTAGTATCTGTAACAGTATTTGAAAAGAAGAAAGTAATAATTGAAACTTAATATGATATTAAAGTAAAAGTACGTAAATACAATTCCAAGAATTAAAAAAAATTAAGAATGCAAAGATTGAAACTTAATATGATATTAAAGTAAAAGTACGTAAATACAATTCCAAGATTTAAAAATTAAGAATGCAAAGATTGAAATTTAATATGATATTAAATTAAATACAATTCAAAGAGTATTGTTAAAATAAAATTCAAAATAACAAAAAAAATGGTAAAAATAATTGAAACAAATACTTATGTAGCAAACAGAAAATGTGAAACATTGTCTAGATTTAAGAGATGTAAATATTTGTGTAGAGGGTGAATATTTTGGTAAATATGTATAATGATTACAAAAATCTTAAATTTATAAATTTTTGTCAACAATGTAAGAGAGGAAACAATTTGGTAGCAGTAAATAAGTAATTTAGGGTAAAGTATTTGCTATAAAAAAATTGTAATGTAAGATGAATATCTAAATTAATTAAACCAGAGCCAGTAAGTAGTGGCGAGATAAAACATATGTCGTGTGTTAAACGCGTGTGAAGTGTTAAGTGAAAGTGAATAGCGTGTGTTACAAGATTTAGGAGACTAAAAACAAAATTATAAAATTTCCAAACAGGTTATAAATGTTTATAATTATGTTTCTAGTGGGGCATATGAGACGGTAATTTGTATCACAAATTACTCAGATGTGGTTAACGATAATAATATGAATATGTATTTTTATGTAACATTGATTTCAGAGGTTTATTAATTGTAAATATTATTGGTAAATAATAATATACGGCTCTACTGAAACTGTTAACAATAACAGTACTGCAATGAAGGGTTTGATTTGTTTATCGTTACCGGGAACCAGGAAGTTACGTAATGTTTCGCGCCTTTTCAGTAAAAAAAGCTTCCAGAACATTCTATAAAAGTAATTTGTATTAGTGGTTTTCATTGGATAGTAAAATAGACGCTAATGTTGGCGCGTTTTGTTGGCCAATGGTAATTCATTTATAATCTTTAGGTGTATCTTGGGGCAAGCCTATAAATAGCCATGCTCAAAGTCGAGCGTTCCCCAGTTCAGCAAGATTCTCGAAGCATTCACATCGTTCTCCAGTTCGGCAGAATTCACGAAGCATTACACATCGTCCGCACATTACACGTTGGACGCTCAGTTCGTCAAGTCACGCGCAGTAAAAATCATTAAAGATCTAAAATATTACAAAGTCACTTATATACAAAAATTGAAGTACGTGAGTTAAAAGTGAGAAGTTATTACAAACAGTTTCAGTATGGCGATTATCTAGACAAAATCTGTGAAAGTGTTAGTGCACGTGCTCGACAATAAAACATTATAAAATACATTTCTTCACTAGTAATTTTTGGATAAAAGATTCCTTTTCCGCTTCACACCCTGCAAGAGAAACATGTTCGACCCTAAATAGCTAGCCGGAAGACAATATACATAACCTAAAACTGATACCAATTGCTACGTCAGAGGAATCTACAAACAACAAATGAACCAACCGACGAATGACGTCACACAAGATGGTTCCACGCGTGAGGTAAATAACATTACGTGAGAAACATTATCCACACTAATAATACTACAATCTTTCAAATGTAACTTTCACCAAAGCAGAATTATCGGTATTAAACCTTGGCCTAAAAACATGTGTTGGCTACACAAAAACAACCGATGAAATAGTCGCAGACATTGAGATTGCTACTTACAACCTAAATGAAAATAGTAAAACCACTATAAAAAAAGAATGTGAAATAGTTCTCCAAGAAATACAAGCAGATAAACATAACAATTTCCCAACCAAACATGTGATCAAAACATTAAAATCAAAACCAGTAGTATACACAAAAGCTGACAAGGGAAATAAACTAGTTGTACTTCAAAAAGATGATTATATTACCAGAGTAGAAAATATGCTGCAACAAGAAAATTACATACAAATTCAAGAAGACCCATTAAAATCACATTTAAAAGCCTTCAATCAAACCATCCAGGAAAGCAAAACTATAACAGACACTGATAAATCTAGATGAAAACCAGACCACCCCATTTTACCAAGAATGTATGCTCTACCTAAAATACACAAACCGGGTAATAAGATGAGACCAATCGTCAGCAATATTGATTCTCCTACCTACAAACTGGCAAAATGGTTAGTACAGAGATTCTCTTCACTACCAAACTTCAACAGCAAAAACATAATGAATTCAGAAGATTTAATACAGAAGATAAAATCCCTGGAACTCGAACCAGAAGACAGATTAGTTTCCTTTGATGTCACTGCACTATTTCCAAGTGTCCCTACAGATCAACTCCTGCGTCAATTAAAGAAATGGCTACAGCAGACTAACCTACTTGAAGAAGAAATAGAAGACCTCATACAACTTACCAATTTATGCATTGGACAAAATTGTTTTAGTTTCAATAATAAGTTCTATCAACAACCAACTGGTCTAACCATGGGCAACCCACTTTCACCCTTCTTGGCAGATTTATTTATGAGCTACTTAGAAATACACATAACAACTTCCTTTCCATACATGTTTAAAGTTTGGCACAGATATGTTGACGACATCTTCGCTGTTGTCCCTAATAGGTTCATACAAGACTCCTTAGCCTTACTAAACCTACAGAACCAATCAATAAAATTCACCATAGAAATAGAAAAAGAAGGCATGCTACCATTTTTAGACCTAAAAATCATCAGAGAACAAAAGAACCTAACCTTTGGCATATACAGGAAGCCAACACACTCTACTAATTACATAAAAAATAAGAGTTTCAATCCAACCACACACAAACATGCAGTACTAAAAGCCTAACACATAGACTGGTATATACCCCCTTAAATAAAAAAGAATACCAGTTAGAATACCAGCATATAGTAGACACAGCAATACATAATGGGTACAACAAAGCAACTATTGACAAAAAAATTGCAAAATTCAAACGACAGATGCACATCAGAAACACAACTAATCTCAGCCAGCAAGATAAAGAACTAAAGTTCAAGAAATTCACATACCACCCAGGAACATTTCACAAATTTAAGAAGATTTTCATGAAACATAACATCAGCCTAGCTCCACAGAACAAATTTAACATAGAGAAATTACTTTGTAACAAGTTAAAAGACCCCATTCCACAAGACAAAAAAGCTGGAATCTATAAAATCAATTGTTCAGATTGCAATAAAGTATACATTGGTAAGACAAAAAGAAACTTAGAAACTAGGCTAAAGCAGCACATGAGATGTATTAAATACAAACAAATGGACAAATCTGCAGTTTCACACCATTTTTGGATCACTAATCACAACATCAAACCCAATATTACATTAGTCAAACCAGCCAAATTTGCAGCCGAATTAGATGCATGGGAGAAGATCACCATTCTAAAACACAACACACATCTAATGAATTTTGATTTGCCGCCACCAAATCCTCTCTGGAAGTACATTTCTCCACCACAAGATGCCACCACAGGATCCAGTCCAAAAAACGGAAACACCAACAACACGGGCCAGTCGAGTTAACCTTCTGAGGATGGGAACAACGGTTTCCCGAAACATGTTAAAGTGAGTAAACTTAAGTGATGTTAGTGTAACAATTTCGACTCACCTTTAAATAAATTCAATACACATCACTGTTTCTAGCTTCTTTTCATTACAATACATACGTAATGTATATTATGTTTTGGTAGTGTTATGTATGTGACAATGCTTAAAACTTGCGTAGTCAAGTATACAAGCAATCAAGAATTATTATTATTATCATCATCAGCATCATCATATCACATTTTTTGTTATGGTTACATATGATTTAATTGTTAACAGCTTACAGCTGGAAAGACTGAATCATCTGCATATTTTCTAGATTGGAGATTATAGAAACATTTACATGACCTTCTACCAACTATCTTTTATTTTATATAACTGCTGCAGATTATTCTTCCAAAAGCTTATTATTATATTCAACAAATTCTGCAAAAGAAGACGTAGCAAGATTGGCTTTGGAATCATAGGTGTTTCTGGGCCATGTCAGCTTCCAACCGATGTCATTACCAACACCTTATGTAAGTAACTCATACATTAGTAATATTGAAGAAGTGCTTGCAGTAATTAAAACTGTATATAATGACAAAGTATTGAAAAATTCAAACAACAACAGATATATCCAAAATGGCTTATAACACAAAAAGTTATTTAAAATAAATTGTACATTTTAAAGAGATTTACATTATTTATGCGGTAAGCTTTTATCTTATTAAAATACGTAAAGAGTCGAGTCACCAAACAGCTGAAGATGGAGACAAATGTCTCCAAAAAATCCTGATATTAAACATCTGACATACGTGAAGTATGTTTTAGTATGCGACTCTTTATATATTTTAACATGTATATTGCTTCACTTTCAATAGTGCTTTGAATCGTATTAATTTTTAAGAATTTTAAGCTTTTGTCTGTCTATGGTTTACCAATTATACAATATGCATGAATAGCAGAAACAAAAGTAAATGTCCAGAAAGCCCACCAATAGATGCAAGTCAATCGGCACAAGTTCCAATAACTGGTTCTGCCCACCTGCCATATACAGGAATGCAACCACTGCAGTGAACTCATTGGAGCTCTGAGCAGAAACCAGATTATTTGTGAAGATGTCAACTGCAGTCCTTAGGTAAACATCAGGATCTGCGAGACCCTCTAGACCATAGCCAATAAGCGTGAGAAATGCTTCTTCAAGATGCCAGCCCTGAAAGCCTTGTACATAGCTAAATGCTACTTTTAATCACAATTCTAGGACCTGGAATACATGAAAGAATTATCCACACAAGCTTTCCATTACTAGTGGCAAAATTCATTATTGCAATTGCTACAACACAAAAATTTAAATTCTGTGTAATACTCCATTCAAATATCAGCGAAAAATTTACATTGCCGAACGTACCATGCCAAGTCTATAATTTATGTACTTTCATATTTCTTGATCATGGCCTAATCAATATATCCTTTTCCATTAGTAGCTTGAACATGATAATGCAGAAAACACTGTGATCAGAAATCTCTCAAGACTAAACATGTTTGAACCCAGTGCATTTAGTGTCAGTTTTGTGCATTTTACATGCATAAAAGGGAAAATACAAATTACTGTCAAAGCTGTAGATGAGCAGAGCAATGCATCTGTAATGGGCACACCGTAAGTTGTTGATTGACAGTTGAAGGAGCGCTTTAACTCCCCAGTCCAAGTACCATGCAGCAAAGATAGTGGGGAGGATATTCGCGTTCTGATTTGAACATTGTTATTGTTGGTTTATTTATCGACACTGTATCTGGTAATGCCCAGGATATCCTAGTCTTAATCAGAGAGAGCAAAAAAAAGTACAAAAATGTGGTATTGTATTGGATGCAAGTTCTACATGGGGATTATAGTTTCATTTTAAATTTACAGAGAAATCTAAGGAGATGTGGTGCTATATGCTGGGTGTCTGAACATTGTTAAATGTGCAGGAACATGTGTTTACTATCCTGAACCTCTATAGTCTTCATGCCACCCTACTAGGATTGCCATCTTGAAGTTTTCGTTAAGGACATGCACGTATATTCCTCGAAATTATTTGCACATTACGGTATAATCAGAAGACTGGCTACACATTTCTTAAGTGCACAATTACCTAACAATAACTGACAAAATCCATCCAAGGACCCAAAATAAATACATAGTTACTTCAAATTTTAAAGCTTAACAACAAGAAGAGCCATACTTCCATATTTTTTGTGGCCTTCATGGATAGTTTCTTTTGTCTGCTTCTGTAACATGAGCGTTTATCGCAGTCATGAGTGATGAAACAATTTCCTAAATATAAAACTTACACATTACAAACGTACATACGAACACTCCAAAACACATGAATTTTGTTGTGATTGCTATTTGAAACAATTGTAAATGTTTTTAAGTCAGAAATGAATGATTAACAATAAAATGCATAAGCTGCTACACCTGGTCAAGCATTCACTACTAAATACTGCAGAGAGCAATAAACAAATGACATTTTGCTACCGCTGAACCATAAGCAAAGCAAGATTAACGCCAATATCTGTTTACACCAAAGTCAGCATGCAGATAGCAGAGGTAACAGTTGCTGGTGTCGTGCACAAAACATATAGTCTAATGTGATAGACCTGGCAACCTATCTATAGCATGGCCGGTTGCTATGGGAACAATTTGCTTTTGGTTGGTGGATTACTGATTGCTAGGCAACAGTAATGATGTGTCAATCACATATTTATCCCATACCACATAGCTGGGAAACGTCAATCACCAGCTAAGGATGTACCCACTATAATCTGGCATATAATGATATACATATCCGACTTTCTTTGTGCTAGAATCACCAGAAGCTTTACACCTACCGAAACCTTGTGTTCCTAGTGACCATCCAGTTTGTCAGGACCCAATTATTACCAGTTCTTTACACTCTTATGATTTTTTTTCACTTTTTGTCATTTCATTTATTGCATCCCATTGATTGCAAACCATATATACCCTTCATAAAACAGCTCTTTGATACCAGTGATAGTTTGAGAGATATTAAACTAATAGTTTTAAATGCTTCATCCTGTAAACTCGTTTCAGAAGCACTAACATAGTGACATGAAGAATAGAACTTGTTTCCCTTGTTTTGTTACCAACCTTATACTTTGCAGCATATATAATGCATCTGGAGGTACTCTTTGATCATCTTTACTTGTAATATCTTCTTCCAGGTACTCTGCTGGTGGTTCAAGTACCTAAAACATCATATGAGCTTGTTAATATGGTATTCAGAAGTTGGAGGCAGTGAAGTGAAACCATCTGTGTGCTCCACTAAAAAATACTGGGGAGAGGGGTTGTGGGAGGTCTTATAATTTTCAAAAGTCAAGTGTGGAAAAAATGTATGTCCTTACTTTATATTTAATTTTTACCACTGATAAATTTATAAGATTTGCAAAAGGAAATGCACCTACATTTATTTTAGAGTTTTTAGGACAGTACTAGCACACTATCTTCAGTGAATAGAAACAACAAAAAAAACCCTCAGATTTCTTATTAATAGCAGTTCACAATCCACTTTATAACCTAATGATTCTTCTTAAAGAAATTATTTTAATTTACAACTTTCCAAAAATTTGTTTCCTCCTTTCATTACTACTTATAAAAGTGTTTATTATATCATAAGTTTTAACTTGTCAACATCTGTTTTACGAGTGTGGCAAACAGAAACATGGTTCAGTCTCTTCTATGTCATTGTGCTTCTAAGATACATTATTAGTCTCAGAGTACTAAATGATCGTTTTGACTCACAAGCAGAACTTGGCAACACAAGCATAAGTCTCTGCAGCATTTCCATGTTACTGTGCAATTTCCCGCAATAAAATACAAAAATTGCTGGAGGTGCATGTTACAATAAATTATGGTGTTTGACTGCGAATTTTAATTTGTATACATTTTAAAGACAGGTAAGACTTCATTTGAAAGGTATATGTATAATACATAAAATACGAGGGTGGATCGAAAAGTAGTGCACAGTTTTTTCTGCCTTGGTATTGCAGCTGGAATGTTGCAATTTCACACAGATATAGTTTGAAGTTTTCGCTACAGAGGATATTTTTTGCTTCATTTGCAGCTCTAGCGAGAGAAGTGTGAACTATGCAACAAAGATGGCATGCATGTTACTGTCGTCCATGTGTGAAGAGCAGAGAGGTATGGTTTGATATTTGTGGGCCAAAGGGCATAAACCGAGTGATATTCACAGGGACATGCTTGGCATGTATGGGGATGATTGTATGGACCATAGCAATGTCTCCAGGTGGTGTGCATTCTTCCTAGAGGACCGTGTGAACCTTAGTGATTCGCCATGCTCTGGGAGGCCGGTAACAGCTGCAACCCACAGAATGTCAGAGGCACTGAGGTGGCAATTTTGAACGACCGGCATGTGCAACTGCAAACCTTATTGCAACAGTTCAACATTTCCTATGGTGCAGTGTACGATATTGTTCATGACAGGTTGAAATTTCGTAAAGTTAGTGCTCGCTGGGTGCCTAAGAACCTGACAGACAACCACAAGGGCCAGCAAATGATGACAAGCTTGGACACCTAACGCGGTACGCTGCACAAGGGCATGACTTTCTGAAAGGAATTGTCACTGGTGATGAACCATGGGCATGCCACTACACGCCCGAAACCAAGCAGGCAAGTATGGAGTGGAAACATGCTGGTTCCCCAGTGAAGAAAAAATTCAAAGTGACTCAATCTGCTGGGAAAGTGCTTGTGACGGTGTTCTGGGATATGCATGTGTTGTATGGTGGACTTTGCTGAACACGGGACCACTGTGAATGCTGCAGCCTACATGAAAACTTTGGTGAAGTTGCATCATGCCCTTCATGACAAATGCCACAATATGAATGATGACGTCAAAATTCTTCATAATAATGCTCACCCCTATGTTGTTGCTGCTGTTCATCAGAAAATCACCAAATTTGGTTGGGAGGTGCTCCAGCATCCGCCATACAGTCCAGACCTTGCACCGTCGGACTTTCATCTGTTTGGTCCCATGAAGAAATTCCTGACTGGCCAACGCTTTGCGACAGATGCGGAAGTGAAATCAGCAGTCCGCAAATGGCTATACTCCAAGGAAATGGACTTCTATGAACAGGGAATACTGAAACTGGTATCACAATGGAAGAAATGTGTTGTGACTATGTCGAAAAGTAGGTAAAAGGTTTAAGTTCATTTGTGATTTTTGTTATTGTTTTGACTATTAAACTTTTTTGTAAACAAAGTATTGTGCGTTACTTTTCAATCTGCCCTCGTATATATACACATCTTAAGTTCCACACTGAGTCACTCTACATCAAGTTCAGGCTACATATCCAAAAGTCACTAGGAATTTCCAAGATGTCTTTCTCTGATAGGATTTTCTCCATGCATTCCACTTTTTTTAATCCTTCTTGATCAAAACATATTTCCAATCCCCCACAGCATCAAGGACTTTGAAATATCAATACAATAATACTTCCCAGTGCTTTCTAATGAATACAGCTCAGCTGGACTACAGAAAACATTGATGCTGTGCAAAAACCAATAATGAAAGATCGTCATGTGACATATTGTGAGATTGAGGCAACCCTAGGCATTAGTTCCACCAGCATATATAAAATATTTCATTATTATTTAGCCGTGAAAAACGTTTGCTCTTGTTGGATCCCACATAATTTGATGCAATCTCAAAAAGATGCTCGTGTCGATTGGTGTACAAAAATACTCAAGAAATACAATGGTGGTGCCTCAAAAGACGTATATAAGATTGTAACAGATGACAAATCATGGATCTATGCATATGAGCCGGAATGTTAACAGCAGTCGACTGTATGGGTGTTTCAAGATGAAGCAAATCCAACAAAAGTTGTTCGCACTCGAAGCACTTCGAAGCAAATGGTTGCCTGCTTTTTCAGCAAAACTGACCATGTGGCA
Organism: Deroplatys truncata; assembly: GCA_030765065.1. Classification (NCBI taxonomy): domain Eukaryota; kingdom Metazoa; phylum Arthropoda; class Insecta; order Mantodea; family Mantidae; genus Deroplatys; species Deroplatys truncata. Next base: position 118,547,971 of record CM060976.1, read on the forward strand.
ACAGTGCTTTTAGAGGAACATAAAATGGTCAATGCCAAATGGTACACAACCATCTCATCTAACGACAGAGTATTTGAAGGCTCAAAAAATTGAATAGATGGATCATCTGCCATACAGTCCTGATTTGGCACCCAATGACTTCTTTTTGTTCCCGAACATTAAGAATAAATTGCATGGACAATGATTTTCGTTGGCAGAAGAAGTCACTGATGCCTTCAAAAACCACGTTTTGGAGGTGTCTCAAGAAGACTGGAATAAATGCTTTGACAAATGGTTCAAACGGATGCTAAAGTGTATTGATCATAAAGGAGAATATTTTGAAAAACTATAAAGCAGTTTTCAATCAGAAATTACTATGTTTTAATTATTAGGCTCAAAATATAAATACTGCCCCTCGTAAAGGTGGTCATACTAATATACAGCTCTTTCCTTAACCTCATGAAATAATTGGGGCAGAAATACAGAGGCATTACATCTTGAACAATGCTTCACAAGCAGAAATCAGACAAATTTTATACACTGAAGAGCAATATTTCACTTATTTACGACAGAAAAAAAAATTGCTACAGATACTGTCGCCATGGAAAAAAAAATAAAACACATATGACTCAGTGTAGCCAACAACTTTGTTGTCATAAAGTGAGCCTTTCCGGTATTGTATTTACACCAGAGTGAAAATTTGCAAGTACAAAGTGTATTTTCATCAAATGTGCATAACTTTTAATGTAATTTACATCCTAGCTCTTCCTGAGTTGCTCAAACTCACTACAGGATCCACAGAATGAAATGGCTGCTGTATTATAAAAACTAAGGTTACCTGCTGTAAAAGTTAGGCCCACCGACTGATAATTACATATCCTTTGTTACTTAGCCACACAATATTTTCAATACTTGGAAATGTTTAAGACACTTTCAAAACTGCTATTAACAAAAAAAGTGGCTGTGAGTGGACATACCATATTTTTGCAGCAAATCATTGATATTTTCATGATGCATGGTTTACAATTATTATTTTATAGTTATTCACACGTTATCACAAGAGGGCATTTGCCTGTAGGGGTAAAGATTTGCTTAGCTGGCCGGAGTGGGCCTTTAAAAATCCCAAGTTTCAGACCACATGGTCGATTACTGGGGAGATGCTGCAGGATGCTGTGTTAGTCATCCTTTCAAAAGTCAGTGTAGTATCATTTTAGAATCATGAACACCATGCAACAGACATCAATTTAAATGTTTGTATTTCATAGTCATTCACGACTCCGTCCAAATATTTCATTAAAAGCTATATAGTTAATTGTGAGTCTTGTCAGTCTTCAAGCTTGCGCTGATCATATCCACACCCTCTCCTATAAGTCTTGACTAGTCTAAAATTTCCCGAAGCTATGCCCACCCCTTACTCCCCCCAGGTAGACTAACCACTCTGTGTGAGAACAGAGTCAGGATAGCGAGTTGCTCTAATTTGATCCTGATCCCATGAGCCACCCCTCGTGGTACATGCATGGTGGCCCCAGCATTCAGATCTGCCTCATGAGTAGTAGCCAGCAAGAAGAAGCACCCCCTGGGCCACCGCCACAAATGGTAGAGGCATGCAGATCTCTTTCCACTTTGGGGTAGTTACTCCCAGTAAAGCCTGTGGTTGATACTGATAGACAACTTCCACCTTTGCTGTGCAGGTTATACCCAACTCTACAAACCATGCCCGATTTTCTTTCCTGTTGGTTTTTGCTTGTAATGAAGCTCTAGGCAACAACTGTAAACTATATGTTAAATGTTATAAGAAATCAAATCAGAGTGCAGATTTATTGGTTGTAAAAAATCAGAATAGCCTTGTTTATTATGGAAATTAACAGCACTACTCTTGCTACGAGGGACACTATTTATATTTTGAGCCTTGGCAACCCTGAATGTTGTAGGTGCCATCTGACGTTTCCAATGTAAAGTTTGACATTTTTGACCATAATCTACTTCAAACATTTTGTCAATAGAGCGTCATTTGTTTATTTTAACCGCCACAGTTGGTGAAAGCACAGTTGTCACCCCTTTCCTACCTCCTTACCCCTATATCTAACCACCACAAAATAATATCCACAGAGAAAGAACCATACTAGATTACTTGTTTATGCTGGGTGCATACTGGTAGTAATAAAACCGCTAGAGATAACATGTATCTGGACAACAAAGTTGAAGATTAAACAGTTTGCTTTATTAATTTGCACATAGTTTTGGGTTTATTTCATGACTCAATTTTGGCTCATTACAGCATTTGGTGAAGAAGTGGCCATTGTTTTATATTATCTGATGTGTTTGAATGAAAAGACACTTTGAAACATTTGAATGTATCCAGTAAGTCAAAAAGGGAGGTTTACCATGCTTTTGGATAAACTCTAAAGCAATGAATTCTTTAAATTTTACATGAATAAGTTTTGAATATGATTACTAAGAGAGAAACTGAGATGATAAACATGAACTAGAGAAGGAAATTGGAACAAGGTATTGCTCCACTAGATTGGGGAGAGAAAACAATAAAAAAAAAAAAAGGCAAGGATTAGCGAAATAGAATGTGTCTAGTTTCTTAAAACAACAAACCAGTGGCAAATATTTCAGCCTATGCATAGCAATGTTAATTTCATCAAACTGACCCCTAACAAAGATGACTTGTCTGTTCTGATGTGCACCCAACCTTAGGAAAGGAGAAATAAACAGCAACATAGCACTCACCTGTAACTGTACAGGAGTGGTATCCTTCTTCAAGTGCAGCAATCTTTTTGCAAACCTCATAACCATCTTACGTTTCTTTCCTTGCCCACCATGTACCTGACCTGATATAGATTTCACCTGTAAAATTATTGATCAAAAAGTAAAATTAAATAATGCAGATACCTTCAACTTATAATCTACCATACAGATTTGAATACAATCGAGTATCATAAATTTTTATGCTTTGTCTAAATTTATAATTATAACCTATGAGCAAACTATCACAGTCAAGTTTTGATATAATATTTGCATAATATATCCAATTATACATAGCACGAGTCTAAATTAAGTATGACAGGACCTTTTTTACTCGTTCTACTCAAAACTAATCTTCAATAAAATACTGCTACATAAAAAACAAGAATTCAGATTTTTTGACAACTTTATTTCAGAATTGTCAAAGGTAGCAAATGCATTTATTGTCTCTAGTCTGAATATCATGATTAGGGAAGTCAGCAACTGTGTGTACAAATTCCTAAGTGTGCCTTCCCATATAAATAATTAAGAAGTATTTCATACATTAAAGCATAATCATAGTAAAATGTTTAAAAAGTAAGTCGAAATTTAAAAACATATTAAATTCTCCATTTCCATATTAAAGTTTAAAAAAGATTAGTTTCTGGGAGTATCCTCCCTATCACCAGTTTCTTGGTCGACTGGTGCTCTCCTGCCATGTCAGGTTGTATCAGTAGGGGTGCTGCCATCTATCTTCTTTGTTAACCAGATGATTCATCTACAGCGGGAATCTCAAAATTCATAGGGTCTCCTTATGTTTTGTGATAAAAAAAATCTCCCAAGTATCCAATTAGAAAGGGTTTTTTTTGTAGTTTTTTTTTTTAAACGTATTTAATCAATTTAATGTTATGATTCTACAATAAACTTGGCCATACATCAATGTATTTGAATTTTAAATTACTCATACATTCTTTCTTTCTGGTGTTCAAATATCTCTTTGTTTTCCCAATGTATTTCTTTTTATAGTCTTGACAATTCATTTGATAAATCCCAGATAGTTTTATTTCTGGTGTACTATTTTTCAAAGGATGATTTAATAAATTCCTGATGTATCTGTTTTGTGGTACAAATTAATGTTCAGTTCTTTGAAGATTTTAAAGTTGCAAAAATATGTTGAGTGAAATGTGAATTTACAATATTTTGGTGTTGATTCTTCTAATTTTTCCAAAGTGGTGATTTACTTTTGTATTTTTTTTTTTCATTTTATGTTTGTTACTTAACTTATCTATGGAACTAGGATCAAACTTTTTCAACTTTGCTATCTGGTATGTATGGATATATTCATGTTCATATTCCATTTCTGTCAATGGGATATTAATCAGTTTATGAACTAAACTGACATAAATAGCATATTGATATGGTGTTGGATTCAATTGGATGCATTTTATGTAATTCTCCACATGTTGGTATTCTGTAGATCCTGAATTCTACTCCCAATTGGCTTCTCATCTCCTTTAAATCCAAAAACAGTAAGCATCCTTGTGCTTCTATTTCAACCGTAAATTTCATTGATCTCCCCTATAAATTCAACAACTTCACTGCGTCTTCCACTTAATTTTTTTTTGGGACAATTGCAAAAATGTCATCAAAATATCTATACCAACAATGAACATATATGGGAAAGTTTTAATTATTTGGATTTCAAAGTTACCAAAAAAGATTAGCCAGAAACGGTGACAGAGGCTTATCCATGGCTAAGCCTGCAGTCTTATGATAAAAATTTATTGTCAAACATGAAATTATTCGGTTCCACACATAAATTGACTAGTTTTATATATTCAGAAATTTGTTCCATGTATATATTGTTTTTGCACAGCCAACATTTGATTAAGTGTAGTAATTTAACTTTTGGAATGCCAGTGTATAATGAATTAATATCAATGAATACCATCACTTCTTCTGATCTAACAATCAAGTTTTTTTTTTTTTTTTTTATGTTGACAAGGTCCAAGGAATTTTTAATACTCAGATATTCAATTTTTTCAAAACCATTAAACTCATCGACTAGCTTTTTGACAACTGGTAAGTGAGTGAATAATTTGTTATTGGTCACTCTTATCATCCTTTTTGTGAATTTTTGGTAAATAATATAATTTGGGTAATTAGGATTGTTTACTATTACTTTGTTTTTAACATTACTTGGTAGTATGTTGCTTTCTTTAATAGCCTTTCAGACAGTTACTATGTGCTTGTTCAATGTAATACACTTTATATACCTGAATATACTTTATTATCCAAAACTCCATTAAACAAGCACATAGTAACTGTCCAAAAGGTCATTAAAGAAAGCAACATACTACCAAATAATGTTAAAAACAAAGTAATAGTAAACAATCCTAATTAACCAAATTATATTGTTTACCAAAAATTCACAAAAAGGATGATAAGAGTGACCAATAACAAATTATTCACTCACTTACCAGTTGTCAAAAAGCTAGTCGATGAGTTTAATGGTTTTGAAAAATTTTAATCTCTGAGTATTAAAAATTCCTTGGACCTTGTAAACAAAATAAAAAAACTTGATTGTTAAATCAGAAGAAATGATGGTATCCTTTGATATCAAATCATTATACATTAGCACTCCAATAGTTAAATTACTACATTTAATCAAATATTGGCTATGCAAAAACAATATAAACATGGACAAATTGCCGAATATATAAAACTTCAATTTATGTGTGGAACAGAATAATTTCATGTTTGACAATAAATTTTATTATCAGACTGCAGGCTTGGCCAAAGGTAACCCTCTGTCACTATTTCTGGCTAATCTTTTTATAAGTAACTTTGAAACCTAAATAACTAAAGCTTTCCCATATTGTTCCATAAAGTCTGAGGTGTTGCACTCACAAAACTTTCTCTACTCTTGTAAAAATTATTTTTACAAAAGCTTATTCTCCATCTACTTCATGCTAATCAACATAAACATTTGCAGAAACTCTTATTGCTAATTTCCTTGTAGGTGCAAGGGGAATATGGTAGGCCTAAAGCGACAGTCAAATCTTTTAAGAGCTGGTTGCTATGTGGAGCATTCCATTCTCTTTGCATGTCCAGGACATAAAAAAAGCGAATAACAAATTTCCTTTGAGAAAAAGTATAAGTATTGGAATATTCAAACAAATAACAAGGAATATCTTGCAAATGGTTCACTCAACACAATAATGTATATAACACAAACTGTGTGTTTTAAAGAGATTATTTTTGTGTAGCAAAATTTTGTCTTTACAGTTTACTAGTTATGAGAAAGTCATTCAGAATGAAGAGGACTTATGGGGACATTCCCAGAAAATTCAAGATATACATTTCATTTGCCATAAAAATATCTTAAACATATGATATTTTCATACAAATCATTAGAGCCATTTTTGAAAAATGTTCCATGTAAAGGGTAGTCTGGGATGGGAAGATTTTCTTTAAAATCTTCATGCTGCATCCTTGGAAGATACTAAACTCACTCACGCACGCACGCACGCATGCACGCACGCACGCACGCACGCACGCACACACACGGACAAGTTTCCAAAAATGCTTTATTTGGATTCAGGGCACCTCAAAACATGTATTTCTGGTGAAATCTCTCTATCAAATTTTTGGGTGGAATGCAATACTTCCCCTACTTACTATACATAGTAGAGAAAGTAAGAATTAATGGAAGACACAGTGAAATTGTTGAATTTACAGGAGAAATCAATAAAATGTAGTTGTATAATAATAATAATAATAATAATAATAATAATAATAATATATTTATTTTATCCAGTCTATCAATACATTGTTTTTGGACATGTCATTTCAGAGGTTATATTACAATATACACACACATAATAATAATCATAATAATCTTTATTGCCCTAAGCCATGTACAAATAAAATACAAGTAATAAGACCAGCATTCAGCCCTGGCTCTTTACCAGTCATATTCATATTACAATACTTCCTTTTATCTACTTACTTTACTTCCCATTTCCTTAATCCTATTTAACCATATTTGCTGATCTGTTCACTGACCAAATCCGTTTGTTTTTAACTTTACTTAAGTATTGCCCTATACTCTATCTTTCTGAATCATTTCAATTACAGCAATGTTTCCATCTACCTTAAACCATTTATTTTTCAATAAACTCTTTTCTCCAAATTTCTGTACCTTTGCACTTAAATATTATATGTTCCACAACTTCATTTCCACTACATATGGGACATTGGTTTTGAGGTATACTCTTCCTTAAACCTCTTAGCCTCCATACTTCTGTTCTTACCCATGCAATGCTTTCTCACCCGTCCTTATTTGCATTAACTACACATTTTTCTCTTCCCCATGTGTTTTTTATAGATATGTAAAAAACTAATAATCTCTTTTCGGCTATCATGCTAAATAGTTTTGTATGTCTATATCATCTAATCTCTTTCTTACCACTTTCCAAAAAGTTATTCACATTATTTTCCCTACTTCTCCATATCTCTAAGCCGTTGCTCTCCAAATTGTACCTCACACTATTTATCCATCCGCTATTCTCTAAATTTTTTTCTTGGTATTCTAGGCATTGTCTTAACACATTTCCTTTATTCAAATTTAAGATCCTAAACCAATTTTTCAATGCTCTTTCCATTATTTTTCCCTTGCTTGCCACCCTGCCCATTCATTACATAACTATTTACAACTCATCCAAATTATACAAGCATTTGCTCATTAGAAAACCCTTCAATTTTAGTTGAAATTGTCACTTTGAAACTTCTGCAACTGTTTTAGTATCAGGTGGTATTTTATTAAATAACTTAATTCCTTGATATAGCTTTTTGTATTATATTCATGTATTTGCTTATTTTTTATTGGTTGATACTTATATACTATTAACATTATTGCTCTATATACATAAAGAGAGTAAATGGTGAATATTCTTTTATTGTTAAATGTCTCTCTGCAAGCTTCCCTGGCTTTTAAATTAAACATAATTCTAACACTTTTCTTTTGATAGATAAGTAGCCTATTCATATGCATTTTTGCAGCAGCCCCTCCATACTTCAATGCCTTAAATTAAATGTGGGTAGATACACCCATAATAAATAAGTTTTAAAACATTAAGGTTCTTATAATTGCTGAAATATCTCAGTAGATAAACCTATTTGTTGATTTTATTGCCTATATAGTCGATATGTTGTGTCCATGTTAATCGATTATCTACAATAATACCTAAAAATTTCTGTGTTTTCGCTTCTTCCACATTATTGTTAACTATCAGTGTTATATTGCTACTGTTCTTCAGAATACTTTTTCTCATGTTCCATTGTAAATTTATGGAATGAAAAGAATTTAACAGAGTAGAGGTAGTTTTATTAAGTGTCATGTTTAAGCCTTCTAAGGTTTCATTCCAGCACACAGCTGTAGTGTCATCCACATAGGTTATAACTGAAGTATTTTCCAAACATTCAATATCATTAATATAGATTATAAATAGTAGTGGACCTAATACTGAACCCTAGGGTACACCATACTTCAGTATCTCCATTTTTAATTTTACCCCTTGAATTCGTTTTCCCTTTTTGTATATATATATATATATATATATATATATATATATATATATATATATATTATATATATTTATTTTCATCATTATTACAATAATACAAATAAAGCTTACATCTAAAACTTATGTCTAGTTGCGACGGTAATAATGTTAATATGTGATGCTTGTGATGTTTATGTATGTGTGCTTACTTTACGCGTATTTGGGAGAGAACTTGCTTTACGTAATGTCTTTTTGTTGTTGAGCCCCACGTTGTGGAGCCAATTATGCGACGGAAAATGTTACATAATGTGTTTAACATTATTATAGCACCACGTTTGGATGCCAATTTGCAACGGTATTACAAATAATGTTGATGCTTGTGTTGACTTCATGTGAGTTGAAGCCAATTTGCGAGTGAATAATGTTTCTCACGTAATGTTGTTTACATCAGTGTTGAAGCCATCTTGTGACGTCATTCTTTGTTTGGTTCGTAGCTCCCTCTGGCGTAGCAATTTGTATCAATTAGTTTTCGAAAGAATTTAAAGTTTTGTATATTGTCCTCCGGCTAGCTGTTTAGGTCGACATTTAACTCTTGCAGGGTGTGAATCGGAAAGGAATCTTTTATCCAGAAATGATACTGATGAAGAAATTGGTTTTATAATTTTTATTGCCAAACACGTTCACTAACACTTTTTACATATTGAATCTGGATACTCGCCAAACTGAAACTGTTTATAATAACTTCTTACTTATCACTTTTAACTCGAGTACTTCAACTTTGTGTATTTTTTTTAACTGTATAATACTTTATAAGAATTCTTGTAATTCTGCTGCGCGTAACTTGACGAAATGAATGAACTGAGAGACCGACGTGGAGAGTACTGAGAATTTTGTAGAACTGGGAGACACTCTACCTCGAACCTGGCTTATTTATAGGCCTGCCTCAAGATACGCCTAAAGATTATAAATGAACTGCTATTGGCTAATAAAACGCGCCAACATTAGCGTCTATTTTAATATCCAATGAAAACCACTAATACATCTGCTTTAGGAAATGTTCTAGAAGCTTCTATCGAAACCGCGCGAAACATTACGTAACTTCCTTGTTCCCGGTAATGATAAACAACTCATCCCCTCTCTGCATTATTGCGTTATTGTTGACAGTTTCAGTAAAGACGTATATTATTATTTACCAATAATAATTACAATTAATAAACCTCTGAAATCAATGTCACATAAAAATACATATTCATATTACAATCATTAATTATATTTAAGTAATTTGTGATACAAATTACCGTATCATATGCCCCACTAGAAACATAATTATAAATATTTATAACTTGTTTAGAAATTTTAAAATTGTGTTTTTAGTCTCCTAAATCTTGGAACACACGCTATCACTTTCACTTAACACTTCACACGCATTTAACACACGACATATGTTTTATCTCGCCACTACTTACTGGCTCTGGTTTAATTAATTTAGATATTAATCTGACATTACAAAAAAATTTTTCTTTTTTTATAGCAAACACTTTACCCTAAATTATTTAATGACTGTTTCAAAATTGCTTACTTTCTTAAGTTGTTAACAAAAATTTATACATTTAAGATTTTTTTTTAATTATTATACATATTTACCAAAATATTCACCCTCTACACATATTTGCATCTCTTAAATCTAGACAATGTTTCACCTTTTCTGTTTGCTACATAAGTATATTTTTTTTTTTTTTATATTTATTTTTGTTCTGAATTTATTTCTGTTTTCTCAATCAATTTGCGATGGTATTTATTTTGTATTTTATTTTAACAATACTCTTGGAATTGTATTTACGTACTTTTAATTTAATATCATATTAAGTTTCAATCTTTGTATTCTTAATTTTCAAATGTTGTTACAGTTACTAAAAATTTAATTTACTTATTTATTTATTTATTTTTAAAACATTTCTCTATTTTTTTTTTTTTTTATAACTTATTTCTCTTTTCAAATGACATATATATTTAGTTAACCCTCTTACGTTCCAATACATTTCTCTGCAAGTCGTCTTTACCTATCCAGCATTTACTTTACATCTCATTGCTATTTACCCTCCTGGATCAAATTGTGTGTGGCTAAACATTACTCGTAGCCGTATCCTAACCTTCAAATTTTTGTTAATGAATAACCTCTTGTATTCATATGACATTTCGTTCCCTGATAATATTTGAAAACAATCGACAGTTTCTTGAACAATACATCTTTCAACAACTTTCATTTTCAATTCATCTGCTATCTTTTTAACTTGAGAGTACTCTGACAAATCTGTACTAAACTGTACTGGACTGGAGTTTTCATTCTGAACATCTTGGTACAATTTATTTCTTTGCATTACTGTCTCATTCTGTATTTCTGATATTTCACCTCTGAAATTAACCTGCGCCTGATTTACATCTACATTCCTAACCTCATTTATCTCTCTTAGCTCACTTGAAATATTACTCATTCTACTTCCTAACTCTGTACATTCTACATTAACCTCACTTTCTTTGTTACCTATTTCCATGCTCATGTCTAGCATTTTCTTTGAAATTTCTCCTATCTCACTTACTATTACTTCCTCATTTTCATCTCTCATTTCTGGCATACTACTATCTAGCTTCGTAACTTTCTTTTCAATTTCTTCACTGCTTTGATCTACTTTTAGCTCTAATACCTCATTACTCCTACCAATATCTTCACTCAATTCCCTATGATCTTTGTTTATAGCTTCTCTCATCCTCTGAGTTAATCTTTGTCCTAATTTCTCATAACTCTTTTGCATATCTTTTCTTAATTCCCTATGACTCTTTTGCATCTCTTTTCTTAATTGAACTATATTCTCATTCATTTTTTTTATCATATCCATAATCATTCTAGTATCAGAATTAATATTTCCTGCTATTCTATTCTTACTTTCTGCACTAACATTTCCTCCATCCAATACTACATTGTTTGAGCTTTTTTTTGTAACCTGTATTGAATTACAGCTAACCATTACACTATCCCCTTCCATCATTGTTTTTTCAATATTACTAGTAGCCATTGTTTTTGTTTTCTAAAAAAAAATTACGATACCTTTGTGATGCTTTCTGTTGATGTAGCTTTGATGTCCAGCGTTCTGCCCCATTCTCCTAGATTTGTATGTCGCTTCTGCGTTGTGTTGTGATGAATCTACGTCGTCTCGATGTTTTTGTAGTTGAATTCCTTGTTGCCTCGTAATCTCGGAATTACGATGTCCAATCATCCGTATAGTCTGTCGTTCCTTTTGTTGTTTCTGGAATCTGCGTCTTGTAGATCATTTTACTGCTGCTTTCGTTCCTTCCTGGTTATGTTGATTCATTCCTGGTCGTGTTCCTTTCCTGGTCACTTCGCCTTCCTTTCCTGGTTATCGCGCTCCACGTTCTGGGTGCCAATTATGGGACGGTAATGTTTCTTACGTAATATTTATAGTGTAAGAAATTAGAACTTGTAGATCATATGTTGTGCTGCTTTACTTAACGCGTTGCCATCTTGTGACGTCACTCCTTGTTTGGTTCGTAGCTCCCTCTGGCGTAGCAATTTGTATCAATTAGTTTTCGAAAGAATTTAAAGTTTTGTATATTGTCCTCCGGCTAGCTGTTTAGGTCGACATTTAACTCTTGCAGGGTGTGAATCGGAAAGGAATCTTTTATCCAGAAATGATACTGATGAAGAAATTGGTTTTATAATTTTTATTGCCAAACACGTTCACTAACACTTTTTACATATTGAATCTGGATACTCGCCAAACTGAAACTGTTTATAATAACTTCTTACTTATCACTTTTAACTCGAGTACTTCAACTTTGTGTATTTTTTTTAACTGTATAATACTTTATAAGAATTCTTGTAATTCTGCTGCGCGTAACTTGACGAAATGAATGAACTGAGAGACCGACGTGGAGAGTACTGAGAATTTTGTAGAACTGGGAGACACTCTACCTCGAACCTGGCTTATTTATAGGCCTGCCTCAAGATACGCCTAAAGATTATAAATGAACTGCTATTGGCTAATAAAACGCGCCAACATTAGCGTCTATTTTAATATCCAATGAAAACCACTAATACATCTGCTTTAGGAAATGTTCTAGAAGCTTCTATCGAAACCGCGCGAAACATTACGTAACTTCCTTGTTCCCGGTAATGATAAACAACTCATCCCCTCTCTGCATTATTGCGTTATTGTTGACAGTTTCAGTAAAGACGTATATTATTATTTACCAATAATAATTACAATTAATAAACCTCTGAAATCAATGTCACATAAAAATACATATTCATATTACAATCATTAATTATATTTAAGTAATTTGTGATACAAATTACCGTATCATACTGCATCAGTTTTCTAGCTCCCCCATATTTAGCCCCTAGGCTGTATATATGGGATAAAGCTACTATACCATCTCTCCACTTTACAAACTATGCTCGTTCAGCTGTACCTTTCTTAAGCTCCTTATCCATTTATCCCTTGTGTTGCCTAAAAATGTCCCCATCATTTTAATTATTTCTACTTTTGTGCTTCCCAACATTCTTAATGCTACTGCTTCTTTGTTTAACTTGTCCCATTTTTTATTCCATATAACCTCTCTCCACCTTTTAACCTTATCACATTCTATTAGACAATGAAAAGTACTACCCGATTCATCACACATAATACATCTCCCCGAGCCATTATATCCATTCCTTTTTAAAAATATTACTCCTGTGCGCATCCATGCAAGACCTATTCTACCAAATTGATTACATATATCTACATACTTCTCCCTTCCCCAATCTCTTTTAACTGATTTATACAAGATCAATTTGTACCTTTTTGTATGTTATTTCTGTATATTGTCTTCTTCCAATTAGGTAACTCTGAATTAATTCCTGTGGTAGTCTCCTTATGTCATAATTTCCAACTTACTAACCAAAATATTCTGATCAACACAGTCAAATACATTAGACAAATCAAAGAAAAGAATGCTGACCTTTGCGTTATTGTCTATTTTTTCAATTATTTCATGAATATATTGATTGATGGCAGAAATAGCTGATCATTCTTTTAAAACCATGTTGAAAATGTTCTAGCACATTGAATTTATTTAGGTAATTATTTAATCTTAACAGCAAACTTCTTTCAAATAATTTTGCTATTTTCGTAGTTAGAGTAATAGATCTATAATTATCAATTTGTTGTTCATCCCCTTTTTTTAATATTGGTCTGATTACTCCTAATTTCAGTATTTCTGGAAATCGACCCTGTTCAAGAGATTAATTATGCTGGTGTTTTACTATAGCTTTTTTACAGCATTTTAACAGTCCAGGACTAATTTTATCCCATCCACTGCCCACTTTATTTGGTAAATTATCAATTATTTTACTTATTTCATTTTCTATTGATTTAAGAAAAAATGAGGAGCTTGCTGGGGGATTGTTGTTCACATAATTTGACAAGTTTGGTATCTGTGTGGGAACACGTAGAAAGTAATCACTGAATTTTTTACTTACAACAATAGGATCATTAATAATTACCCCATTTATTTTTAGTTTAATATTTTCATGTGAAAGAGAGTGTTTTCTGGTTTCATTTATCAGACCCCATGTTGTTTTGCTAATATTTTTACAATTACCCATTTTCTCTCTGTATGCGTTAATTTTAACACTTTGTAAGCTATTTAAATATCCCCTTTTTACATTCTTATACTTGTTTTTACAGTATTCCATTAAAGTGTCTTTATACAAAGCATACATATCTTTCATTTGCTCTTTTAGTTTGATTGTGTCTGCTGGTAATTTTGTTTTTTTTTAGCATTATTTATAACTATAGTTTTCAGTGGACACGAGGCACTAAGGTTTGTTGTAAATATCTTATAAAATTCATTCCATTTATCATCAACATTATTACTAATATAAAAAACAGCATCCCATTCTTCAACAACTAACTTATTTGTTAAATTATTTATATTTTCATTGTTTAAGCCCCTTAAGATTCTAATTTTGTTTCCCTTCTTATACTGAGTAAAAGAAAAATCAACTAGCTAAGCATAATGATCAGAAATGTATGTTTCAAACACAGAAGAATTAATGTTTTTTATATGATGGAGGAGGTATTGTTTGTAACTATAGCTGGTTCCTGAATTATATCTTTAATATTATAGGAATTGAAAATTTACTTTAGACTTTTGTATGATCGGTCACAAACATCTACATTAATGTTAAAATCTCCAGCAAAAATAATTTTGTATCTATGCATACATGATCATGTAATAGTTTCCAGATGTAAAAGGAATTTGTTGACAAATGATGAGGGTGAGTGATAAATACCAAATATTAGCATATTTCCCACATTTGTAGCAACTTAAATTGCAGTTGCCTTGAGGATAGAGGGAGGGGGAGGGAGATTAAACAGAATTGTACATAATATAATTCACCAAGAAAGATGTTAGAATATTTAGCAGCCAAGAAATGTAAAAAGCAGATTGTAACTTAGATAAGTGAGGAACAGGTGAGCCAGCTAATTCCAAGTAAAAGATAAGTCATGGCAGAGCCCACCTTTCACCAAGCTAATGAGCAAGAAACTTGAAGCAATAAGGAGAAATAGAAAGAAATAGATATAGAAAGGAAAGAGACAGAGATATTGAATCTGCTTCCATATGCGTCACTGGGACGCATATGCAAAAAACTTTGGAGCGGAATATTTTCATACATAATAAGGTAATCCAGTCTGAGGACCAATTAGAAATGTCGTTACATTTTGAGGCGCAAAGGTGAGCATCACTAGGCTTAGGTATAAAAGTGGAAAGAAAGTCCCAGATTTTCACTCTCTTATAGAATCTTGTCGACACACAGTGATACTCTCTGGTCGACAGATGCATGTGTGTGTGCATGGGGTGGGAAGCGTGTGCAGTTAGATTAGACTCCTAATTATTATCATGGTGGAAATTGTTACAATGGGAAAAGCTAGCCACCCATGAGTATTTATTTGATAATAAACCACATCTTTAAGGGAAATGCAATGTATTTTAATTTGCCTCACATACAAAAACCCTGAGACCAGTGAAATTAGTTAGATAGGTAATTTATTAGGAATGGAGAAATCAGCAGCCACTGAGCAACAATAGCCGGAGACCAGGACACTGCTGCAGAGGGCATCAACCAGAGGAACAACACTTTCCCACTACAAATGATGCACAACGTTTTCCCGCTACAACCTTTTCTGTACAAAAGCTATTTACATCTATTTCAGTCACTTTTATTCCATTCCTGGTATATATAATGACTCCCCCTCCCCAGTAAGTGGATCTAGAATACTTTGAACCAAATTAGTAATTATCAATTCTACACATTTCATCATTCTTTGTACCGTGTTCAGTTATAAAACAAATATCTGCATTTATATCAGTTAATATTTTGTAAATGTCAATAGCTTTGTTTATATATATATATTGAATGTTCAAATTAATGACTGAGCTTATTACAAACTTCATTATGTCTATTAGTTGTAAATGATCGTTTTACTTTGCAGTGTTCTCCAAGTTTGCAACTTTACATTTACCATCTACACTGTCCAGCTTCAGTTTCCCTTGCACAATATGGAGGATATGACACTGCACAACAATTTACCAAATATATATAATCCTCTTCTGTTAAAATGCACATATCTCGAGCATAGTCTTTAGCACTTAACCAGCAATTACCATCAACCATCACACAATTTTTCACCTTACACATTCAATCAAGTTCACTATTTATCAATGAGATATGCCTATCACTCACATGTCTCTGAAGTATACTGCTGATGGCCACTTGAGCTTCAGGCACTTGTTCCTGGATATACTGAACCAAATCCATAGTTTCACCCAAAATTACTTCGGGAGGATCCCCTTGTTGATGTTATTTGTACCGACGTGCAGGACCAGAACTTCAGGTTTGAGTTCTTTTAAATCCATTCTGCTCTACTTTGTGTTGAAGTTCAGTAGCTCGAATCCCTGGGAAACATCGAACATCATATCCTTCATCTCTGCATACTTCACCCGAGAATTTCAGTAGAGAATCATCCACTACTAAAACATTCTGCATTTTATCTAGATTTCCCATTTCTTGTTTATTATACTCGGCGCCAATCAAGAAGGTGATTGACAGTTACTAACCACATGGCAGAAATATTTAAATGAATAGGAGGGGATGAATACATCACAGCGGTCATCATAGCAACCATTAGAAGTACCAATTAGAACTAAGACGTTTCTATAGCAACGAAAGATGCAAATGCATTGTTGCGATATCGTAACACATGATTGGCATGACGTGCCGGGTGAGCGACCGTTGCAGTAACATGAACTGAAGTATTATCTTCTGCTGTGGCTGCAGTTATAAACAATTCCTCCTTTTAGCCCCAGCTTGCTTGTGTGTTTGTATCAGTTTAGAGATTGCCTGCATACTGAAAAGTTCTTTTGCGTCGTCGTATGTGTATGGTATTTGCCTTGTGTTATGTGTATTTGAGTTCGTGTATTTGTGCGTGTGTGTGTTGTGTGAGCATTTATAATTGTGTTTAATCGATATTTAACAATGTCCAAAAATAGTGATAAAGATAGCGTAGCCAAACGAAAAACTGGGCGCACTCGGGAATCGAATAAGTCTATCAAGCGAGCAGCCGCAGCAGCAACAACAACAGCGATGCAAGTGATTCGGAAATCAGTGGCATTTTTCCATTAGAATAAGCATCAATATTTCACAGGTATGTTTCTTATGTTAACGCAGATCTTTACACTGATATATTCTTGCATGATCTATCCTCTGCACCTAGATTCATTATTTTACAATTGTCTTCGTATACGAATATAAATAGTATCTGCTCTACAATGCAGGCACAACCCAGTCTCCTTCGACACGCTCTCCACGTGATCGCAATGAACGGCAACGTTGCCTCTCTCGCTCCGCGAAATGTCAATCACCTTCTTGATTGGCACCCGGTATAGATCGTATGAGTTTTCATGTTAGAACTGCTACACACAGGTGTTTCCATAGCTTCCATGTGCTGTTTTAGAATTTCATATCTATCAGACAGCTGTACACCACACCAATGGAATTTATTTGTATCTGGTTCCGAGTGTCTTCGGACCTTAGCACCTTTCTTGCTTACCAACGTGAAGGCTTCATCAGATTTCTGTAGTGTTGAAGATGACTCTCATTTCGTAGCAAAGTTTAAATAGAAGCACAAGGATGCTTACCATTTTTGGATTTAAAAATTATGAGAAGCCAACTGGGAGTAGAATTCAGGATCTACAGAATACAACATGTGGAGAATTACATAAAACACAACCAATTCAATCCAACACCACATCAATATGCTATTTTTCTTAGTTTGGTTCATTGACTGATTAATATCCCATTGACAAAAATGGAATATGAACATGAATATATACATATACACCAGGTAGCAAAGTTGAACAAGTTTGATCCTAGCTAAGTTTCATGGCAAGTAAACTACAAGCATAAAATGAAAAAAAAAAAATACAAAAGGAAATCACCACTTTGGAAAAATTAGAGGAATCAACCCCAAAATACTGTAAATTCACATTTCACCCAAAATATTAAGATCTTCAAAGAACTGAACATTAATTTAGCACCACAACACAAATGCAACATCAGGAATTTATTAAATCATTCTTTGAAAAATGGTACACCAGAAATAAAATTATCTGGGATTTATCAAATGGATTAACAAGACTGTAAAAAGATACACATTGGGAAAACAAAGAGAAATTTGGACACCAGAAAGAAAATACTTATGGGAAATTAAAAATCCAAATACATTGATAAATCAGTCAAGTTTTTCATTTTTGGATGGAGAATCATAACATTGAACCAGGAATTAAATTGATAAAATATGTAAAGAAACCTTTCGAATTGCATACTTGAGAGAATATTTTTATCACAAAACATAAAGGAGACCCTATGAATTCCAAGATTCCTGCTGTAAATGACAACACATGTTTAACAGAGAAGATAAATGGCAGCAGCCTTGCTGATAAGACATGGCACGAGAGCTTCAGTAGACTAAGAAACTGATGATAGGGAGGATACTCCCAGAAACTAGTCTTTTTTAAACTTTGATATGTAAGTGGAGAATTTAATGCGTTTTTAAATTTTGGCTCGTTTTATACATTTTACTGTTCCTTCTCAGCTTCAGTAGCATTTTGTAACCTTTACAAAAACCTTTATATGAACCCTGTATTGTACAGCTTGCAAGAGTCTTCACAATTTTTCAGACAGAATCACATATTTTAAGTGTGCAAGTTTATTGAACATTGTAATTTTGCAACATAGGGCCCAAAAAAATTAATTTGTCAGTTAACAATATAGCAAAGCTCCTGCCACGTGATGCAGTAATTTGTATCACAAATTACCTAAATGTAAATAATGATTGTAATATGAATATGCATTTTTATGTGACATTGATTTCAGATGTTTATTAATTGTAATTATTATTGGGAAATAAGTTTACACGGCTTTACTGAAACTGTCAATAATAGCGTGCAATAATGCAGCGAGGGGGGTGAGCTGTTTATCATTATTGGAAACAAGGAAGTTACGTAATGTTGGCGCGTTTTCGGTAGAAACTTCTGGAATATTTTCTCCCTAAAAGCAATATGTATTCGTGGTTTTCATTGGATATTAAAATAGACGCTAATGTTGGCGCGTTTTATTAGCCAATTGCAGTTCAGTTATAATCTTTAGGCGTATCTGATTGAAGGGGTATAAATAGAGGCTAAGTTAGAGGTAAAGTCAGTCAGTCCTTCAGTTCGCCGAAAGCATTCATACACTACACGTCGTCTTCAGTCAATCAGTTCGTCGAAAGTATTAGTACGGCATACATCGGATATAAATTCACAAGTTATGCGCAGCAGAATTATGAAAGATCTAAAGTATGGTAAAGTTAATTATACAAAAGATTGAAGTAAGTGGATTAAAAGAATTATCAGTAAGAAGTATTATAACAGTTTCAGTTTGGCGAGTATCCAGATCAATATGTAAAAGTGATAGTGAACGTGTTCGACAATAAAAATTATAAAACAAATTTCTTCATCAGTGTAATTTTTGGATAAAAGATTCCTTTCCGCTTCACAACCTGTATAGAGACACATGTTCGACCCAAGATAAGATAATAGCTAGCCGGAGGACATTTGAAATGAAATCAAACAAAAAGCTAACACTGATGCAAATTGCTAACACAAGATGGAGCTACGAACCTAACAAAGAATGACGTCACAAGATGGCAACGCATGAAATAAACACTCAGACACAAACATCACAAGCATCAACATTTGTAAGTAATACCGTTACAAATTGGCTACCACAACGTGGGGCTACAATATTATGTTAAATAACATAACAATAATGTTATCGCAAATTGGCTCCCATACGTGGGGCAGTTAAAATTATGTAACCAAACAAAACAAAAGCAGCACAATATAAGATCTTCAAGTTCTAATAATTTACGTAAAAACATATTACGTATGAAATAGATACTACTTCAAGGGGTAGGAGTATCTCACCAACAAGGACAACCAAAAGATTATTACACCTAAACCTTTGTACATTTTTGCAGTATGTAACTTCATTGCATTAATTACATAGGCTTGCAAAGATTTTGCGGCATGGTATATTTTACATCACAATGGTCAAATTGGATGCTCTGATTTTGAAAATAATAACAGTTTTTGCATATCATGTACAGATTTTGAACAACTCTGTTTCAACATAAAATTGAAAATTCAATACGCTAGTATTAACATAAATGCATATCCGACTTACTGCATGGCTGATTAGAATACATACACATGCTAAATCGTAAGACATTATGTTGCACCACTGCCTATCTCTGTTTACAGTTAATGTTGAACCTATCTCATAAACATTTATTGCCTAAGATATCAACAGAAACCTATCTTAGAATCCTCATTACAGTTTTAAACTTCTTCTCAGAGGGTCTCTTTTGAAACTGTATTGTGTTACAAATTTTATTTGTGGAAAAAAAATGGCAAGTTTGAGTGGTTCGATTGGTATATCTAGGAGGGGCTGTGTGAACAATCCTAACAATTTCTGTTATGTCTGTGGGTGTTATGTGATAAAGCAGCAGAAAAGAAACATTACTGCATTTATTGAGAGTTTGTATCTGGCCTAGTTTAAAATTAAATTAGGAGATCAAGACAAGAATTTTGCTCCTCTTATTATGTGTAAAAGTTGTGTAGAAAATCTAGGACAGTAGTACTAGAGAGTTCATTCATCTTATACCCTTTGGTGTTATGGAGCGAACAATAAAATAATTTTAATAACTTATTTTTGTCTGTGTAATATATATGGATTCAATAGCAAAAACAAGGCAAGCATTATATATCCAAACTTGCCAACAGCAATTAGGCCTGCGTCTCATAGCCTGATGTTCCTGTTACATCACCACCTATGGTATTACCAGAGTAGTGCTGATACTTCAGAGTGTAGAAGATGATTTAAATTGGTCCCCAGACTTAGAAGATGACATTCCAAATCCATTGAGTCAGTCAGAATTAAATGACCTGGTACATGATTTGGGTCTTATCAAAGAAAAATTGAACTCTTAAGTTCAAGACTGAAAGAAAACAATCTTTTAGGATCTGGAACAACTTTCTACTGATACAAACATTGAGAAGAAGAGTTCCAAAAATATCCTATAAAGCAAGGGGAACTAGTTTATTGTTGTGATATCGCTAACTTGATAGGTCCATCTTGAAACAGCTTACGAAGCAAAAGATTGGCATCTAATTATTGACTCAGCAAGAGAAGTCTGAAAGGTGTACTGCTGCACAATGGCAATACGTTTGCTTCAATTCCAATAGCTCACCCCACATCCCTTAAAAAAATGTACCAAAATTTGTATACTGTCCTAGAAAAAATTAAATGTAATGAACACAAGTAGTACGTGTGCTGTGATCTTTAAAGTATGCGGTATTTTATTGGGGCCACAAGCAGAATACACGAAATTCTGTGCTTTTTGTGTGATTGGAATTCTAGAGCCAGGGAGAAAAAGTTTAATAAATCACCCACTGATTGACTCACAAAAGGTTTTGCTACCCTTGTTACATATCAAATTAGGGATAATGAAGCAATTTGTCAAAACTTTGGACAAACGTGGTCTATGTTTCCAATATCTTATTCAGAAATTTCCAATGTTATCTGAATCAAAAGTGAACAAAGGCATTTTTGACAGCCCACAGATTTGCAAACTCATGAAAGGCATTCATTCATTTTAGAAATATCATGACATAGAGCTTCAAGCTTGGGGCTCATTCAATGAAGTTATAAACAAGTTTTTGGGTAATGTTAAAGATGATCAATATGAGCATATTGTTAAAACCATGTTCGAAAATTTAAAGTCACTCGGATGTAATATGAGCTTAAAACTGCATTTTCTGCATCACAATTCATTGTACTAAGTGCTGTATTCAAAGAGAATTGAGTTTACAGTCAGCCTGTCACCCTGCAAAACTTGGCAGGGTGTTAAAATTCTTTTTATACAATACCTGTATTTCCTAATTCTGCTTTTGAAATGTTTCAACCTTCATAACTTATGTTGAATTTTTAATCATTTCTGGTCTAAAAAAAGCAATGCAAATGGGATTTGGAGATATTATGCAGAATTAAGCAATATGAAACTTCTAGACCTAAATAAAAGGCATACTGTAAAGGATAGCATTAAAGGTGAGAGCAGAGTGGGTGGGTGCATGGCTCATCTTTTAAGGGCCCGTCAAGAACTAGGTCATTAGGGCCCGAATGATTATACATGCATTGAACTTGCTTTTTTTTTCCTTTTCTTTGTTGCACTTTGATTTACAGTGCTACAATATGAGAAAGTATGTTAATGATTCTGGTATATCAGGATGTCAATACTCACCTTTCTTAACATCTTGCGGCCATAGAACAGCACTTTATCCCTTTTTCTAAAGCGCGGTCTTGTCGAACCAACACCAACAAATTCTTTCACTTCTGGCAAGAACTCTAGCAAACAATAAAGACAAAGAAAAACCAAACATTTGAGCATTTTGTGAATTAACTTATACTAACATTTATTTTAACATAATATTGTTAAAATAAAAACTTTAATGCTGATGTAGCAATGCCACACATAATACTTAATGACAAGCTTTTTAAAATAGTACTAAAAACAAATAAATTACATCTGTTCCTTAAACTCCCTCTGGACTTACAGAATACAGAATATTTTTAAAAACTTAATATACTTTCAGATGAAATAGTTATCCTTCAGAAAACTTCATGTTCACCAGTCAGTTCTCATTTCTCTGTATTAAAAGTTTTTCCAAGTGATTAACTTTATCAAGCTTTGAACAAGTTTTATTAATTTTATACAGTTTCCTACATAGAAAAAGTGATCCAAAAGTCAACAGGCTAGAAAACTTCAGTTCTTTAAACAATAATGATTGTTATTTGTTATTGTTGTTTTTGAGGCAATAGACAGTTTTGAGTTGCATATAAACAAACTACAAGCAATGCTTTTGCTAAAAGAACCGACATTCAATGAATCTGAGGTAGTCGGGATGCCAATTTGTCAGAATTCCTTTTGATTTGATATTTCCAACTTCTGACTAGAGAGGGAGCTCTAGTGGCAGTTTTAGGTCATGACCCCCTTGAATAATTTCTACAGTGAAGATTCTAATACACACAAGACCTTCCCAGACACAGGAATGAAAAAGTTAAAACTTCACCCCAACTATTCTTTCCCGTCCCTGGAACAGTAAAGCTTCCTATTAATTGTGAACACTCACATTGTAATGCATGTAGTTTAACTTTGGCATTTTTGTCATTTACCTTCCCAGTTATTGTGAACCAGCCTTTATCATATTTCACTCTGTCTTCCTAATAGCTTTATTTAGAAATGTTCAAACTTGAGAAATTTTACACTGGGAATAAGCAGCTAATCCCTGGCATACTGACCTTTGTTCTTCCATTTTCGAAGAACAACATAAAGAAAGCAAATAAACAACACCACCAGTAATGAAAGTACAGTCAGGAGCATAGCCTGGAAAAAAACAAAAGAAAACGATTATTCACTTCAGCAGATAATTATCAGCCTTTAAACATAGCAATGGTTAGGAATTTGCTGATGTAGGTTAGGCAGGAATGTTTACTGCCATCATCCTGTTTTATTTAGTCTTGAACGATATAGTGCCTAAAATTTTATTTTTACTTGAAAACAGTTCGTACCAGTCATTTAAGGTGCTGCACATCTGCTGATAAGATGAATGGCTGTTATTATGCGAGTTTCATTTAGCTATCTGTGCCTGTTGCTTGAATCATGATTCAGAGATTAGTTCAGAATAAAATTTTTAATTATTGTTAACTTTTTGAAAAAAATGAGTCAACTGATCAGTTTCATACCACACTTCAAGTATATTTTCCGGTATTAATAAGTAGTGCTTCTTATGTATGAGTTGGTCATTTGGCATATCCAGAGTGGACCATTAAAGTTGAGACTGTACAATATCTCCAAAACCAAGCATTGTAGAAAGAAATGTCTTTAACAAAAGTTGCTTGCTATTATGGGGGAATGTAAATGCCATTAGTTGTTTTGTCTGGAGGATGTTATGATGGTCATTTTAGGATAAATTTAATTTTTTTAAAATGGGAACCTACATTTTGTAGGACACTAAAATGACCATCATAACATCCCTCAAACAAAACACGGCTAGTGGCATTTACTTTCCCCTATAATATCAAGTAACTTTTATTAAAGACATTTCTTTCTACAATGTTTAGTTTTGGAGATATTGTACAGTCTCAACTTAAATGGTCCACCCTGTATAACAAACACGCATAAATTGACCAACCAGCCAACTTGTATGAGAGAAGCAGTTTCAGGACATTCAAAAAATAGGGTTTATAAATCAATTCCTTTTAGAGTGAATAAACTGAAAAACATTAAAGAATAACCAATGTTTTGGAAGTTGAGTAGAAATGCAATAATAAAAATACATTTGCTCTCTATAACGCCTTCCTCATGAGGAACACTTTGAGAAAGCTAAGCAAGATGTGTGCACAAGCCCATACTGACGTTCTGTTTGAAGTGAATTTAAGAGTCGATGATGGAATTCTCACAAACTGTGTAACATTTAAGTTCATTTATAAATGAATGTTTGCCAAAGTTGGTCATCATTTGGCAAGATATAATAAAATAATTACAAATGCTCCAGCTTGATAACTGAGTGACGAGTCTTTACTTCAGTGTCTGGTAACCAGTAGAATGAAACATTTTATCATTAATGATAAATATAAATTTTATTATTCAACATTTTAAATAAATTATTATTTAATAACACTGAACAACAATGTCATAGTATCCTTGCACACGTATTGCCTTTTTTAGTCATAGATCATAAATGTGTGCCGACAAGATGGTGGTGGCTTACTTGTATTTTCATGATGCATAACAGTGATGCCAATGATAGTGGGTAACATTATTTCTCCTACAAAGTTTGTAATAGGGAGATCCTAAATTAACACCAATGGATAGCTTGCATGTACTTTGCAATATAAACAATGTGCTTTGAAACTGCATCTCTTCTGTTAATGCAGCTTACTTTGAGGTTAAAATAGCATTGCCTTTAGCACACTTTGCAGTATATATGCATGTAAAAGCATTTAGAAATGCAGAATTATTGCTGCATTTCTCTCTGGCTTCCAACATTTTCCGAATTATACTTAAAAGGAAATTGTTATGAGCTATCTGAAAGTATCACTTTAAAATGAGCAGTATTGCCAATTAACACCAGAGTTTTCCTTGCTTATTTTAAGATGATGTTTTAACAAACACAATGCATAAATAAAATTATGCTCTATACTGTTCGGGATGACAAAGCACCCATTTTCTACAATGGATAGGGAATTCAGGTACTAGCACTTTGTATTTTATACTCAATGTTTGATGGATAGAGACTTTTAATTTATTATGCATTCTGACTTTACACATGACAGCATATACACAGAGAGAGAGAGAGAGAGAGAGAGAGAGAGAGAGAGAGAACAGTATAACTGCAAAACAAGACTTTGGATAAATGCCAAACTCAGCATTTAAATTCAGCATCTTCCAAAGTCGTGGCAAAAGATTTTCAAGAAAATCCCCATCTGTAATTATTCCATAAATAGAAAAGTTACTTTTTTTAAAAATGACAACTGTTTTGATTAAAATATCAAATACTTAGGATATTTGCATAGTTAGTAGAACATATATCCTGCATTTTCTGTAAATAGCCTGTGAAATCATCTTCATTCTGAATGAATTTTGTATTACTGATAAATCTTAAGAGAGAGACAATGGGTGATATGAATAAAACGGAGAGTTTGCTTTTTACTCCAATTCTGGAGAGATTGTTCACATTCATATCAATAAAGTTTACTCCTTCCGCGAGCAATATTCCCCTCCAACGGATGTTGCTCCGTGACCTTGGGCTGCCAGCACTTTTCTCCACTTCCATATCAATAAGAATTATCAGTTGCTCCTCTGTGGGAGAATTTGCTCTCGAATATTGGAGTTATATCAGTAGGCGACCCCTGCTTGATAGAGCAACAAGTTTTAAGTAGGATGGCTGAGTACATGATGGTTGTTCGTCGCATAAAAGTTTATAAGCCCCGCCAAGACGCATTATTATTTAACTATAAGCAACTTTACCGATTTGAAAAGGAAAATGTGAGATGGTTAGCGGAACATTTCCTTGAAGAAGATGGCAACGAAACAAGAGGAGCGTTATCTAAGGAAGAAAAAATGAGATTTTTTTGCGTTATGTAGGAGATCCTGGATTTCAAATTGGCGTGGCTGAAGATGTTGGTGTGAGTCAGAGTACAGTGTCCCTTACAATTTATAGTGTTATGGATGCTATATTAAGAAAAGCGCATATTTGGATAAGGTTCCCTAAAACTACCTATGAACTTGAAACTGGAAAAGCTGAATGGCAGGAGCGTTACACGTTCCCTGCTGCAATAAGGGCTGTTGATTGCACCCATGTTGTGATTAAGAAACCCAGTATACATGGAGATGACTATATTAATCGAAAAGGCGTTCCCAACATTAATGTACAGGCCACATGTGATTCTAAAGAAACGTTTACCAGTGTTGATGCTACTTGGCCTGGATCAGTACATGATTCACGTATATGGGCAAATTCAGATGCCTGTAGGATTCTGTGTGGAAATCGTGCAAATGCCTTAATTCTTGGTGATGCTGGATATGCAATTGCCCCATGGCTCATGACACCCTATCGCAATGTACTTACCCCAGAACAGAGATCTTACAATAAGTGCTTGAGTAAGGAGCGTGTCATAATAGAAAGGTGCTTTGGTCAAGTGAAACAACGTTTTCCTACTCTCCAAGGCAAAATAAGACTAGCAACAGAAAAGATTCCTTCCATTATTGTCTGCTGTTTTGTCCTGCACAATGTGGCTAAACATCTAAGTGACGAAAATTTCGAAATTGAAGTAAACAATAATCAGGAAGAAGACGCTTGGGAAGGGGAAGCTGTAAGATGTATCAGAGAAAGAGGGCAACGAAGAAGAGACGAGATAGCTGAGATTATACATGGCTTCCAAAATTAAGTGAGTAATATATGGATCTGTAAATACATGACACATTTTAGCTTTAAAATTATTTTGGTCTTTTACTATAGCAATAACTTTAAAAGCTGTATTTCTTTTGTGTATTTTGTAGGCAAATACTACCACGCTGGGCTTTCAAACAACTTATTTATAAAGAATCACTTTTTTGTTTAAAAACGTACTTATGCGACAATTTCTTTCATAATGAATTTAAAATTTGCATATAGTGCAAACATGTACTTGCTTATACATTTTATTTAAAAGTTTCTCAAGACCGTGTTAGTTTGGTAGTAACATGCCTACTTCCCATTTAAGAGGCCCCAAGTTCGAATCTCGGTAACGTGGGTTGTCTAGATAAGGTTTTTATCCTCATAAGGCAATTGTCGGGCAACTCTTATGTCCTAGGGACTCTGGGCTCGTTTGTGTATTTACTTCACACATTTCATTTATTCATCGCCTCTGTTTAAGACAAAAATGTTATTTTTTTACAACATTAAAGTGTAGGTATAACTCACAAGTCAACGGAGCATTTGAGAGAAAAATTAATAGCACCTTTCGCTTCCGTATCCAAAACAATCAAAATTGTAACACGAGGAGCATTGTAAAATGAATATTCATGAGTTAAACTACTCATATAATGTACACTACTTATTGCAGGAAACAGAAATTTAACTACATACTTTCCTGGTGAAAATTTGGTGAATGTATCATTAAAATTGTTGAAGTATTTTCATTTCACTTTATTGGCATTGGGAGGACTTGAATTGTTACACTTCTAAAACAAACTTTGGTATATAAT
The DNA here is from genome assembly GCA_030765065.1 of Deroplatys truncata. Taxonomy (NCBI): domain Eukaryota; kingdom Metazoa; phylum Arthropoda; class Insecta; order Mantodea; family Mantidae; genus Deroplatys; species Deroplatys truncata. The sequence continues at coordinate 118,575,719 of CM060976.1, forward strand.
ATTGAAATAGTCCCCAAGAATACCACTAAGAGTTAAACAATATTGTAGTAACATACATTAATGTCAAAAACAATAAGCTTTCTCATGTTCGCCGACTTCAAGCTTACTTTAAAACATAAGGTTATCCACAATAATTCAGTTTTATTTCGGAATGTATAGAGTAGTCTGAATTGCACTACACTGCATAAACAACACTAAACTATAACTGAAAATGCTCTGGCCCAGCAGCACTTAATTATCATCCTGTTGCACATCTCTCGACAATTTTCTCTCTTTAAGTATAAGTACCTTTCTTTGTCTCAGCAACACATCTCTTTGCAGTTCCTATAGGGACATATGTACTGTTTCCTCAGTTTCGTTTGGGTTTGCTGTTTTCTTAGCACGCTTCGGAACTTTCACTGGAGCAGATGCAGCAGCATCCATCAAAGGATCAGGTGCGGGGCAGAATCCTGGCGTGGAGATGAATGGTTGTGGTATATCTTGCAACTCAGGTGTGATGCTGGAATCTATATCCGCCTGTTGATGGTGATCTGCTATTGGTAGTGGTGACACACATGTACCAACAGTGATTCCCCCTGAAATATTACAAATATTAATTAAAAATAAACAATTTACATGTAAAATGGTTAAAATGTTAATTTCAAAAAGCATTACTTTAACTAAAATAGATTCTTACCTGTTAACTGCATTATGGTTGGGTTTGTCTCCCCTTGCACGAGGTCAAACAGTGTTTTTTCCCATTCCTTCAGATGTACTTTTTTGTTGCCCGTTCTCTTCATATCTGTTTTTCGTTTCAACCTGCTCTTCATATTGAAAATTTTCTTAGCCAGTTGTGACTCACTTATGTCAGAACCAAATTTCACTGTATACATTTTCATTATTTCTATTAAAGCCATTGCCTTTTTTTGTCTCATTTCCGGTAAGTGGGATTTTTCTAAAACCACGGGATGTTCTTTTAGGATTTCGACAAAACCCGCTTGAGATTCAACCTCACGTTCTTCTTCGGAACTGCTCATTGTAATAACACCTAAATGTTTGTCTTCTCACTGCATGGTCACTCTGGCTGTATCGGTTGTTTGTTTATGCAGCTGCGAGGTGGCGATAACAGAAGCAGAGTAAATTACTAGCACTATGGAGAAAATGCTCTGCACATGTAAACAGTTTTTATTGATACGAAACAAAGATTTTGCTCTTGCAGAATAGTTTACTCCGTTTTGCTCTCAAGAGTTTTCTCCCGAGAGTTTGCTCAGTTTTATCGATATCACCCAATAGCTCATCATACAAAAAATTTAAATCAGTTAAAAGAATGTAAGATTCAGTAGGTGTTATAGCATAAATGTTTTTGGTTTGCCCAACTGGAATTATTCCAGTCCACATTTGATCCAAATAGACCTCATATTCTGCTATTTTAAGAGCAGAAATATAAAGAGCTTTACACCATAGTACCTTTCACATATAATGCTTGCAAAGTTCTCAGCATAACTAACAGTATGATGATCTGCTTTGCAGGCCATCCTGCACACTTTATGGTTCCACCAATTCCATTAACAACTCCTTTGTCATGAAAAATGGCAAAGAAGTACCCAGAAACAGTCACTCCATAGTATTCCTCCAAAAACAGATAATTGGCAAATACGAATTGATATATGAATTGACTATCAGCACTATCACACACATAAGTAACTGTTTATATGTATGGATTCACAAATACAACAGATTTCATAATTTTATTTAAGAAAGCATGTAAACAATACTTGTGATAGAGTTCAGTGAAGACAGTGTGATCTGTGTCTTTGACCAATGTGCACTCTAGCTGAATTGTATAGTTTACTGCAAAGTCCACTTGCACAACAATGTTCCTGTCAGTTTCAGTTTTCTTTATTTGCTCAAAAAACTTCGTTGGCATTTAATAAAACTGATGTAAAAAATTGGGTATCAAACTGGAGATAACACCAAGACAATGAGCAACAGTTCCATGAATTTCTTTCAATGTCACTACATTCATAGTCTGCAACTTAAATCTTATTTCAAAAGTTCTTCGCTGAAGCAAAATTTACTCTTCAGACATACAATTGCCTACCCCTTACATTTTGACATCAAGTCTTTTTTCTCCTGATCACAGGCTTTGGTGCTAATAAATCATGAAACATTACACTGACTTGTGAAACAATCCCATTAGTCGCTCTTAAAAATAGTTTCACATTTTCATGATAATGGCTCAGGTAACAGGAGAGCCAGGAAACTACGAACCAGCTGCACTGTGTTTTTCCACTGGCTGTGTGGAAACATGATAATGCACTGCTGCTATAAACAAGGTCATGCTGTTGACGTAGTGTTGCTCTGCAGTGTGAAGTGCAATACTGAGTTGACGGTGATGTAGTTCAGTTATTACGAGTTATTTATTATTTTGTCCTATACTTATACTTAGTCACAAAATATGTTATGGCTCAGTATATGTTTTCTACTGCACAGCATGTATTTATTTATGATTCGTATGTGATAACTTGGTCAGCTCCCCAAGTGAAAGTACTATTTGCAGAAAGATTTCCAAGTGTAAAAGTACCAAGCCGTGCAACAACCCATGAACTTTACAGTAAAGTTCAAGCCACAGGAAGTCTTCATGCTAAGATATCTAAAAGACAGCGCACAGTTCTTACTGAAAAAACATTAGACATCAGTCATTGTTTAGAGAATTCCTCCCAAAAATCACTTAGGCATCTTTCACAACAGGCAGGCATTTCTTATGGCTCTGCACAAAGAGCTACCAAATTGCTGAAGTTAAAACCATATAAAATAACTGTAACACATTCTCTTCAACTAGGTGATCCTGCAATTAGGAGCACATTTTGTGAGTGGAGTCTCAATAGTGTACGCAATGGTAAAATAGACCCATATCTAATATTTTTCATGGATGAGACTTGGTTCCACTTTCATGGATATGTGTGTACGCAAAATACTCAATATTGGAGCTCTGACAAGCCTAATATTGTTCATGAAGTACCCCTTTACGACGAAAAAATAGGTGTATGGTGCACCATGAGCGGAGAAAGAGTTATAGGGCCAATTTTTTTCGAGTCAACAGTTGACGCCTGTACATATGTGAATGCAATTTTGCCCCCCTTTTTTTAAAGAGTTAACAGACCAGGGAGCTTGATTTTGCCATTTTTCAACAAGACTCTGCAACAGCTCATACAGCCAATATTTCGATGGGAACAATTGAAAGCTTTGAGGACAGAATTATTAGTAGAGATTTGTGGCCCCCTCTGTCCCCCCTAACCCGTGCGATTTCTATCTCTGGGGTAACTTAAAACATAAAGTGTACAAGACAAACCCACACACCCTGGAAGAATTTAAACAAAATATTCGCCAGGAAATTGCCAGCATTTCTTAATGCGAACTACAGCGAGTGATGGACAGTTTCCTAGAGAGGTGCCAAAAATGTATGGACAATGACAGCTACCAGTTTCAGCGTCTCCTTTCATAAGACTGGTAAAGCCTTTAAAAGTAGTTTTAAAAATGTTGTATAGTTTCATCCACACCTTTCTATGATAGTGGCAGATGGCAACAAGCAGCGAGGACACAGACAGTAAAAACACTGCGCAGCCAGTTTGTAGTTTTTTGGCTCTCTTTGTATACGTTGTGTGAAGTTTCCTGTATGGTACACAAACTGTGGTTGCAAAGCACAAAACATGGCCAATTTTAGTAGCATGTCTGGAAACTCCTGCTTGTATATGTAATGAGCTTCTTTTCACGTACCTCTCCTAGATTTTACTTTTCTCATTAGGTTTGTCTCTAATAAATAGACATGTTTCAACCCAGCAGCTTGCCATGAAATGTCACCTTGTGCATAAAATAAAGCAACAACTTGTTCTGGGCCAGATTTAAATGCTGAACTTGTTTTTTCTTATGTGTATTAATGGAATTCTAATAACAAGGGCAAGTTCTTGCTTTTCCTTGGACTTTCTGGTAAGTTGCCACACTCACTGCTTTATTTAATTTACAAGGTAATTTACAGCAGTTACGATCATCAATATTATCTTCAGCTGTGCTTTCAGTTTTATTTCTCCATTTTCACTGATTAACTCTCTCTTTTCCACTTTGCATGTTTAATTGAGCAGGAGTCGAACTTTAGTGTTTCACTTTCTTCCTTTCTCAATCTTTTTTTTTTTTTAACCCTCTTTAACTTTCATGGTCATATTGGGAGCATAGACTTGAGAAACTTGGTTTATGACTCACTCCCTGCCTGCCTGCCCACCCACCCACCTGCCCGCCCATTTATCTATATATACACTGCCATTTGTGAAAATTGCAACACCAAGAAGGGAACACATGAATTAAATGAATTTAATACCACAGGTTAGGTACAAGACAAGTAACAAATAATAAACTTTTCAAATCTATACATGACCTTTGAGCCCTAATATTCAATATTTAGTGTGGCCTCCATGCGCTGCAATTAAAGCTGCTATACGCCATGGCATCGAATCAAAAAAGTTCTGAATAAATTCCTAAGGGATTTCCCTCCACGTAGTTTGTATTCGAGCCCACAAATCCTGTCACTGGTTACTGGAGTACTGTGACGCACCAGGTGCCGACCAAGCATATCCCAGACATGTTCGATGGGCGACATGTCAGGTGAACGTGCAGGCCAAGGAAGCAATGGTACCCGTCACTCTTCGAAGAAGGCTTGTACATTCTTACAATATGTGGCCAGGCATTGTCCTGTTAAATTATGGCCTGTGGAGATGCCTGAAGCAGGGGGAGTACCTCAGGCTCTACAACCACCGTTAGGTACCGGCTGCTGTTCAAGTGCCCTCAATTCATAGGAGGTGAGATCAGTTGTTGTAAACAATGGCGCCCCAAACCATCACACCTGGTGTTTGTCCGCTATGCCACTCAACAATGAAGCCCTCCAGGTTGTGCTCACCATGGTACTGCCGGACATATATGCTGCGACATTGTAAGACACATTGAAGCAGGACTCGTCCAAAAAGATTACATTTTGCCACTCAGCACCCCAGTGATGGGTTGACATGCCCATTGCAGTCGGAGGAGCTTGTGGTTTCTGGAAAATGGAAGCCGACATAATGGCATGCATGCAACCAATCCAACCTGCAGCAGACGGCAACGAACCGTTGATGCAGAGTTGTTCACACCTGTTGAGTGCTCCAGCATCGAGCTAACACTGTGCATGAAGCTGTATGGTCCGTTATGGCCATGCAGACAAGATGACGGTCATCCTGTGCTACGGTCATGTTCCATGGTCTAGTACCCGCGTTTTGCTGTGTACGACCATCATATATCCACTGCTTCCACACACGATCACTGTCATAGCAGCATGCCTTGTACGAGCAGAAATGTCACAGTATGACAAACCCACTTCCCGGAGACCAATCATTCTGCCCCGTTCAAACTCACTCACATGCCGATATGGCTCCCTTTGACGTTGACGAAGCATATTGGCACTCAGTTTATTGTTTTCACCTTGTTTGACAGCTCTGCAGCAACTACACTGGGCGCAATACTGACCTTGTTGGACTGACACGAGGGCTCTGCTTGGCCTAAGTGTACAATCTCTCTGCAAATCTAATCATGTATTGCTTGCACACTCTTCTACACTTCCACCAGTTTAGAGTTATTCAGGAAATTCTCTCTCTCCCCCTCCCTCTCTCCCTCCCCCTCTCTCTCACGCACGCACTTTTTTTTAACATTGGTTTTATTAACTTTTGCTATGAAGCACACTCACATTCCTCCAACATTCATACCTCCACTCTGCAGAGGGTAAGGAGTGATCCTAGTTAAAGAAAATTTCTCCCATGCCAGCCAGGAATTGAACCTGAGACTGCTGGATTGAGAAGCCATAATGCTGACCAATTGACTACATCTCTTTCTTCAATTTCACCAGCTAAGCCTTTATCCTTAAGTCACTGCCAATATTCCCTCATCTTCTCAGATGCTGAAAGGCATGGTAATCCATATGAAGGTAGATATAAATCTAATTACTAATGATGGAAATTAATAATGAGGTTCCGAGAAAAACCAATGAAAATAATTTCCTCCTGGTTTCATAATAGGTACATAACATATCCCCTTACACTACTTTTACTGAAAAGAAAATACACTCTGATACACCTTTCAGTTAATTCTCCTCAGATGGGATACCTAATTGATTAATTGGCTTTTATCTGTATTTGTACACCAATTCTGATAATTCCCTCCTTTTCTTTATTATATTTTCCCTCCAAAGCACTACTAAAATAGCCAGCATAAAATTGGCTGAAAATTACCCAATAACATGCAACATGGCTTATATTTCCTAATCTTCAGCAGCACTAAAAGGGTTTTCCAATTTTGTCATTCCATTACCAACTTTCTATTATTCCATTACTGCATTCATGTCATTCCTTTACAGATATGAAAAAGATTGGTTCAAAGTGGATTTAAAAATGTTGACTATTTAGAATATTACTCCATATAATAACAATAACACTAGGTAACAGTTAATTTGTATCTTGGACCAAATTATATGTTCTATGTAATTTCTGGTGCAAAAAAGATGAATTTGCTATTTAAAAGTTCCTATCAGGTGTAGTTTCAGATATACTAACAATATATCTCCAATTTTAGCAGAAAAATGGAAAAAAATGTTTTAATTTTTCTTCAAGAGCCAGTGATTAAATGAAAGAGTAAAACAATACATTTTGGTGTGCAAAAGTAGAATGACGCATTAATATTTTATTATCTGTCATTTTTTTTTATGTATCAGAGATATAACAGGAGGAAAAATGGAACAAATGTAAGATTTAGCAAATAACATCATTGATTTGAAACATAAAATGAACCCACACTGATGTCTAAAACATTATTTTAATATGTCCAAGAACGACCTTTTTTCCCTTCAGGTCGACATCCATTTAACAAAGTGGATGCTTTTCTTGGCATAGCATTTACTCGCTTCCAAATCAAACTACAGTTGTGTTCCAGCTTTCTTTGCTGTCAGATAAGTTTGGAAAGTGCATTCTGTTGAATTTATTTTCCATAGTGATATTTATTTTTTGTATGCAGATAGTTTTATTTTACATTTAAAATTTGAGTTTTATTTATGGACGCTCTTTAACTACTATGGTTCTTAGCGTCCCATTCTATATTGGGCGTGAAACACCTGTAATTTTGCTCAGAGGCCTCTTTATCAGGCTTGAGGTTCTTTTACGTGCCGTAAATCTACGACACGGGACCACCGGCTTTACTTCCCTTCCGAAGGAAGCCGTGCTAACGATTTTTACACCCGAAAAATCCATCGCCCTCCGCCGGGTTTGAACCCGCGACCTTGGGAACTAGAGGCTAGCACGGTACCACTAGTCCACGGAGGACGACAGTTATTTTACACATATTGTAATTCATAAAAGTTTACAAGTACGGTAAGTTCAAAATTTCATGGCTATGTTAATGAGCCAAATAATTTTTTGCCATTTATGTGGTAAATTTACACTACAATCACAAAAGAAAAACGTTACACAACTATTGTCAAGGCATATAGACTATTTCAATTGCCCCCTAGGCAATCAAGACATAAGTATTGAAATCCCAAGTTTGAGGCATTTCTCGCTCTACAAATTTATCTGAGTGGTATAAGGGAAAATTATGTCACATGCTCTTCACATCTTATAATGAGGTGCTTAACAAATTTTATGTATGCACAAACATAAATGGTTTAATGCAAGAAATGAGTACTAGTCATCACTTTCCTGAAGATCTCGCAGTACAAGAGAGAAGAAAACTTAGCATAGCTATTCTTTTGAAAAAAATTAAATATGAAGAATATTAGTGGTACATGTATGATTTGAAAGTAGTATTGCTCTAGTACTTGGCTTACAAAAGTGGATTTACGAAGTATTGTTGCTTCTTATATTTAAGGAACAGCAGAAATATGAAACATCACTACGAAAGAAAAGAATGGCCTAATATAGTCACTTGTGGTAGAATGTAAAAAATCCCTCCCTTGATTGAGGGAGCTGAAGTAATTCTGCCTTCACTTCATATAAAATTAGGTCAATTCAAAACCTTGGTAAAAGGATTTAACAAAGATGGAGATGCATTTCAATATTTAAAACAGAGGTTTCTGAAAATTAGTGATGCCAAGATAAAAGAGGGGGTATTTGTGGGCTCATAGAACAAAGTTATTAAGAGAGACAGAATTTGACAAAAAAAATTAAATGATCTGAACTTCTTTCTTGGAATTCTTTTAAAGCAGTAACTGCTGACTTTCAAGGAAATGTAAAAGTACCCAAGCATCATGATTTTGTTGACAATCTTACAGAAAGCTACAGAAATTTAAATTACATATGTCTCTGAAGCAACACTTTCTTCACTCGCACTTTAACTTCTTCCCTGCAAATTTGGATTCTGTCAGTGATGAATAGATACTTCCACACGACATTACTACCTTGGAAAGCCATAATCAAAAGAGGTGGGATCAAGCAAGTTGGGAGATTATTGATGGTTTTTACTGCGTTTTTACACTGGGAAACTTCGGATTGGTAGTAAAAATGGTAATAAGAAAAATAGGCACTTTTAAAGCATAGTAACTTTATCACTAGCATTTAACACACCAGAATGTACTTAAAATATTTGGTATTCGATTCACTTTAATGCTAATAACAATTCAGAGAACATTTTTTCAATACTCAGGCATATTTAAAAATGTTTACTAATATATTTAATACAACTATAAAATTTGTTAATTTCAATCTACAACTAAATTAAGTACCAATTAAGTAAAATCTGTAATAGATGTCTCAGAAATGGCTGATGCCACAAAAAATTACTTGTAATAAATTATCTTTTAAAGATCTCTCTCTCTGAATTTTTCTAAAGTTTTTATTTGTACCAGGAATGCCTTTCAAAACATGCATTTCCAGTGAAACCTCAATATTAAATTTTTGGATGGAATGTGTTTCTCCAACTACTTATGTGATAGAAAAAGCGAAATTCTGATGTTATATTTACATGACTTTCTCTACTCACTATTCTTACAAAACCTTACTTGTCTACCTACTTCTTATTAATTGTGATAAACTTCCATTACACATTTTATTGTAGGTATAAGAAGAAAATAATGAATAAAGCGACAGTTAGGTTTTTAAAAAGTGGGTCACTATGATGTTCCATGCTCTTTGCACAACCACTAGAAGAAATAAATGACTTGCTACTTGAAAAAATGTATTTAAAAATTCAATTAACGAAAAATATCTTGGAAATGATAAATGCCACAAAAAATGTTATTCAACAATAATTGTGTGCTATAATCAGATCTACCTTTTCTGTGAAGTAAGATTTTGTCTATCTTTTATAGTTTATCAATTACAAAAGTCATCTGGAATGAAGAGGACTTCACAGGCTATTCCCAGAAAATTCAGGATATGTATAGATTTTATTTGTCATGGAAATACCTTAAACTTTTTTCCATCAAAGGGCAGTTTTCTTGAAAATCTTTGAGAGATAACTTAAAACACCAAATTTGATATTCACACAAACCGATTTTTGTAATCACGGAGCCACAAAGCATATATTTTTGGAGAAATCTTGGTATCCAATTTTTGGATGGAATGTGCAATACTTTTCATTCATTCATTCATTCATTCATTCATTCATTCATTCATTCATTCATTCATTCATTCATTTATTTTCTCTACTTACTATAGGTAGGTAGGTAGTAGAAAAAGTAAAAATAAAAGACTGTTGAAGAATGAATATAACTTTGTCCTTCTCAATTCAACATTATTGACGTAATTGAATTTTGAAAAAAATATACAAAAGCTAATTTCAACTGAGAATTAATATTTGCAAAGAAAACAAACATGGGAATAAATATCTGCCAATTAGGACTCGCTTTAAAAAAAAAAAAAAAAAGGATCCTTTATTCTGCAGAAATGCAGAACAAATGTTTTGGTTTATGTTACACTGTCAACTGTTTCCATGAAAAACAATATTTCAGACAACTATAAAAATTTTATAACAGTATTGCTTTGTGTTATTAACTGCTGAGATGTCCATGAGGGAAACATGCAGGACATATTTCACAGAAGGGCAGGCTTTTACATGTCCGGACCTAGGCAATAAAGTATAATCTCAATGAATATGCAACTTTATCTTGATATTCTTTAATTTTTTACTGCTCTGCCAACCCATATGCCACACGTTCCCATTATTATCCAAATTGTCAGGAGCCATATGACAAACAGTGACCAATTTGGAACTCAAATGAAGGGAAGCAACCTTAAAACTTGGGGAGTCAGGAATTTATGGATGGACCTGATTCATTGGGAAACCATATACACACCAATGTTCAAAAGCACTGCTTTTTAGGTAGAAGAAAAGTCTGAATTTGTGTGTTTGTTTGAAGCACTGTAATAATGTTTCAGTACAAAATTAATTTTAAATCATTTTCACACCAAAACAGTGTTACATGAAAAGACAAACCGATATGCTACACCACAGCCAGATTCCTCAAGAGGGAATCAGTTTCAAAATTCACCCCATCTCTCCTAGTTTACAAGCTGGCAAAGGAACCATTCTTCCTGAAAGAGCTAAGGCTACCTCATACATCCAACAATGGAAAGACCCTATCCAAACTAACAACAGAGATATGGGAAGACTTCTACCACACAGATGCCATGATCTACAGAGACTGGACGAACTCAGGATTTTGGCCTGGAGCACTCACTGCCAGATTTGTGGTGCATGGTTTCCACTTCAAATGCTGCAAGACAAAGAATTTTCAAGAGCCAAATATCAAAACTGCATATGCATGTAGTATGGAGAAATGTGCAAGAGATATCATGCAATGTACTGCAGAAAGAGGCTGATATCATTGTCTAAACTAAGGACTGACTAAACATTCAACTATATATGCACATTGTACAACTTTCTATAATAAAAAAAATAAATAAATAAATGGAAGGATAAAATATGTGAGGGAAACCAAGAAAGGCAAATTAAAACAAGACACCAGCCTCAAATGGGCAGACTTGAAAGGACAGGGAAGAATGGCAGTGTTATTAGACTCCTCCACTTCACAGATTAGGCTACTGCCTGTTCCATTTTCCTTCAAATGTCTCATTCCATCACCTCAGTCTTCCTATGTCTCTATTTCCTTCAGCGGCATATTGGAAAGTGTTTTTGGCAGTCTGGTATCTTCCATCCTCCTAACATGTTCTAACCATCTTGTTTTGTACCTATTCATTCTCGAGTTAACAACTTCTGCTTCCAATTCTTTTCTTATTTCCTCATTCCTAATTCTGTGCTATTAAACAAGAACATAAATTCAGAACAAGCAAATTTACATTGGAACACATAAGAAGACAATGACATGCCAGTCCTCATTAGTCTGTCTAGAAAAATCCAGGACTGTATGTACTATTCTGCTACTTATACTATTACCACCATCACCACCACAAATTGTACTACAAGCAATTGCTGAATTCCTTTAAACACAATTAGCAACGAAACTTTTGTCCTAAGACAAAGAATGCTGTTTAACCAGGATACAACAGAAATTAATCGAGTACACAAATACATTTACATGCACCGCTAACTACCTGCGAATCTGGCAGTATCTACAGACGAACCTAAATGTGTATATAAAACAAACTGGTTATTGCTTGGGGTTTAGAAAACCACTTTAAGAACATTACCTTGTTTTCTTTGAGGCTAAGTAATGAGTTTTCCATCCATGAATTAAATATAAGCGAGCCAAACGTATCATTAATGTGTGATATTAAGTTTATCACTTCCATTCTTCACGTATTCGCCCTCTGCCCTTTGCTGTCTCTATTTATACTGCTTCATAATTATATTGCTCCCCAGTTCCATTCCTGATTTACAAGTATTTCATAATCTATACGTCGTCTTCACCTATTCGCCAATGAGCAGTTGCAGTGACTTGTTAGATGGTAGATAAACAACGCATATAACTCAAACGGTGAGCAAGTTTTCTTCGTTGTCAACTGCGAGGCGAATGTTTATATTGAAAATCAAGGTAAATAATCAAAATAGCTGCAAAATTTAAAGTGGATATTATTAAACAACGCTGTTAACATTTCATAATTATTTATGTATTTAACTCGTCATTTGCTCTGATTCTGAAAATGCTGTTTGGCTTATCTCTCATGTCTATTATCAAAGGCCTGCAAAAAAGTAAGCTACGCTTGAGCGTGCTGTGTATTATCAGCTGACGGAACAGCTGATTGGAAAAGTTTGTCTTTTTGCGCGTTTTACGAATTCTTTAGCACATTTATTTCTGGTACAGGGATTGGAAAAACAACAAAAGATCTCGTCAGACCGTTAGCAGACGTCATAATGCAGTTACTCTGCTGTAAAAATACACCGTACTATCCAGAAACTATAATTAAAACAGATGGGTCTGCCAGCTAATCTGTGAAGCACTAATTGTATTTATCATTCTAGTTCTTCCGTGTTATTGCGCTCACGTATTTACCGGCTGTTTTATTCAGCAACAAGATGAAAACGAAAGTCAAGCAACAAATAACAATAAAACCTGGATCAGTTTTACTCAGTGAAAAACCATTTGCTTATGCAGTAAAATCTAAGCTAAGGGGAGAAAGATGTGATAACTGCTTCCAACAGTAAGTCCGTCTTTCTACTTTTAAACAAAACTACAATGAAAAAAAAATATTTCAGAAATGCAAATATTAAATTAATATTGTTAATCATAATAGCATATTAAAGTTATGGCATATGCCTCTCAATGCAGCATATTTTATTAGCTTATTAATACTTAGATACATATCAGAATGGATATCGCAAAGCAAAACCTACAATCATTTACATGCACATTTTGCATACTGTAAAAGTTTAGCAACAGAAAGTATAAACACTTGCATTTAGTTTTCAGAAATTGCAGAGAACATCACGCACCTTGTGCTACATAGATTTTGATTAGTTGATATGAGCTTCAATTTTTGTTTTAGAAAACAGCTGCTGAAGTGTTCTGGTTGTCAGTATGTGTATTATTGTAACCGTGAGTGTCAAAAACAAGGTTGGACTGACCACAAAATGGAATGCAGCAATTTAAGGAAAGTAGCACCCAAAATTGTTCCAGATGCTGCTCGCATCATTGCCAGGATAATATTTAAGTTGCAGGTATGCACCATGTATTAATTATTTACAAGACTGTGATGAACTAGACAGGGGCATTTTAGATATGCAACATGATCAAAAGTGTATAAATTGATTAAAATTTGAATAAAAAATTGAAACTAAAATTATGAAAAATATATTCTGAAAAGAAAAAATTATTTATTTAAATAGTCCATAGTACCATAATAGCTTCAGTTTAAATAATATAACTAAAGTTTATCCATCAATCATTTCATGATTCAAATAGTGCACTGACTAGACGTTAAGATAAAGAGCTTTTCATTGCAGCTAATGAACTGTATTACATAAATAAACCCAGTCCAGTGTTTGTAAACTTTTGCAGAGGGGAGGTGATCTGGAAAAGGGCTACTATACAGAGAAAAGCTTCCGAGTTTTTAGGGATCTAATGTCGCGTAAGTATTATACTGTTAGAACAATACTATTTCTTCCATATAAATAAAAACTGAATGTACTTCAACATTTATCTTCTTTTCTCTGTAACAATAAACTCCATTGCAACGTGTGAAACGTGAGTGACAGACAGTAATATTAAAATTATCTATTAATGGCTTAAAGACACATACAAGGGTGGATCAAATATAAATCGGATTGTTTTATTTACTTAATAAGCCAATAAAAAATACACCATACAGCAGCACTTTCTGCAAAGTCTTTTGATTTTGAAATAATTGTTCCACCAGTAATCAATAGGTGTTACGTTCCTCTCAAAGAAATAAGAGGGATATATTTGCAACCGCTCTTCTACCCTTACATCATCATTGAATCACTGTCCCCACCAAAGACTCTTTAGGTAGTCCAAGCAATTGGCCATCGAGGAGTAGGTACTGATGCTATCTAAAGAATTTCTTCAAGCTTTTGATATGTTAATGCTGCAATATGTGGATCTGTGAAGTCAAAGAGAAAAACCACATCCCATATTTGGTTGTCAGTGTTGCCCATTGCGATGAGCAGCATTTAATGTTATACAGAAACCAGCAGTAGAAGATAGCATTTATTGTTATTAATTCCTAAAATTCCATTATGAAGAGGCCATTGGAGGCCCAATAAACAATTCAAGCAGTTTTCTCATAATACCTGCACATGATGATCATGATGGAGTAGTTTTCCCAAGTCTGTTATCTTTGAAAAATGTTTTGGCGTTCATACACTTAGATATTTTATGGCAAGACAAAATTTGCTAGACAAAAATTCCGCTTTGTATGTGATCCTCCCTTATATTTCAGGCTTTAGTAATAATGAATCTCCTAGTTACATAATTATGCCTATTAAAAATGCATGTTTTGGCACTATTCAGCTGTTTAAAGCTGTGCAAAGTTAATCTTTTCCCTTCTTCTTTGCAAATACTTATATTCATCTTATTCACCTGCTTTGTGTATCCTGTTAGACCTTAAAAGACTCACTTCTCTATCTATATTTCAACCCTCTACCTTCATTCCTTAACAAACACAGTTTTTTCACTTCATGAAAAGTTACTCCACATAGAAATAATAATTTTTCAGCTGGGCAGCTCATGTCTAAATGCACATATGTGAGGCTGGCTGAGTTTGCCATCAATAAATAGTTGCACATCTCCTTGCCTTGTGAGATTCCAAACTAAAAGTCCTGTCAAATGTTGTTTTGTTCCTTGTGTTAACAGATTATTCGGATATAAAGAAAGATGAAAAGAGAATGGAGCATTTCATGTCTTTGTGTGGAGTTTTAACAGAGTTCATCGGTGAAAACAACATGCCAAACACTGCAGAATTAATGGGAATTTATGGCCGAGTATGTTAATTTTTTAACCACAAACATTATAACTTAAAAAGTAAGGCTTTCATATGTGACATTAATTGACTCTGACTACATATATTTGAAGTGGTGCCATCTGCAATTTCACTTGTGATTGCACTAGGTATCTTATGATATAACCTGCCATTGCAGTAGGCCACAGCTTATGATCAAGCAGTGAGTGGTTGGTGAGTTTGAAAACCAGCACTGTGAAGAGGCCAGGGGCACTGATGCTGCAAACATAATGCTGTGGTCTGTCAGTATCTGTTTTATTGCATGCTGTGGAATAATCACGTAAATGACACCTCAGTTGGTGTACCATGAAGTGACCATTATATGGGAGGTGACTACTTCTGCTGTAGCTATTTTCTTGAGAGCAGTAATCATTAAAAGTATGCCTATTGGTTTGTTGAGTGACTTACATCAACTTAGGACAAAATACTGCTCAACTTGCTACAGTCTATTGCAGAGGGAGGTCGTATCATAAGGAAGCTTTAAAGATGCTGCACAGTACCAGGTGAAATGTCAATTGCAACACATCGAGATATTGGCCTTAAAGCCTTGTAAATACTTTTTATTCGCTTCTCTTGTTATGATTGCCATTAATATTAATATTTCATTAAAATAGAGGAAAAAATAATGTGAAGTTGATTATATTGTAAATAGTAGTTTGTTAGCTTATTTTTTCCTAGCCCACTCCATAATTTACTTACTAAAAGTTAAGTGTGTGCTGGTGTTATAAACAGATCAGTCTTTAATATTACAATTTATTTTCATAGCTGTGTGTAAATGGCTTCAGCATTCTGGATCCAGAAATGGTCAGTATTGGGACAGGCATTTACTTAGGGGTTTCGGTGATAGACCACTCATGTGATCCAAATGCAGTGGCTGTATTCGAGGGAACTACAATTTTTATTAGGGCATTAAAGTACATGCCGACATCAGACTGGACAAAGGTAAAATTATTTTTAACTTTTAATGTAATGTGTTTTTCAAATGGAAAATAAAGTTTGTATAGCAAAAATGTAAGCTTATTTATAACATATAGTCTTCATTCAAACTCTCATAGTATAAACTTTACACTTTATGTTTGGAAACTTGCAGCAAAGGAAACTTTAGAGTTAGACTCAGAAAATATGTAATTGAATGTGTACATGCTGAAAGTTATATAAGGAATAATATTTGAAAACATACACTCTCTGAACCACCTTGGAAAAAATGAACTGCAACCCCAAAAAGTTGTTGAATATTAAAGAATGCTACTGAATAGTCTCTCACCAGATGTTTTCTAAACGATCTGGAATATTGAGAAACTCTACATGTTCAAAAACCTGCATTCTTCAGGAGATACTAGAGAGTAAAAACTAGTAGAAATGGTATTAAATTTGTGAAGAAATATAATTTTTCAAAAAAAATTTTAGTACTTTAAATATACCAGGGAGTATGTTCTTGCACTGTGCTTAATCAATTTTATTGACTTAAAATACCATTTATTCAGTGAAAGAGTGAGTTTCTCAAAATTGTCTGATACGTAAATGCAATTTTTAAATTCATGCATAATTTTATCATTAATGAGAATAATGTACTACAAGAGCAAATAATCAAACAAGTTTTACCATTGTATTACAGTTAACCTTTATAGGGTTTTAAATGCAGTTAACCTACTGTACTTTGCCAGTGTACTATACTAAATAATCACAATGCATTTATCATATCACAAAGTCAAAAATCAAATGTGTCAATCTTTTATTATTATGGCAGTCTGTATTCTACAATTGAAAAGTAAAATTGTCAGCTAAACATGGCAGCATTTTAAACATTGAGAAAAATATGTGAGGTTTCTTACAAAAACCCACAGAAAATGTCAGAACATATAGGCTTTCCAAATAATGAGAAAAACACTTTGGGTTTCTCTTCATGTTTAGTGATCCAAAGACCCTATAACACCATGGAAAAGTCGGACTTTCTAAATACTGAAAAACAAATATATGGGCTTTCTCTCCAGATTCAGTGGTATTGCTCCTTAATACCACAGAAAATGTCAGAGCATGCAGGCCTTCTAAATACAGAGAAAAACAGATTCAGCAATGCAAAGATACCATTGTGAGGTTTTGCAATATTGCAATTAAGATATTGACTTTAAAATTATATTTAGTAACATTTCATTCTTCGTTATTTCATATTCAATGCTTTCAGATGCCATTAACTCAGTACACCTTGTCCCATTTGTCGGAATCACAAACCCAATATACATTCAATAAAATATTTATTATCAGCTGAAATCAAAGTTTCATTTCTAAGAGTTATCTTTTATAACTAAGCATAAGAAAATCAACAAATAGTAATATAAAAATTAAATATAATCACCATTTCTGTCTTCTTTGGAAGAGAAAGTAGTAGCATACACTCATAACTATTAAATGTTAAGTAAAACAATTTCTGCATTATACCTTTTCTTTTCAGATCAAAGTATACCCAATTGACAATAACAGGTATACAGTTTATTTGCTGTTATTGTTATAAAAATTAATAAGCTTCATGTATTTTTTCACCACTGTTATAGGTTAGGATAAGTTATATTGAATTGTTGAACTTCCCTAAAGATCGCCAGGCAGAACTGCAAGCAACATATTACTTCCTGTGTGACTGTGGTCCATGCAATAACCCACTACAGCTTCAGTCAAACAGTCTGATGTTGTGCCCAAATCAGAACTGCAATCAAGGCATTCCTGTTATACATCAGGTAAAAATACAGCATATACTACATAAACAATTATATCAAATGGCTCATATATTGAAATATGGGGAATAGTTTAGGACAAAAGTAGTAGTATGTCTCTCCCACATACTCTCAGGTTCATTCAATGTGCTCTTAGCAGAGACATATTCTGCTAACCAACTTAAATATTTCCAGATAATGCATTTTTAAGTGTGTGCTGCTGTAAATATAGAATTGAAATGTCATATACGGAAGGACCACTGGAATCTGATGATTATGATATGCAGTACTTTGGTAGCACTAATAATTAGGTCAATGTACATTCGTCAAACATTTGTTTAAAGTATGCCAGATGTGGAAACAATTTTCAGGACCACCAGGTCCCCTATTTACTATCTTTTGCGAGAGCAAATATGTGTATATGTTTATAGCACCACGTTGTGGAAGCCAATATGATGGGAGAATGTTATGTTGACTTCTGCGTTGCCATCTTGTGTGACGTCACTCGTTATTTGGTTCGTTTAACTCCATCTGGCGTAGCAATTTGCATCAATTAGTTTCTGAAATAATTTAAGGTTATGTATATTGTCCTCCGGCTAGCTATTTAGGTAGACATTTAACTCTTGCAGGGTGTGAAGCGGAAAGGAATCTTTTGTCTAGAAATGATATTGACGAAGAAATTGGTTTTATAATCTTTATTGCAGAACACGTTCACGAACACTTTCACATATTTATCTTGATACTCGCCATACTGAAACTGTTTGTAATAACTGCTTATCACTTTTAACTCACGTACTTCAACTTTATATATTCAACTGTATAATACTTTATAAGATTTCTTGTAATTCTGCTACGCGTAACTTGACGAAATGAAGGACTGACTGACGATATGTACTGTACTGAGAATTCCGTTGAACTGGGGGCTGACGTGTTATGTGTTGAGAATCTTGTTGCACACTGGGATCGATGTGTAATGTGTTGAGAGTCTTGTTGAACTGGGGGACACGCTACCTTGAATCTACACTATTTATAGGCTTGCCTCAAGATACGCCTAATGATTATAAATGAACTGCCATTGGCTAATAAAACGCGCCAACATTAGCGTCTATTTTACTATCCAATGAAAACCACTAATACATATTGCTTTTAAGGAACATTCTGGAAGCTTTTTTTACCGAAAAGGCGCGAAATATTACGTAACTTCCTGGTTCCCGGTAACGATAAACAACTCATCCCCTTGCTGCATTATTGCGTTATTGTTAACAGTTTCAGTAGAGCCGTATATTATTATTTACCAATAATAATTACAATTATTAAACCTCTGAAATCAATGTTACATAAAAATACATATTCATATTATTATCATTAATTACATCGGAGTAATTTGTGATACAAATTACCGTCTCATATGCCCCACTAGAAACATAATTATAAATATTTATAACTTGTTTAGAAATTTTAAAATTGTGTTTTTAGTCTCCTAAATCTTGGAACACACGTTATCACTTTCACTTAACACTTTACACGCATTTAACACACGACATATGTTTTATCTCGCCACTACTTACTGGCTCTGGTTTAATTAATTTAGATATTAATCTGACATCACAAATTTTTTTTTTTTTTTTTTTATAGCAAATACTTTACCCTAAATTATTTAACTAGTGTTACAAAAAATGGTTTACTTTCTTATATTGTTACCAAAAATTTATCAATTCAAGAATTTTTTTTTTTTTTTTTTAATTACTATACATATTTACCAAAATATTCACCCTTTACATATATTTACATCTCTTAAATCTAGGCAATGTTTCACATTTTCTGTTTGCTACATAAGTATTTGTTTCAATTATTTTTTTTTTTTTATTATTATTATTTTTACCCATTTTTGTTATTTTGTACTTTATTTTAACAATGTTCTTGGAATTGTATTTACGTACTTTTAATTTAATATCATCTTAAGTTTCAATCTTTGCATTCTTAATTTTCAAATGTTGTTACAGTTACTAAAAATTCAATTTTTTTTTTTTTTTTTTTTTTATATATATTTATTTCTCTTTTCAAATGACATATATATTTAGTTAACCCTCTTACGTTCCAATACATTTCTCTGCAAGTCATCTTTACCTATCCAGCATTTACTTTACATCTTATTGCTATTTACCCTCCTGGATCAAATTGTGTGTGGCTAAACATTACTCGTAGCCGTAACCTAACCTTCAAATTTTTCTTCATGAATAACCTCATGTATTCATATGACATTTCGTTCCCTGATAACATTTGAAAACAATCTACAGTTTCTTGAACAATACATCTTTTAACAACTTTCATTTTCAACTCTTTAACTATCTTTAATTTGAGAATACTCTGACAAATCTGTACTAAACTGTACTGGACTGGAGTTTTCAATTTGAACATCTTGGTACAATTTATTTCTTTGCATTTCTGATTCTTTTTGTATTTCTGATATCTCCGCTCTGAAATTAACTTGCGCCTCATTTACATCTACATTCCTAACCTCTTTTATCTCTCTTAACTCACTTAAAATACTACTCATTTGACTTCCTAACTCTGTACATTCTACATTAACCTCACTTTTAGTATTAACCTCACTTTCTTTGTTATCTCTTTCCCTACTCATGTCTAGCATTTTCTTTGAAATTTCTCCTATCTCACTTGCTATTACTTCCTCATTTTCATCTCTCATTTTTGACATACTAATATCTAGCTTCGTAACTTTCTTTTCAATTTCTTCACTGCTTTGATCTACTTTTTGCTCTAATACCTCATTACTCCTACCAATATCTTCAATTGATTTCCTATGATCCCTTTTTATATCTTCTCTCAATTCCTCAAAACTCTGATCTACTTTTTGTTCTACACTCTTAATAATATCTTCACTTAATTCCCTATGATTCCTGTCCATAGCTTCCCCTAATTTCTCAAAACTCTTTTGCATATCTTCTCTAAATTGATCTCTAAAATTTCTCAGCATTTCCATCATTATTCTAGCATCAATAGTAATATTTCCTGCTATTCTATTCTGACTTTCTGCACTAACATTTTTTTTCTCCAATACTACATTGTTTGAGCTTTTTTTTGTAACCTGTATTGACTTACAGCTAACTGTTACACTATCTCCCTCCATCATTGTTTCTTCTGTATTACTTGCAGCTATTGTTTTTGTTTTCTAAAAAAAAATTACGATACCTTTGTGATGCTTTTTGTTGATGTAGCTTTGATGTCCAGCGTTCTGCCCCATTCTCCTATGTTTGTATGTCGCTTCTGCGTTGTGTTGTGATGAATCTACGTTGTCTTGTTGTTTTATAGTTGAATTCCTTGTTGCATCGTAATCTCGGAATTACGATCGAAGTCTGTCGTCCCTTTTGTTTCTGGAATCTGCGTCTTGTAGATCATTTCACCGCTGTATTCCTGGTTACTCTGCTTCATTCCTAGTTAATTCTGCTACTTCCTGGTTATTCTTGTTCCTTTCCTAGTCATCTAGCCCCACGTTGGGCGCCAATTTGCGAGAGCAAATATGTGTATATGTTTATAGCACCACGTTGTGGAAGCCAATATGATGGGAGAATGTTATGTTGACTTCTGCGTTGCCATCTTGTGTGACGTCACTCGTTATTTGGTTCGTTTAACTCCATCTGGCGTAGCAATTTGCATCAATTAGTTTCTGAAATAATTTAAGGTTATGTATATTGTCCTCCGGCTAGCTATTTAGGTAGACATTTAACTCTTGCAGGGTGTGAAGCGGAAAGGAATCTTTTGTCTAGAAATGATATTGACGAAGAAATTGGTTTTATAATCTTTATTGCAGAACACGTTCACGAACACTTTCACATATTTATCTTGATACTCGCCATACTGAAACTGTTTGTAATAACTGCTTATCACTTTTAACTCACGTACTTCAACTTTATATATTCAACTGTATAATACTTTATAAGATTTCTTGTAATTCTGCTACGCGTAACTTGACGAAATGAAGGACTGACTGACGATATGTACTGTACTGAGAATTCCGTTGAACTGGGGGCTGACGTGTTATGTGTTGAGAATCTTGTTGCACACTGGGATCGATGTGTAATGTGTTGAGAGTCTTGTTGAACTGGGGGACACGCTACCTTGAATCTACACTATTTATAGGCTTGCCTCAAGATACGCCTAATGATTATAAATGAACTGCCATTGGCTAATAAAACGCGCCAACATTAGCGTCTATTTTACTATCCAATGAAAACCACTAATACATATTGCTTTTAAGGAACATTCTGGAAGCTTTTTTTACCGAAAAGGCGCGAAATATTACGTAACTTCCTGGTTCCCGGTAACGATAAACAACTCATCCCCTTGCTGCATTATTGCGTTATTGTTAACAGTTTCAGTAGAGCCGTATATTATTATTTACCAATAATAATTACAATTATTAAACCTCTGAAATCAATGTTACATAAAAATACATATTCATATTATTATCATTAATTACATCTGAGTAATTTGTGATACAAATTACCGTCTCACTTTACAGCAGAAAACATTAAATGAAACATATCTTGGAACAAAAATCCCAGTGTTCAGTCCACTATGAGTTCTGCTTGTACAGTGAATGATGAATTAACAGACATTTAACAAATGTATTGTTTGAAAAATCAATTCAAATGACATGTTAATCCATTGTGATTTAATTTTAAGAAGTAATTATTAATTTATATTTCCTACACTTGATTCAGTTGTAATAGCAAAATTATTAACTTATATGATTAATAATTTGATAAAGACATGATAGGGTGATAGATAAATAATTGCAATAAATAAGTTCCGTATATTAAATCAATGCATAATGGAAGAAGAAAGGGTTGTAGGTGAGTAAACAGGCAAATTATGTGTTCAGGAAAAGCAATTACTTAGAAGATAGAGTAGCCAAGGCAATTAGAACTCAAGAAGTTAAGAAAGATGAGAGAGAGGTGTGAGAAAGTGCACATAGGCCAGCTTGGAAATTAGAAAGGAAAAGAATTCTTAGAATTTAGCTAGTCAAAGAGTAAAAGTTATGTTTCAGATGTAAATTAGTGTAAGATTTGGCAACATATAATGTAGGAACTTTGGTGTGGTAGTTATAAAGTGGATGGGATTTAAATTAATAAAAGAATGTATATTGCTAAAATTAGTATCTTTTAGCTTTCTTTTGTATACAGCCATGGGGGCTTACAGTCTTTTACAGTGACCAACAGTCCGTAGTGCCTAAAGGGCACAATATGTTATCGCATACTTAACGGTAACCGAAGGGGTGTAGCATGACAAATTACGCTTATATTTTTATAGCGAGAAACAGTTATTTTAAACTGTAAATTTGGTATGTCAGAAGTTAGTAGATATAATAATTCAATTGTTACAGTTTCTCCTGCTAAGATTCAGAATCAGTTTAAATCTTCATAGTCAAACTGCCGGCAACTTGCTTCAATAGCTCAGATATTAGCCTACATTAAATTTCTCAGTCAATTTAACTGGTTTTGTCTTTCTCACCCTACACACGCATACCCTGAGAGAAAGATCTCATAGCCAACCACTGTAGCAGCTTGCAGCAGATCATCAGCAGTTATTGGAGACATCATCAAAAGTACGCAGGTAGGGTATGTTGTCAAACTTGACATCCACCATGTTGTCAAATTGCCAGCTCCCCATGGGCCCTCCTGTATAAGAATGCACACGTGTGCATGTGGGAGAAAGACAGAGAAAACCAGAATACCAAACAAAACTCAGATAAAGACCAAAGTTTGTACCTAAATACAAATGCAAGTATGTATGCAAGGCGATTTTGAAAAGGAATTCATACCTCTCCATAAAGCCCTATGTATAAAAAAATGCCTGTTATTTTTAATTTGCTTAAAAATAAATAAACATATCTATCTCTTTCCTTAAAACAATAACAAAAACCTGAACTTGAAAATGGTAACTATAACAGGTAGTAAGACACAGAAACAACAGTCTTCTATGAATATATAACTATTATATTCATATATAACTTCTGCTACACTTGGAGCAAATTGCAATGCCATTGGTATAGTTTCTGATTAAAAACTGCAAGCACCAGCAGCTTACATATGGTTTAACTTTACATCTGTTCTTGCAGCAAATGTAAACTCAAATGAAAAATGTATCATCTGAATGGACCTTTAGATTTCCTCTCACAGGTTATGAGCCCTACACGTTAAAATGGGAATTGCTTAAAATAAACTTAGCAGTGTTCTGAGATTAGCTAACAAATAAATGGTCAGTTTTGATTTTATTGCAATCTTATTTTTAATTTTTCTTTGTCCACCTTGTAAAACCTCAGAACTAAATTGCATATGTGAAATTTATCCACAGAATTATATTTTTAGTATAAGCCACAATTTTAGTTGCAGAATGGGGAACAGCTGCAGCCTTGTCCTTCATGTGGAGAACATATAAAAATGGAGAGGTACAAGGAATATACTGAAGTGGAAGATTTTGTGAAAGCTCAAATTCAGAGCATGAAAGACATTACGTGTATCCTTTTGAAACCTAACATCTTTAGCAACATTGGAACATTTAACATAATGTGTTGATAAAGCTCAGACAACACATGCATACTTAAATTTGTTTGTTTCACAATATTTCAGTCTTTTATGTATGTGACTTGCTTCTGAGAAGAAATTGTGTAGTTATTCAAAGCATTGATGCATACTAGCATATAGCAGATGAAGTGAACTTCTGAACTGCCAGTTTTTGAGTACACTATTTTGGAATGTTGTCTACAATAAGAAGGAACAGTAAAATTTTATGGTACAAAATCCAGTTTATAGTTGACATACAACTTGGATTTAAAGTCCTTTCAATGCAGAAGGATGTTATATGATGTAATATGTATACACCTATGGGCATGATACAAAAATATCACTAAATTTGTACTAAACAGATTAAACAACGTTTCATGAATATTAATTACAATGCTCCTAATATTAGTGTAAAAACTTTTCTCAGAAAAGTATATGAAGCTGCTCCATCGATATTGCTGAAGAAAATGGGTAAATATTGTACTTTATATACCAAGGTGTAATAATTAACACATTGCAGCGGTGTAGAGATGACTTTGTCTCATGCTGCAGGCTGAATTTTTAATCCCATTTGGATTAGGCTGCCCAGTTGAGGCTTTTATCTGGGATTTTCCTTCAGTTCTTAATATGTATGGGAGTGCTAAGCCAGCAGTGAAAGAGGAAGGTTGTGTTTATGAGGAGCTCTTGAATGTGAAGGAAGAAGAAGTGACAATGGGTGTGGATATTGCAGCATACAGAATGAGAATTGGAATGTACATGAGAATGAAATTTCTGGGGAGAAAAGGAAACAATTTTGGAGAGAAAATGACTAATATATTTTCCGTGGGAGTGTATTAACAGTATTGTTGGTGATTGGAGGAGTAGAAGTTAATCCGGGACCCAAGGATATTCAAACATTGTTGGGTAATCTCAATGAAAAAATGGATAAAATGGAAGGTATGGAAAAACGACTGTGTGACAAATTGACTATGATGGTGAAGGAAATTAAAGAGGATATTAGAGATGAAGTGCAAGAAACTAAACAGGAAGTAAAGGTAATGAAGAAAAAAATGGAAAGAATGGAGGAAAGGGAGAGAAGATTTAATTTGGTCTTTGTAGGAGTAAAAGAGAGAAGAGGGTTATGGCCGGCAGAAGAAGTAGCACAAATAATGAAGGAGAAACTTGAATTAGAGATGTATGATTGGGAAATTGTTGAGGCCTTTAGAGTTGGGAAACAAGTGAGAAAAAGTACAATAGTGGTCAAGTTAGCAACAATCCCGTTAGTATATGAAGTACTTAGAAGAGCCAAAAAACTAAAAGGAATGGATATCTTTAACAATAAAGCTCTATCACCTAACAAGAGAATATTACAATGAAATCTTATCCAAAAAATGAAAGACGCAAGAGCTCTGGGAAAAATTGCATATGTTAGAAATTTCCAGCTTTGGATAGACAAAAGAGTTTTGGATACGGACAAGATGGATCCAAGTGTAAATCGATGTGATGGGGTGGAAATGAATCAGCATTTGTTAGTCGTGACTTCGAGAAATGAAACAGGAAGAACAAAGTCCAAGAACAAGTCAACTGTGATGAATACAGCAAAAGAAGTAAATAAAGGTGGGAGAAGTCCAAAGGGAGCAGCCAGCATAGTTGAGAGAACCAATGAGTGTGCAATGACGCCAAATAGAATGAGAGAACAATCAGCTGAACCAGCCGAATTAGGAATGACGACAACAGTGATGGAAGGCGGAGCCAGCTATAACAGTGGAGTGATGTGATCTAGAAAAATTGACACCAAGAAGGGAAGAGGCAGAAGCAGCACATGGATTGGCAGAGGGGAGAAGAAAGACATAGTATTAGGGGAGTGAGGAGAATACGGAAGAGGGGGAAGAAGACAGTATCGTCTTATCAGAACATGGGAGTATTCTGGTGTTGGATAGAAATAAATCGGCAATGTTGAAAGAGGGAATTGAATTAAGGAGTAAGAGAATATTAGACAGATTTAGAAGCAGATCAGATTCGCAATAGGATATAGAACAAATAAGAAGAATGGGCTTCTGGAACTGTGAGGGCCTTTAAAATAAATTATATGCAGGAAGTTTGAAGCGGTTATAGAAATGTGCCTAAAAGAAGAACAGATAAAAGTAAAGGATTTTAAATATATAGGAAGAAAAGGAGAGGTATAGAAAAGAAGGGGAGGGTTTCAGGAAGGCTAGGTTTTTGGTAAGGAGCACTTTAAGGAAAGGAATAAAAAAAATACAGTCCGAAAGAAAAGAAATATTATGGGTTATAGTGGAGGCTAAGTATATGGATGAAAATGCAGTTGTATAGCAATTATATATAACCCACCGGCCTCCTCGCGGTTTCATAACCCAGATCTCCTTAACCAGGTGGTAAAAGATATAGATAGCTTAAAGGAGAAGCATGCGATTTTAGTAGTAATACTAATGGGAGACCTTAATATTAGGATAGAGGAAAGTGGTGTGAATGATGGAAGTGAATAGATAAGTGATGAAATGTTGTTAAAAAGAGAGAAGTTCAGGCAGAATAAAGATAAGGTTGTATAAAGGATGTGAAAAGTTTATAGATTTCTGTGAATTGAATGCCTTAGAAACTATGAATGGAACATATGGTGAGGATGTCGAAAGTGATTGGTTAAGTGGTGAATAGTGTCAGAAAATGAGTTTAGATATAAACAAACCCAGTAACACATAATGCTTATGTGCAAAAGAATAGACATTTGGTGGAAAAGAGCGTATCAGAAAGTAATCGTATAAGAAATGGTTAAGTAAAGCTTAAAAATGAATGGGTCTGGACAGTGAATAGAGGTAATAAAGTAAGAAATTAAGAATTAAAGGAAGTTGACTAAGGAAAATATTGTAATTTAGAAATATGACCGGTAAATAATGCTGGTCTTATGGTCTTTTACGTTTTGTATTGGATTAGTACAACAATTTAATTTAAATTAAATATGGTTAGAGTTAAAAAGAACTGGAATTAGTGAAGAGAGAAGAAGAGAATTGATATATATGTAATATACATTTTGTATGCAGAGTGGTTGTTTACTGAATTAGAGTGGCCAGGGCTAAATTTTCAGTAGGCAACCCTATATATTGTAATTTCTTAGTACTAAAAAAATTCATTCATGCAATATGTAAGTGCTTGGCATCAACTAGTATGCAAATTCATCCATTTATCATCTGATGTCATCCATTGGTTTACAAGATGTTCAAAGTGTACACAAAGAAATTAATAGAGAGATTAACCCAGTTTACATATTTACACACATGTGTAAAATACAAAAAAGAGAAATAAAATAAGAAAGAAAACCACTTCTATATATTATAAAAAAGAAAAGCTTAATAATAATTATTATATACAAGTTAAAAATAATTTTTATTTTATATTCTGAGCATGTATGGTCGCAAGAGGATATTGAATAGTAAAATCATTTTTAATAAGTGTGTCAGGCTATTTTTAGACAACACTGAATGTCTCTAAATAATTAGAGATTTATAGTTAGATTTTTAAAATATACCAAAAACACATTTTCATTATAACTATTCTCTGTACATTTTCCCTTGCATTGACATACTGTTTACAAGATTTCTTTGGTAGCAATTGCAATTTGACATATGTTTTCTTACTTGGAAAGTTACAGTGAAATAATTAATAAATTGAGATCGATTTTAACACACAAATTCACTCTCTGAATTTTCTATCCAGAGCATGTTTCAGAGGGTCTTCCCTTAGTCATCAGCTGACTCCGAGTTGAAGCCAACTGATGATGAAACAAGTTCTGGATAAAAAATCAAAGTAGTGAAGGATTGTCTTAAAATCCGTTTGTATTTGTTAACAATTCCAATGTTACCTTTCTCAGTGCACACAAACTTTCCTCTGCTTCTGCCGAATCCATTTCCAAGGCTTTCAGGTTCTATCATTACATTAATTGATGCAAGGTCTTGGCATAACGTAAGCAAAGCTTTGCATATATTTGAAAATAAATTAATGTAAATTTAGTCACCCTACTGCTATGATATGAAAAATATAATTTTTCAAGATGACATGAAAAATCTAAAATAAAAAGAAATCCTTCATATGCTATTCAATTTGTGATTTGCTTCTTACAAGGGAAACATCAAATCCTCATGCCAAAACTTGCTTTAAAATGTTGGTGACAGAAGCCATTTGTCATGAAAAGGCTGCATGCAAAATTATAGCTGCCAGTTTTTACTGTAAGTCTTAGAAATACAGCTACACATCAGTCATTTATACTACAGGTAAGCAATAATTACATTAACTGACTAAAAAGGACGGCCCTGGTAAGTGACAGAGGGGAGTGATTCTTGCAACAAGATGCTACTCTACGCTTCAACCAGAGATGTCCATCTGCATTACATGTTGCCTGTCGTGGCAGAATTCCGGCTTCAATGCCTAGACCTTGCTTTTAAAACTGGCTCTTAATACATATTTTGATTATGAATTTCTTTTTAATGACATGACTTATGAAAATACATGACTTATTTCTCAGAAATTTCAATGTAAGTTTCAGTGTGAAGGATTTGATACCTCCCTTTTTAATAACCTTCACTTTGTGCAAGAAACCAAAGTTAATATAATTGATGTATTATAATTTCATGGCACTGAGGTGTTATAATTTTCAACCTTTAGTTTGAGTGTCTTGCATTAAAACATGTACTTTTATTATAAGTGCTTAGAGAAGTATTTATAAACAATCATTAGACAACACACAAAAGAAAGTTTATAACAGACTTCACTTAGTATAACTATAAGTTGAAGACATGTTTTGATATTGACATCATCTTCAAAGTAACCAAAATTAGTGTACAAAGCTACTTCTATACAGGGTGGAAGCAAAACAGTCCTGCAGACTGGGGAAAGTGGGAGAGTGAATGTAGATGAACAAAAACCTCCAACACCTTTTTGTGATTAAATGCACCATACTAGATAATCACATTTAAACATTGGCAATGTGCCGCAACTTGATTTGCTTCTACTGGTGGTGCCTTGAACTATTCCAACACTCTATAAAACCATTTAAGTGACATTGGCCATGTATCGAATTCAGATGTTTTGTCGCTGGTGTGCGAGACAGCACAAAAATTCCGGGTAAAAGTCAGGTTATTGTTCACTGCACTATATGTAAACATTACCTCGAATTCTACATTCCCACATATTACAAATATTTTATTTGATCTGTTTAAAGGCCTGAATATCTGGCCTATTCTGTTTGAGAGGCTTATACTATGGTAAGGTAATGAACTCATGTGGAATTGTTACTGATATTAAACAGTTTTAAGGTTTGTGTATACATAATACCTATGTATGTAGTTTAAAAGGTACATTTTAATTATTATGCAATGCCATACTGCAGGATATTTATGTGACAATACAATACTTTACTTGAAATGAAAATAAGTATTCCAAAGGTTATGGCACTCTTATGTGAAACACCTTTTACGTTATTAACATC
The DNA here is from genome assembly GCA_030765065.1 of Deroplatys truncata. Lineage (NCBI taxonomy): Eukaryota > Metazoa > Arthropoda > Insecta > Mantodea > Mantidae > Deroplatys > Deroplatys truncata. Next base: position 118,605,441 of record CM060976.1, read on the forward strand.
ATTATTCTGTGTTGAATTTAACAATGTGGCACTAATAATTGCTAAACATAAGCATAATTTATAATGTGAATTTAACTCCACTGCATTATGCTTAAAGGAAATTGATGTGCAAGTGTTTATACTTTTGTCCAATGGAAACTGTATGCTTCTATTTAATTTTTAATATATGCGTTTAAAATGGGACTAATGTGTTTCATGCCAGCACATACATCTAATTACCGTCTAAAAAAAGGAATCTGTATAACATGATGCAGAAGTTTTTAGAAGCAATCTCGCCAACGGTTACTCCAATGTGATTTAACAATAAGCTTATGAGCGCAAAAAAACTCGAGTTGATGCAGTAATTTGTATCATAAATTACCTAAATGTAAATAATGATTGTAATATGAATATGCATTTTTATGTGACATTGATTTCAGATGTTTATTAATTGTAATTATTATTTGGAAATAAGTTTATACGGCCTTACTGAAACTGTCAATAATAGAGCAATAATGCAAAGAGGGGGGTGAGCTGTTTATCATTATTGGAAACAAGGAAGTTACGTAATGTTGGCGCGTTTTCGGTAGAAACTTCTGGAATGTTTCCCAAGAGCATATGTATTCATAATTTTCATTGGATATTAAAATAGACGCTAATGTTGGCGCGTTTTATTAGCCAATTGCAGTTCAGTTATAATCTTTAGGCATATCGTGGAGTGGGAGTATAAATAGAAGCCAAGTTTGAGGTAAAGTCAGTCAGTCCTTCAGTTCACCAAAAGCATTCATACACTACACGTCGTCTTCAGTCAGTCAGTTCGTCGAAAGTATTAGTACGCAAACGTCGGCTATAGATTCACAAGTTACAAAAATCTAAAGTATTATAAAGTTAATTATACACAAAGTTGAAGTACGTGAATTAAAAGTGATCAGTAAGAAGTATTATAACAGTTTCAGTTTGGCGAGTATCTAGATCAATATGTAAAAGTGATAGTGAACGTGTTCGGCAATAAAAATTATAAAACAAATTTCTTCATCAGTGTAATTTTTGGATAAAAGATTCCTTTCCGTTTCACAACCTGTATAGAGACACATGTTCGACCCAAGATAAGATAATAGCTAGCCGGAGGACATTTGAAATGAAATCAAACAAAACTAACACTGATGCAAATTGCTAACACAAGATGGAGCTACAAACCGAACAAATGAATGACGTCACAAGATGGCTTCAACGAACTTGATGTAAACAAAAATTTGCAAGTATATCGCAAATTGGCTTCCCATACGTGGGGCAGTTAAAATTATGTAACCAAACAAAACAAAAGCAGCAGAATATAAGATCTTCAAGTTCTAATAATTTACGTAAAAACATATTACGTAAGCACCAATGATGTTATCGCAGAGTTGGTAAAATTTGCAACACTAACGTTACTGATAAGATTTATGTGCATGAGTATGTGTGACAGATATCAAAACATTTCAAAAAAACATAGGTAAACAAAATTGACACTGCTCTTCGTGCTTAATGAATTCCACAGTCATAGAACACCATTTTTTATTTGGCAGTTTTAGAAACAAATATGACCATAACATTGATCTCTAGCATTTATTAGTATTTACAAATATGCGAAAACATTGAATTAATTTAAAATATCTGAACTTGCCTCCAGGATGTAAATTTGAAATAAGAGTTTAGAGGAAGTGTTCCATATACCCTCGATTTCGACAACTTGTAATTACACTACCTACATCACAGGCTTGCTGGCAAACAGCAACAAATGTGTCTGCATTTGGCACGATCCTGTTAGGAAATCTTTTAGCATAGAGCTGTTGAGCAGATCAAGAACTGCACTGCGTTTCTCCATAAATTAAGATCCTGTCCAGATATTCGGACATTGAAAATCACGGGATTGTGTATGTTGTTCTGTAAGAAGATTTTCTGCCCTTTGTTTTTTATCCATGTGCCTCCTTTAACTGCTCTGACCTTAACCTGTTGCTTTGACAAAAAGACAATTGCATGCGATTAAGTAAACATTCACCACAATCTACACTGATATCAGAAGAAAGTAAACGCAGCTGATGCGATGTTGCCAGTTCTAACAGAACTAAGGAGGCAACAAATTATGGACTTCTTAAATTTAATTTACCCAAAAGCCATTTATTCTATTGAAATACGCCAAAGGAAAAAGTTGTGGTTTATTCAATTTTCTATGAATATAGTCATAAATTAAAAACCTTTAATCAACAGTAATCCAACAAAGTGATGATAAATATTTTGGTTAAAAGCCTGATTTTCTCAAAAATGGTGCATTTAGTTACAAAGAAGTGTTGGAGGTTTTTGTTCATCTACATCCACTCTCCCACATCCACCAGTCCGCAGGACTATTTCACTTTCACCCTGTGTATCAGTTAATTCTGCAACATCAATGTCAATAGCTTGGAAGTTAAAGGTTTGCATGAATCCTTAGTTGTAGTTTTAAGAAAGTTGGCGGTTGTGAATGCAGATTTAAACTACCTATTTTTAATAACCTGAAACTCATCTGCAGTTAAAGTGATTTACTTTATATATTACATTAAATACTAAACAATTGTGGCATTAGTAATCAAGGTAGAAGTTACATACAATGAAGTGTATCATAAATATTTTTAGATAATAAAATATTTGGTTTTTCGTTTTGAAGTCTGATGTCCTTTAACCAGATGGATCATGAAATTAATACTCAAATAAGGTCAGGTTCTATAGAAGTGACATCTTTTCAACATTTAGTTTTTCTTCTCAGGATAGAGGGAAAACTAGAAAACAAGCTTACCCTGACAACGCGGACCCTCCAGATTAAGTCTCATACAGGTTACTCTAATGCCATGGAGGTGGCCTTGTTTCTCAAGCTTGAAAACTTTTCCTAGAAATTCTCAGATGTCTTATTATAAAACTAACCATATCAAATATTTGCTGTACTTCTTGTGGTGCTAAACATGTAATATAAGACACCTTAACAAACTAACAGACCTGGATGTGTGCAAAGTGTGTCTGAAGAAACAGCACGGTCTGTTTCATCCTTTAGATTTGTCTTATGTCAAAGTCCTGGATCTTGCTTTTGAAAGCAGCATCGACATGGCCCTCTGGGAAGAAACACTGGAGTATGGTCCTGAACTCATTGCAGGATACAAGTAAGAAAGCATTTAGGTTTTTCAGAAGTCTATAAATACAAATAATACTAAGGTAATTTGCAAGTCGTTAGAGAATTGAGAAGCATCAATTTTTCATAACTCATTGAATGTGTTTCCAAAGTTACTGCTTTCATTCTTAAGCACACAGGAAATAACTGTTTAGGAAATAATTAAACTAATTTCAGTTCTTAATCAAATTAAACACTATTATTATTATTATTATTATCAAGAGGATTTATATTTCCTATATTAGGCCATTGCATAAAAACAGTCTACAGACACAAAAGATCCAAGATGTCAGAGATCTTCATTGAGGTAAACAGTATACCTGTTCATGTACAAACATTTAAATCGCAGCATAAACTCACAAGACCTGAATTTTATAATAAATTATATTTTGCTGACCATGCACAAGGCAGCATCCTCAGGATCTACTTTGAAAAAAACCAAGGTTTTTATAAACAAGAGTATACAATTAAACCCATTTTTGCCGGAAAGCAAGCAGACCAACTAGGAAATTACCAATTGAAGATGAACATTCCACCTGACAGGATCACAGTCATTGCCAAGAACTGAAAGAAACTACAATAAAGAGACCAATATCATTTAAGATTTTGCTTCTGGTATAGCGTATGGAAGATTACACTACATCTGATCAAAGCCATAGAACTTGGAAAATCCCATTTTAGTTTTATTGTAACTTGTATTTTCTAATCTTAAGTACGTTGATATTGCTGTAACATTTGTTCATCATCATCATCATCATCATCATCATAATAACAATAATAACTGCTTAGTAAATATACCTAAGCATTGCATACAGGGTGTGCCACCTAACATGATTTAAAATATTTTTAAATGGAATGAGATATTGAAAATCTAACTGTGCAGAAATATACCTACCTCATGGACTCAAAAAATTATGTGATGCAAAAATCCCAGCAAACAGTAATTTCAACACAAAGTTATTATGTGTTACTTTTTCTACTGCTTACCTATAGTAAGTAGAGGAAGTATTGCATTTCACCCAAAAAGTTTATATTGAGACCACCAGAAATACTGTTTTGAGGTTCCCTGAATAATACAAAAAAAAATTATTAGGAAAAGGTCCATGTGCATGTGTATCTGAACAGCATAACAAAATAAAAAATCTGATGTGTTACACTCACATGACTTTCTCTACTCTTGTACAAACTATTTTTACAAACGCTTATTCTCCATCTACTTCATGTTAATCGAAATAAACATTTGCAGACTCTATCTTATTGTTAATTTTCTTGTAAATGTAAGGGCAATATATATTTACAAGGGCAAGATAGAAATACAGTAGCCTTTAAGCACATACATATCTCTTAATAGCTGGTTGCTAGGTGCAGCACCATTCCCTTTGCCACAGATTAATACTCTTTGCATATCCAAGACAAAAAAATGAATAACGAATTCCCATTTGAGAAAATAAGTATTGAAAAATTTAAGGGAATAACAAGTAATATCTCGAAAATGGTTCACTCAACAAAAAAATGTATATGACATAAATTGTGTATTTTAATGCAATCTACATTTCTTGTGTAGTAAAATTTTGTCTTATCTTTTATGGTTTACCAGTTATGCAAAAGTCGTTCACAATGAAGAATATCTTTTGGAGTCATTCCCAGAAAATTCAAGATATACATTTTATTTGTGATGAAAATATCTTAAACATATGATATTTTAATCAAAATCGTTAGAGCCATTTTTGAAAAAATTAAAATTTTCAAAAAATGTTCCATGTAAAGGGTAATCTGGGGTGGGGGGATTTTCTTGAAAACCTTCGTGTCGCATCTCTGGAAGATACTGAACCTAAATACCAAGTTTGGTGTTTATCCGACTGTTCGTTTCTGAGTTATACTGTTCACAGACACACACACGGACATGTTTCCAAAAATGCTTTTTTTTTTTGGATTCAGGGGGTCTCAAAACATGTATTTCCGGTGAAATCTCGGTATCGAATTTTTGGGTGGAATACAATACTTCCCCTACTTACTATACGTAGTAGAGAAAGTAAAAATACCAACAAAAAAAATTGCAAAACTTGGTAGAATGTTTCTTTTTGGTTTGGTGCTACAAGAAAAGTATTACTATTTTTTGCATTATTGACAAGTAATGTTTTAATACAAAGCTGTAAAATGCTTTTTGTGTGTGTGCGTGCGTGTGTGTGTGTGTGTGCCGCATACGGTTTTGGAAGGCATATGAGCTAAGCCAGTACATGCCTACCATGGCTGTACAATTGCCAAGTGATGCACCAGAGCAAGGAAGGTTCAGAGGAAGATGAAAGTAACATTTGTCGCATCGCAAACTGTCAAAACATAAACTTACACAGCAAAGGATTCTACATAACATTATAAGCCGTAACATTCAATATTAATGTGTTTATTTACCAAAAACAACTACTAAATTTCTGAAAGTGACTTATTGTAGAGGAGTTGCTAGCTTGTTATTCTCCTGGTTTTCTTCTGCTTCGTCCTCATCCTCACCTAATTTGGAATCAGTTTCCTATAGATTTATAACTAATTTTTGCACGGTATTATCTCAAGCCACTTCTTTATAGAAATCTTCTTACTGCAGTTTTTTACAGTGTGCAGCATGACTAATCCAGTCTTGTTTTGTCATTCTGTCAGTGCAGTGCAAAAGTCTTTCAACGTCCACAAGATGAAAAATAATGTTTTCTTTAGCGACTTCCCCTTTTACCTTCACTGAAATTAATTATATGGGGGTTGTACTGGCAGTTGTAAGGAGGTAAATGAATAATATGGAATGAAATTTTATCTAGCTCGTATTTTTTTTTTCTTGCATTTTTAATTGATCTATTTTTGTAACAATTCTGCTCTAGTTTCAGAAGGGTAAAATGCTGTTATTACATACCAGCCAGTCCTGAAACACACTTCTTTTTTCTTTGCTTTCTGGAGATTTAAATAAAGGTTCACCAACTTCTGTGCTACAAGTCTTGCCCCATTTCACAATGCGCAACACAGTATGTACACTCATATTGCATGATTTGGCCTTGAGTTCCTGGCTTTATGAAAAATTTATGTGATCATGCATATCCTCAGATGATAACTCCTCAAAGAAATGGTGTACTTAAAAAATTACATTTCTGGCCTGGGAGCACAGTACTTTTCCCTTAGTGCCTGCACCACTGGTATCAGGCTTTTAAAGTGGCATTATACACAGAATGTAAAACTAAAAACTTTATGCTTATTGTCACAGTTACACAAAGTGCTTAAAACTTAATTTGTCTTGCGCAATGGTCTTGAACCGAAATTCAACAAACATGTGCGCATGCTTCTGGACTGCAGTGAACTGTGTTCAGTTAATTTATCAAATAAATACCTGGAATTTGATACGGTAATTTGTATCACAAATTACTTAAAGGTAAATAATTATTTTAATATGAATATGTATTTTTATGTGACATTGATTTCAGAGGTTTATTAATTGTAAATATTATTGGTAAATAATAATATACGGCTCTACTGAAACTGTTAACAATAACGCAATACTGCAGCAAGGGGATGAGTTGTTTATCATTACCGGGAACCAGGAAGTTACGTAATGTTTCGCGCCTTTTCGGTAAAAAAGCTTCCAGAATGTTCTCTAAAAGAAATATGTATTAGTGGTTTTCATTGGATAGTAAAATAGACGCTAATGTTGGCGCGTTGTATTAGCCAATAGCAGTTCATTTATAATCTTTAGGCGTATCTTGAGGTAAGCGCATAAATAGCCAGGCTCAAAGTCGGTCGCCCCGCAGTTCAACAAGATTCTTAGTACACTACACGTCAACCCCCAGTTCAACGGAATTCTCAGTACACTACATGTCGCCAATCAGTCCTTCATTTCGTCATAAGTTACACGCAGCAGAAGTACGAGAAATCTTATAAAATATTCTACAGTTAAATATACAAAGTTGAAGTACGTGAGTTAAAAGTGATAAGAAGTTATTATAAACAGTTTCAGTTTGGGCGAGTATTCAGATTAATATGTAAATGTGTTAGTGCACATGTTCGACAATAAAACATTATAAAACACATTTCTTCACTAGTAATTATTTGGATAAAAGATTCCTTTCCGCTTCACAACCTGTAAGAAAAACATGCCTACTAAGATCAGATGATAGCTAGCCGGTGGACATTTAAAACTGATACAAATTGCTACGCCAGAGGAATCTACAAACAGAACAAATGAACCAACCAACGTATGACGTCACACAAGATGGCTTCGCGTGAAGTAAACACATATTTGCTCTCGTAAATTGGCTTCCACAACGTGGTGCTCTAAACATAAACACGTAAATTTGTTCTCTTACAAATTGGCGCCATCAACGTGGGGCGAAGCGACCAGGAAAGGAACTCGAGTAACCAGGAAAGGATCAGAAATAACCAAGAAGAATTGAGAGGACCAAAGGAGGAATGCAGCGGTGAAATCATCTACAAGACCCAGATTCAAGAAACAACAGGAACAACAGACTTCGATCGTAATTCCGAGATTACGAGGCAACAGGGAATTCAACGCAAAAGCATCGAAACGACGTAGATTCATCACAACACAACGCAGAAGCGACATCAAATCTAGGAGAATGGGGCAGAACGCTGGACATCAAAGTAACAGCAACATACAGCATCAAAAAGGTATCGTAATTTTTTTTTAGAAAACAAAAACAATGGCTGCAAGTAATACAGAAGAAACAATGATGGAGGGAGATAGTGTAACAGTTAGCTGTAAGTCAATACAGGTTACAAAAAAAAGCTCAAACAATGTAATATTGGAGGGAGGAAATGTTAGTGCAGAAAGTAAGAATAGAATAGCAGGAAATATTACTATTGATGCTAGAATAATGATGGAAATGCTGAGAAATTTTAGAGATCAATTTAGGGAAGATATGCAAAAGACTAGTGAGAAATTAGAGCAAAAATTAACTCAGAGTATAAGGGAAGATCTTAGTAAGAAAATAGATCAAAACAGGGAAGATATGCAAAAGAATAATGAGAAATTAGAAAAATTAACTCAGAGTAATGAGAAATTAAGGGAAGATATGCAAAAGAATAATAGGGAATTAAGAGAAGATATTGATAGGAGTTTAGAACAAAAACTAGATCAGAATAAGAGAGAATTGAGGGAAGATATTGGTAGGAGCTTTGAACAAAACAGGAAATCAATTGAAAATATTGGTAGGAGTAATGAGGTATTAGAGCAAAAAGTAGATCAAAACAGTGAAGAAATGGAAAAGAAAGTTATGAAGCTAGATAGTAGTATGCCAAAAATGAGAGATGAAAATGAGGAAGTAATAGTAAGTGAGATAGGAGAAGTTTCAAAGAAAAAGCTAGACATGAGCAGGGAAATATGTAACAAAGAAAGTGAGGTTAATACTAAAAGTGAGGTTAATGTAGAATGTACAGAGTTAGGAAGTCAAATGAGTAGTACTTCAAGTGAACTAAGAGAGATAAATGAGGTTAGGAATGTAGATGTAAATGAGGCGCAGGTTAATTTCAGAGGGGAAATATCAGAAATACAGAAAGAATCAGAAATGCAAGGAAATAAATTGTACCAAGATGTTCAAAATGAAAACTCCAGTCCAGTACAGTTTAGTACAGATTTGTCAGAATATTCTCAAGTTATAAAGATCGCAGATGAATTGAAAATGAATGTTGTTAAAAGACGTGTTGTTCAAGAAACTGTAGATTGTTTTCAAATATTATCATGTGAGGAAATTTCAAATGAATACAAGAGGTTATTCATGAACAACAATTTGAAGGTTAGGTTACGGCTACGAGTAATGTTTAGCCACACACAATTTGATCCAGGAGGGTAAATAGCAATGAGATGTAAAGTAAATGCTGGATAGTTAAAGATGACTTGCAGAGAAATGTATTGGAACGTAAGAGGGTTAATTATTTATATGTCATTTGAAAAGAGAAATAAATATATATATATAAAAAAAAAAAAAAAAAATTGAATTTTTAGTAACTGTAACAACATGTAAAAATTAAGAATGCAAAGATTGAAACTTAATATGATATGAAAGTAAAAGTACGTAAATACCATTCCAAGATTTGAAAATTAAGAATGCAAAGATTGAAACTTAATATGATATTAAAGTAAAAGTACGTAAACACAATTCCAAGATTTAAAAATTGAGAATGCGAAGATTAAACTTCATATGATATTAAATCAAAAGTACGTAAATACAATTCAAAGAGGATTGTTAAAATAAAATTCAGAATAACAAAAATTGGTAAAAATAAATATAAAAAAAAAAAAAAATACTTATGTAGCAAACAGAAAAGGTGAAACATTGTCTAGATTTAAGAGATGCAAATATGTGTAGAGGGTGAATATTTTGGTAAATATGTATAATAATTACAAAAAAAATCTTAAATGTATAAATTTTTGTCAACAACCTAATGTAAACAATTTGGTAGCAGTAAATAAGTAATTTAGGGTAAAGTATTTGCTATAAAAAAAAATTTTGTGATGTCAGATGAATATCTAAATTAATTAAACCAGAGCCAGTAAGTAGTGGCGAGATAAAACATGTCGTGTGTTAAATGCGTGTGAAGTGTAAAGTGAAAGTGAATAGCGTGTGTTACAAGATTTAGGAGACTAAAAACAAAATTATAAAATTTCCAAACAGGTTATAAATATTTATAATTATGTTTCTAGTGGGGCATATGATACGGTAATTTGTATCACAAATTACTTAAAGGTAAATAATTATTTTAATATGAATATGTATTTTTATGTGACATTGATTTCAGAGGTTTATTAATTGTAAATATTATTGGTAAATAATAATATACGGCTCTACTGAAACTGTTAACAATAACGCAATACTGCAGCAAGGGGATGAGTTGTTTATCATTACCGGGAACCAGGAAGTTACGTAATGTTTCGCGCCTTTTCGGTAAAAAAGCTTCCAGAATGTTCTCTAAAAGAAATATGTATTAGTGGTTTTCATTGGATAGTAAAATAGACGCTAATGTTGGCGCGTTTTATTAGCCAATAGCAGTTCATTTATAATCTTTAGGCGTATCTTGAGGTAAGCGCATAAATAGCCAGGCTCGAAGTCGGTCGCCCCGCAGTTCAACAAGATTCTTAGTACACTACACGTCAACCCCCAGTTCAACGGAATTCTCAGTACACTACATGTCGCCAATCAGTCCTTCATTTCGTCATAAGTTACACGCAGCAGAAGTACGAGAAATCTTATAAAATATTCTACAGTTAAATATACAAAGTTGAAGTACGTGAGTTAAAAGTGATAAGAAGTTATTATAAACAGTTTCAGTTTGGGCGAGTATTCAGATTAATATGTAAATGTGTTAGTGCACGTGTTCGACAATAAAACATTATAAAACACATTTCTTCACTAGTAATTATTTGGATAAAAGATTCCTTTCCGCTTCACAACCTGTAAGAAAAACATGCCTACTAAGATCAGATGATAGCTAGCCGGTGGACATTTAAAACTGATACAAATTGCTACGCCAGAGGAATCTACAAACAGAACAAATGAACCAACCAACGTATGACGTCACACAAGATGGCTTCGCGTGAAGTAAACACATATTTGCTCTCGTAAATTGGCTTCCAAACGCGGAGCTACAATAATGTTACAATAAATAAAACATTAAAACCGTCGCAAATTTAAAACGACACTTCGTAAATGTCTCACTGGACAACTGCTTAATGAAAAGAAATGACACATGCGCAAGGTTGGAAGTTGGAACATACCATAAACAAAAACACAAGAGTAAGCAATGTTTATTCCTAGAACGACAACTCGAGTATTATACAGCGTAGAAACATGGCCTTTGGTCAGGCTGTTTCAAAACTTTTTGCCAGACATATCTAGGCACATTACAATAGGTTTGTTCCAACACACGGTTCTGAACGGGTTCCGAACTAATTCCAAAACATGCTAATGCACATGCGCCAGTCCGGTACGCTCTAAGAACTAATTCGGAATTTTGTGTGGTTGGAACACTACTGTCACAGCCTTCTTCGTTGCACGGTCAATCAGAAGACGATCAAATATCTACGTTTACAGCGTTGATGAATGAAATCAAACTCAGCGTTTCTTTCATACTGATTCCAGTCCTAATATTCGAGCAAAAATAAATCGCGTTAGTTTATCGGCTTAAAGCCATTGATACTGAGTTATTGCGAATAACAATTGTAATTTATAGATATTATATTTAAACCAGAACCTGGAAAAAGTAATTTAACACAATTCCAATTTAACATTAGGTTTCCTGCTACAGAAGCTTCTAAACACAATGTTTAATTTGAAACTCCAATACTCTGAGACAATGACACCCCACATAAATTCTATTCCGAACGTAATGCAAATAATACAAAACTACATGGTACCAATGTATGCTTATGATCAGGGTTAGGATTTTTAGTTGCAAATTTCAGATGAAAAAAGGAAGGGAAAAGGTGCTCAAATGAGGTGAAAAAGGCACAATAAGCTGCTGGTTTATTTAAAGGGATGCACAACTGAAATTGCTATTTTCTAAACTATCCATTCAATTGGGCTGAAATTTTTATTTCTTTATATATAATTGTTTTGTGAATTATAGCCCAGTCTTAATAATTCTCGGAACTGCGCGGTTGAGGTTATTGTCGTCTCTGCCTGCCCAGGCTTCGTCTCCACGTAAACAGATGATGTCTCTCACAGCAACAAACTCACATTCACGAACAGCAGGCTACTGATTCTGGTGGGATAGAATCACTCATTGTCAATTGCATTATTGCGGGCTACTTTATAGCAGTAAAGTGAGAGAAAGAGGTTTTCGTCGAACACACAATTATTTTCCATTGTTGCGGGTGTGCTTTCAATTCCCGCGCGGCGTTTACTGAAAGAGGTAGACTTACTATTCGCACGTACACAGCAAGCTGAGGAGACGTTAATTGAAAGTTAAAGAATAAATTGGAATGAAACTTAAAAGAAAAAAGGGGATTATGGGCATGGTTGGGGGGAAATGGTATAAAGGTGCCAAAAAGGGGTAAAGGTCCCAAAATAACGGAATAATGTTTAAATGGAAATAATCCTCTTCTTCGGAAGTCGATGCATCATTAAAAAGATCACTGTCACCTTATAAATCACTCATTCTTGTTATCTTTGAACGCTGTTTTGCTCCCTGGCTTTGTTAGACGTTTGTTCTTTTCCCCAAGTATGTCGCCATACTACTCAACAGTGAGCAACTGCTTACCAAACACCTTTGCTATTCCGTATTGAGAAATAAACACGAATGGAGGAATGAATTACATATTCAAATTTATTTTCTACTGAATACAGAGAGTATGTCGCTTTTTCAATACTCTCTGTCGGGTTTGTTCCAAGCGATTAGAATCGTTTCTGAATTAACTGAGTATGCGCTGTAGACCATACAATCTGCGCATGTCTGGAATTTTCAGTTCCTATTCTTAATCACGAACCGATTTCACTCGTTCCGAACTAGTTCCCAAATACGTTGGAACAGCAAACTGGAAATTCAGAATTGGTTTTGAACTGATTCTCTGTCGTGTTGGAACGCCACTTAGCTACTGCGCACACTCAGATAATTCGGAATCGATTCTGAATCGTGTGGGAACAAACCTAATGTAATTAGTAATGTAAAGTAGTAATTTTGGGCATATAAAAAAGAGTAAACTCTGTTGCTCACACTTGTGTCATGGGTGTCCAAACTAGCCTATGATAGGCAAGCCCCTCCAACTACCTCATATGCCCTGTAATGCTGTACGCTGCATAACTGTATGCAATCTGTTGTTTTCTTTCTTGGTTGAATTCTGGCACATCATAGCGTCACTACCTAGAAATACTTTGAATTCTTATTCTGTCTTTTGTATTTGATTCAGGAAAATGCAAACAATCATATTAGTAATAATTTTACTTCTAACTTGTATTTTACAGGGAAAATGTGCCATGTTGCATTAAAAAAAATCCCATGTTACATTCATATGACTTTCTATACCTATCGTTTATCAGTGGGTATACAAATTATTCTTACAAAAGTTTATTTTTCTATTTCATTTTAATCCAGATAAACCTTTGCAGAAATAATTAGATTATTACACATTTTGTTAGAATACAAAGAGAACGGTTAAATGTCAAACAATCAAAGACACAGTCAAATGTTTAAGAACTGGACACTATATGCTGGCCTTAAAGCTCCATACTGTTTCCATGCAATTGTGAGAAACACTGAAAATCGATGAGACTTAAAAAGGATGACAAAGTATTGAACAAATCAAACCTGTAATAACGGATATCTTGGAAATGGCTGATGCCACAAAAAAGGTTATTTAAAATAAATTATATGTTTTAAAGAGATGTACATTTTTGATGTGGCATTTTCGTCTATCGCATAACATTTACCAGTTATACAAGTTTGTGTCCCATCTTTGGAGGGTACTGAACCTAACTACCAAGTTTTATATTTATTCGACTTTTCATTGAGTTATGCTCTCTCTCTCTCTCTCCCTCTCCCTCCCCCTCCCCCTCCCTCCCTCTCTCTCTCTCTCATACACACACCTTTTTTCTAACAATGCTTTTTTTTTTCAAGGTGCCTCAAAACATGTGTTTCTGGTGAAATCTTGGTATCCTAATATTTGGGTGGAATGAAATTCCTTCTCTATCTACTAGTAAAGAAAGTAAGAATAACTTTATGTTGAAATTACTGGGTTTTTTTTCAGTTTCCTGGGAGTTTTGCATCACTCCTGATGTAGGTATATTCCTATGCAGTTAGAGTTTTTACTTTCTCTACTATGTATAGTAAGTAGGGGAAGTATTGTATTCCACCCAAAAATTTGATACCGAGATTTCACCTGAAATATATGTTTTGAGACCCCCTGAATCCAAAAAAAGCATTTTTGGAAACATGTCCGTGTGTGTGTCTGTCTGTCTGTGAACAGCATAACTCGGAAACGAACAGTCGGATAAACACCAAACTTGGTATTTAGGTTCAGTATCTTCCAGAGATGCGACATGAAGGTTTTCAAGAAAATCCCCCCACCCCAGATTACCCTTTACATGGAACAGAATATTCGTTTTATGGGAAATTTATCAATATTTAATATATTCCCCGTCCAATGTGAAAGTAAATACAAATAAATAATATTGAAGCACAGTTAGCATGAAGAGTTCGTAAATCATAAAATTTTAATTTTCTCAAAAATGGCTCAACAATTTTGATTAAAATGTCATATGTTTAAGATATTTTCATGACAAATAAAATGTATATCTTGAATTTTCTGGGAATCTCCCCAAAAGTATTCTTCATTGTGAACAACTTTTGCATAACTGGTAAACCATAAGAGAGAGACAAAATTTTACTACACAAAAAATGTAGATCGCATTAAAATACACAATTTATGTCATATACATTTTTTTTGTTGAGTGAACCATTTTCGAGATATTGCTTGTTATTCCCTTATATTTTTCAATACTTATTTTCTCAAATGGGAATTCGTTATTCATTTTTTTATCTTGTATATGCAAAGAGTATTAATCTGTGGCAAAGGGAATGGCGCTGCACCTGGCAACCAGCTATTAAGAGATATGTATGTGCTTAAAGGCTACTGTATTTCTATATTGCTCTTGTAAATATATATTCCCCTTACATCTAAAAGAAAATTAGCAATAAGATAGAGTCTGCAAATGTTTATTTCGATTAACATGAAGTAGATGGAGAATAAGCGTTTGTAAAAATAGTTTGTACAAGAGTAGAGAAAGTCATGTGAGAGTAACACATCAGATTTTTACAATATCTCACTCCATTTAAAAAATATTTGAGATCGTAATGTTAGCTAGGAAATCCTGTAAACCTGGATTTACTAAGTAAATTGAGATGTGATTGTAATGTATTAAATAAATTTCATTGTGCAAGAGTCAAATATAAACTTAAAGGAATCTTGTGCTCAAATCATTAAATTCTATAAAAGATTCTAATCTGTTTCTTGACAGGAAGTACTACAGAGAAAATCATCCCTTACTTGGGATTCTCTATTTGAAACTTGGGAAGATTAGCCTACACTTGGAGAAGCCAGAAGCAGCATTTTCCATGCTGAAGGAGGCAGAGAAAGTGCTACACATTAGTCATGGTGATAAACACACACTCTACCAGCAACAGCTAATGCCACTGATGCTCCAGGCACAAACAGAGTTGCAGGGAAGATGAGAACAGAAATTGATATACAAATAACCTTCAGTATCATAGATCATATTAAAGTGTAAATAATATCCGTAAACATCCACATAATCTCCCAACCTGCAAACATCAGCCATACATTGCTAGATGACAGAATTTAAGAAACTATGTTAATAATAATGATATATCTAACGTGCAGGATATGCCAGGAATTTCATCCCCGTGTTTAAAATTAAAGATAAAAGACAACCCAAGCAAACTTTAATTGAGATATGTAGTCTTATATCCGTTTGTCCAGTATTCTTCACTGCAAAATAAAGAATGTTATGCAAAGGTTGCAAGGTGTAAATGAGTATAAACTGGAAAATTATATACCTATGTAAAGATTTTCACAGCATAGTTACCCATGACAGTATTGTATACACACTTAAAGTGGAAAACAATAAAGTAGAATTCAAGATTGGTATAAGATACTTCTTCATTCAGTTTTATAGGCTGGTTCACAATAACTGGGAATAGAAACTAGAATAACAAAGTTAAAGTACATGTATTATAATGTGAGCATTTCAATTAACAGCAAAATTTTGGGAATGGGAAAGACTACTTGGTCATATTTACTTTATATTAGATCCATATTGTGCATAGTCTCTTCACTGTAGAAATTATTCAAAGTGGCCTGACATGAAACAGTTCTAGAGCTCTCTCTAGTTGCAAGCTGGAAAAATAAAAATGGAAGAAATTCTGGCAAATGTGCATCCTGACTCCTCGGATTCATTGAGTATTGATTCTTCTAGCAAAAGCTTCACTTGTAGTGTGTTTATATGCAACTCAAAACTGGTCAATCTAAAAAATATAGAAAAATTATAAAGAACAACAAATACTAACAACATAAAACCTAAAGAAAAATATAATGACTTTAATGTATGCTATTAATAAAGGAAAGGCTCTTGGTACAACACTTTCACTAGAGGAATCAGATATAATGGAACTGCATTTAGTTACTCTATCAAATTTTAATATTGGCTAACCAGCGTTATGTTTTCTGAATTGAAAGCCTAGAAAATATATCATTGGTCAGTTAGAAACAAATTATGTCACACTGGCTATCAATATAGTTCATGGATATGCTTTCCCATTCTTGTTTCCGGTGTATTGTGTACCAAAATGTTGCATACTGTTTTGATTGCTGGTAGTTAAGGTTAAAAGTAATTCATTATTAGCTAATTATTTACTTTATCAATTATTGTATAGACCTATATATCAATTTTATTTGACCTTGGAACATTTCTTAAGTAGTTCCTTCCCCCCCCCCTCTCCCTATGGGGATTTGAATGGAAATTCAAAATGGCCTAAAAATACCTATTCAAACATTGGGAAAAAGTAAAAACATGAATGTGAAAAATAATGTTATGGAAGTTAATGAAAACTGGTAGAAAACAATACATTTTTATATAATTACAAAGATTTGGGCATTTTTGTGGTTAATATTGGAGAACTGAATTTGATGCATCCAACAAAATATGGCAAATGCATTCTGAAAATTACTTGAAATTCAAATCCTTGCTACCTTTAGGTAAAAATAAAACTGAAATTCATTTTAACTTTTTTCAGGAAGCCATTAATTTCCTAGTTTCAGATTTTGACACAAAATACTTTGCGGGTTTGTCTCCGTGTATAACATATTAACCAAAGGCAAAGCAAGAGGAATTAATCCTCATTAAAAATAGAAATAATGGAGGTAGCAAAAACTAATGGAAACTGTGATGCTTATAGATTCAAAGAAAAACAATAGACTCAAATGGAGAAATACAATTTATAATGACATTCAAATCACAAATTCTACCACAGAGGGAGGAAGTCAAGCACGTGTGCATGTGTTGTATTTTTTTTTTTTTTTAAGCTGCAAAGTAGATTAATTTAAGGAATTTCCTATCCAGTGCAAAAATTCCCAGCTTTTTGGACATACAGTCAAATTCTGCAGGAATGTGTTGCCTGTAGAGAACAACATAACCTCAATGCATGCCTAGAGGTTATGCTCTATCCTTGTGAAGGAAATCATTAAGCCAATAATCATGATTGCCCAATTTTCAGATTTGAACAAGAAGTTATAAAAGAGAGATATGAACACAGGGTATCTAGATATGAAGCTATCAAAATAGATCATCCTATTCTGATATTACAAAAAGGACAGTTACACAACATAATAATCTTACTCTGTTAAGCTCAGTTGCTTCTCAATGTCTTACTTCTCCTTCCCAACATGAAGATGCTAATAGTACATATCATTCCCAGTTAAGTTTCCTGGATTGTAACAAAACACTTCAAAGAAGAGAAAAACTTACAGCAGCACAAATACAAGTCAACATAGGTACCAAAAACTTCAATTTGAACTCTGCTCTAATTTGTCCAAACAATAGGATCACCCCCTTCTCCAATATCATGTGCTTCAATAAGTTCAGTAAATCATTTGAGTAATACTTCTGCAAATATTCATTATGCCCTTTCCTTTGACAATCTCAGAAGGTTACCCCCTATGAATTCAAGATTTATAGTAATTCAGATAGTACTACTCCTATAAAGAAAGAAATTAAATTCAGAAATGTGGGATATCCTAATAAATTCAATCTAGTATCAAATATTTAAGCATATAAATTAGAATGTTCAAGTATCAAAAATAAAAAGTATGATTTTCTGGTACATCTTACTAAGATTTTGATCTATTTTTTATTCTAAAACATGGCTTGAGGAAGATGATATCATATTCCTAAAAGTTATCAGATCTGATAGACCTACCACTGGTGCAGGAGTATTGGCGGAATAACAAACAGATCATAGTAAATACAGACATGGACATAAGTATTCGTATAGCTGCAAATGGAAATAAAAATGTTATATTTTGAACATTTCTACTTTTAAAAATGCAATCATTTGTCACACATATGAACTTCAAAAATCTTATTGGCATTACATTTAAGGTGTTCTACAAAAAATACAAAAATGTTTCTTCTCAAGGGTTCTATTTTATGTGGGATACAATGATAGCAAACACAGGACAAATAGTTATCTGGTAACCCAAATGTGCCTGTTACCTATAGCTGCAGTGCTACAAGTTAGTCATATTGTATGAAGTGACTGGTAAACCACAAAAGATCAAAATGGATCACAAAGGAAAGGAAACATCTTTAGATCTAAGAGAGGTCATTGTTTCATTATTTCAACAGAAAAAAATCATATTCTGAAATAGCTCGCACCGTAGGAAGAAGTTGTATGACAGTGCAGAGTATCATTAAACATTTTAAAGAAACCTATATGGTAATAAATGAATAGAGAGTGGGCCGCCCACAGAAACTAAATTCTAGGGAAAAAAGGCAGGTGATGAAAATGGTGAAAAGAAACCTGCAAATCGCCTCTTCTGAAATTGCTGCATATGTAGAAAGTATGGGAAGTATATAGCGCCCAAGACAATGACATGACTTATCAATCGTACTGGATCCCATTCCAGAAAGAAGCCATATAGAAGTAGGTTAGTAATTAATTTTGAAGATTTAGAAGCTAGTAACAGTGGCGTGTCATAATTTAAAATTTTAAAGCAGGTTAGTGTTTGCATAGAAATATGTAGGAAAGGATAATGTGTACTGGGAGAGAGTTTTATTTTTGAACAAAAGTAAATATAATATATTTCACATTCATGGTCAAATACATGTGTGGAGGACTTCAAATACAACATTGGATATTCAAAATTTGCAAACAACAGTTAAACATGGAGGTGATAATGGTGTAGTCTGGGGTTGCATGACTACTTCTGGTGTAGGGGAACTAGTATTCATTGAGGGGAATATGGACAGATATGGATGGCTACATTGACATATTGAAAGGCAAGTTTTTGAAGAAGAGTGCCAAGAGATTCGTTTAGGTGACAATTACTACTTCCAGCAGGACAATTACCTAAACATACTGGAAAGATTGTCCATTTGTGGAGGGAAGATTAGCAATGACTGCTGTAAGAATATGCTTAAAGAAAATACCAGATATGCAAATTAAATGGTTGGAAAGGGTTTACAAAGCTGTAGTTGAAGCAAAAATGGTCTATGGATCAGAGATTTGGGGAAGTGATAAAGGATGGGAGATGATTGATAAAGTACATAGATCATTCTGTAAATGTATGTTAGGTTTATCTATTTCATCACCTAATGGAGCAGCAATGTTGGAGTTGGGAAGAGTAGGTAGCAAGGGCATGATAGTAGAAAGGATACTTAAATATTGGCATAGATTGAAATCATTGGACGAGTATAATATCTTGAAGCAAAGTTTAATAATACAAAAAAATCCAGTGATGGGATGAACTGGGCTCAAGGAATAAGGAGAATTTTGAAGGAAATAGGAATGGGTAACATGGGAGTTGAGAGAGGGGTTAGTTAAAGGTTTCTGGAAAGAAGTGAGGAACAGAGTAGAAGATATAGAGAAACAAGAATTATTTCAAAGTTTGGAACTATATAGACAATTAAAGGTGGACTGGGGAAGGGTGAAGTATGTGGATATAGGTTGTGGCAGTATTTTATATCACATAATGTAAATGCCAGAGTGATTGTAGTGTAAATAAGCATTATTGTATGACATTGATTTGAGATGTTTGTTAATTATAAGCATTGTTAGGAAATAAGTTTACACGGCCTCAGTGAAGCTGACAATAGGAGCGGGTAACAATGAGCGAGGGGGTGAGTTGTTTATTAATTAGAAGAGGCAAGCAAATGACATCAGAGTAGCGCGCGTTTCTTTAGAAATGGAGAGAATATTTTCCCTAGAGCATATGTGTTCGTAATTTTGATTGGATATAAAAATAGACGCTAATGTTGGCGCATTTTATTAACCAATAGTAGATCGATTATAATCTTTAGGCATATCGGGTGGGGAGTATAAATTATGAAGCCGAAAGACGGGTAACGTTCAGTCCAACAGAAGCACTCGCGGGTAATACGTCGTGCAGTACAACAGAATCATACAAAGGTTATACGTCATGCAGTTTTACAGAATCTCTCGCGTCGTAAAGTTAGTTATAAATGTGAAATATGCAAATTAATAATGTGCAGCAAATATGTGATTATAGTGACATTAGAAAATATAACAGTTTCAGTCGGGCGTGTATCCAGAGTAATTATGTGAAATGAATAATGTGTGACGGCAATAAAAGTGTAAAAACAAATTCTTTTATCAGTGTTATCTTTCAGTAATAAATCCTTTCCGTTTACACACCCTGTTTAAGAGATATGCTCGACTGAGAAATAATAGCTAGCCGGAGGACAAAGAACTCAAAATTAAAAATAGTAAAACAATAACAGGTGCTCAGAAATAGATAACACGAAGTGACCGCGACAAGGTAATAGGTTAGTGAGATTAAGTGCATATAGGCTAAGGGGAGATAGGAAGGGAGTAAATTTGAATAGGAGCCCTCTTTGTGGGGAGGCAGATAATGATTTGCATTATATAATTGAATGTGAAGAAACTAAGTTGTGGAGAGATGAGTTTATACCTAAAGAATGGAAGAATGTTAACAAAGGAGTATTAAAAGTTAGGATAATGAAAATACAAAAGGGGAGGAATATAAAAAGAATAGGAGAATATATAGGGAGAGTAAGAGAAAAATTGTTTAGAAAAATAAAGCAATATGAATTTGTTATGACCAGGGTTAGGATTTTTAAGTGAGCACCTTTTTTCTTAGGGTAAGATAAAGCTGTGCAGAAAGATATCACAGTGTGAAATTTTGTTTCTAGTTGCAAAAAGAGGCATTTTTTCTCGCACCTTTTTCCCTTTTTTGGGACCTTCACCCCTTTTTGGCACTTTTATCCCATTTTCCCCCAATCATGCCCATAATCGCCTTTTTCACCCTTTTTTTTTTTAAGTTTCATTCCAATTTATTCTGTAACTTTCAATTAATGTCTCCTCAGCTTGCTGTTTACGTGCAAATAGTAAGCCTACCTATTTCAGTAAACGCTGCGCAGGAATTGAAAGCATACCCGCAACAATGGCAAATCTTTGTGTGTTCAACGAAAAGCTCTTTCTCTCTCTTTACCGCTATAAAGTAGCCCACAATAATGCAACTGACAATGAGTGATTCTATCCCACCAGAATCAGTAGCCTGCTGTTCATGAATGTGAGTTTGTTACTGTGAGAGACGTCATCTGTTTGCGTGGAGGTGGAGGTGAAGGCTGGGCACGCAGAGATGGCAGTAACCTCATAGTTCCAGGAATTATTAAGACTGGGTTCTGCTCGAAACTACTAGAAATCGCTGAGACTGAAGTTCCAGCATGAATGAGAACATTCTGGTAATTGTCACGGTGTTATAAGAGAATGTGGACAGCAAATGGGCGCAAGAGTTAGTTGTGTGTCAGTCACATTGTGTTAGCAAGTGAACTAGTGGTAGCTCTATGTTACATTACCAAACGAGTGTACTAGTACTAGATTTTACCATGCCAAAGGTGTCCAGTGCTCGATTTATTGTTCTGGCTGAGGAATTCAAACAAGATTTCATAGACACTGATGAAACTGTTATGCGCTATACTATTTGTGATTAAGGAATTTTGTTAGATGAAAAACACCAGCGAAATCGCGTCAAACTACACATTTCCAGCTCTAAGCATCAAATGAACAAGACTCTTCAAGCAAACAAATCATGGCAACCTCTATTACGAAATGCTTTTCAACAGAGTTCTTCAAAAAGCCAAAATTTGAAGGAATTAAACAGTGATTTGTATGCAGCTCTTACACAAGCAGGAATTCCACTCAATAAGGTGAACCATCCAGCGTTCAGGGGATTTCTTTAAAAATACACAAAGATATCAATGCCCGATGAGAGTACTTTAAGAAAAAAGTACATGGAGCCTGTTTACCAAGAAACCATAGAAAGAATCAAGGAGAAAGTGTCTGATTGTGATGTGGGAATCATTGTGGTTGAAACCATAGACTCAATGGAACGATATGTTTTGAACATTTTAGTTTTTCCCTTAGCAGAGGAGAAAGTTAAGCCCATGTTGTTAAACATGTACGAGCTGCAGAAAGCCAATGACTGTACAGTAATGCAATCCATTATGGACTTCTGCCAAAAACTCTGGCCTACTGGTATCGAGTTTGAAAAACATCTTCTTGTGGTTACGAACCAGGCTCCATACATGGTTTCAGCTGTGAACCAATTGAAACCTTTATTTCCTAACTTGAAACATGTGATATGCTTGACTCATGCCCTTCACAGAGTTTGTGAATCCATAAGGAACGAATACGACATCGCAAATCAATTCATCTCTGCCCTGAAGAAGATTCTACTGAAAGCTCCGAGCCGTGTTGTTTACTACAGGGAAATCACTAGCCTCCCCTTCCAAATTTCCCGGTCATTACTCGCTGGGGATCTTGGATTGAGTGTGCTGCTATGTTGTGTGAGAATTTTGACAAAATTAAAGAGTTTGTGCTTTCTTTGGATCCATCCAATGTAGGTGTAATTTCCAAGGCACAGCAACTTCTGTTACCGGAGAAAATACATAATATGCAGACAGAACTATATTGTGACCATAGTTACAAGTACCTGCCTGCAGCTATTAAACGATTGGAAGAACAAGGACTGGAAAAGGAAAAACAATGGGATATATTTACTTCCATGAGGGAGCAGTTAGATGGCTTTGCAAAAGACAAACTTGAATCTAGTCTTCAGAAGAATCCAGACATTGAGGAATTTGCCACATCTGTAGAGTTGCCATTCCAAGTGAATACAAGGTTAGCCCCACTGGTTTCTGTGGATGTTGAAAGAAGCTTTAGCATCTATAAAGACATTCTATCTCCTAATAGAAACAGACTTACTTTTAAAAATGTGGAGATGCTTAATGTCTTGAAGTACAACAGCTTCATGTTTTTTCCTTCTTTTGATGAGTGATAATTTGATGTACTTGTTTGTAGTTCAATAAATTAGAATAGAGGAAAGAGAAATCATTGAATTAGTTAAGGGAATGCACAACTGAAATTAACCCAAAATCTCAAAAAATTAAAAAAGAAAAAATAATTATGTTCCCAAAAAATTCTCCATTGCTTGTAGTTTTAGAATCCACTTTTATTTTTGACGTAGCGAATGCTTCAGGATCATTACGAGGGTTTTTAAATACCCTTGTGCATTTGGTAGCTAGCTGTTTATATTTTTAAAACTTCATTTTAAGGCTTTTCTTATTTTCAGCATTTCTGCATATTCAAAATGTTCCACACGATGTAGTTTTCATCCATTCATATTGACATTTTTTATGCTTATTTTAAAAACCCAAATAAATAAAACTGTCATATAATTTTTCTTTGTAATGAATAGTTTTTGCGCTACTAATTTTTGAAGATAACAATGTATAGAAAAAAAAAACAACTAAAAATAATGCAAATACAAAACTTTTTTCTCTCTTTAAGTAAGAATGGTAGAAAAAAATTATATGACAGATTTGTAGTTCCTTAACATAGAAGCAACATAAGATTTTTTTTTTTTAAAAAATGCATCATGTGTTGCATTTTGCATATACCCATAATTTTATATTTTGAAAATTAATAACTTGAAAACTAATGAAGATTTTGGATTGAAATTCACAAAACAATTATATCTAAAGCAGACTGACATGTGGTTAAAATTTCAGACCAATTGAATGGATAGTTTAGAAAATAGCAATTTCAGTTGTGCATCCCCTTAAATATATCAGCACCTTATTGTCCCTTTTTGCACCTTATTTGATCACCTTTTCCCTTCCTTTTTTCATCTGAAATTTGCACCATAACCTAATCCTGGTTATGACCCACCATGCATAAATAATCATGGTGTTAAAATGCATAATGGACTAAAGAAAGAGAAAATAGCAACTCAAAGTAATGTATTAAAAATTGAAAGAATTTTGGAAAAATAACACACACACACCCACGCACGCACACCCCCCCACCCCCCCCTCTGCAAATATCTAGATCTCAACCACCTGGAACAACCATGGGGAAAGCAAAACACCACATATCCAGTAAATCGCAACTAAAACAGCTACTTGTTACAGAATGGCATAATGTTGATGCAGAAATAACTAGAAAGCTTGTCCATTCAATGCCCAAACAACTTAGAGAAGTAAATCATAGAGGAGGTTGACATACAAAATACTAGCAAGAAATGCCTGTTATTTTTGTTTGTATGTACATATACAGAATAATATTATGTTCCTGTGGGAATACTTATGTCCTCCTTAAAATTTAACCTTGAAAACAAACATTTTATATATGGATTTAATTGTTCTTCCACGCAAGCTGTGTGTTGGACAAGGTTGGAAAGATAGAATCAGATGACTGATCAAAAGGCTATGGCATTGAATTTTTCAGTGGACTAATTCTACCTTTCCAAACATTTTATTTATTTATGTAGAATAATGTAAATTTAATTCCATTATAACTGTCCATTAGTGGGGTGTGTGAAATTCATATTGTGAAGTTCTAAGGTCTGTACTGGCAAATATTTTTGTTTGTATTTGAAACTTTACGAATACTTATGTGCATAATTGTACATTTGAAATCATTGGAAATAGTGATTATTCAATCCAAGGAAATATCATTAATATTAGGTAGCATGAAAGCTATTTACATAAAAAAACAAATATTAGGATAATCTTTTCCAACTACAATCTCACAAGGATTTATTGATTTGTGATTTCAACTTCTGTATTACTCATGGATAAAATCACTAGCATCTTGGATTTTTGCTTGGGTCAACAAGACTCATCACCGGATTTAACTTTTGCTTCAACATCACTAGTAAATAAGATTCACCTGGTAGTCATTTCTGAAGCATTAGAAAGCGATGATTTTATAATTTCAATTGTATTTGGGAACTGATTCTCTCCATATCATGGAAAGTACTTGTGTAACAAAATCATTAACTATAAATTGGGGAAAAGTTTACGAAATTTCTTTCTTCAGAGCAGATATGGTTTTAATTTCATTAATAAGTGTTAGATGAATATCTCCAATTATTCCATCCTATCATTACTAAATAATAAAAAAGCATAGCCCACCTCCGTGGTGTGGGTGTAGTGTGTCTGCCTCACATTAATGAGGTCCCAAGTTTGAATCTTAATTAGGGTGAGTTATCCAGATGAGATTTTTTCTGGGGGTTTCCCTTATTCTGGAAACAAGAATGTCAGGTAATTTAAGCTCTATGGATACTAGGTTCATTTGAGCATCATTTCAATTATTTCATTCATTTTGTCCTACCCAGTTAAAGAATGTCAAACTACAACAAAATAAATAAAAAACATAAAAATAAATCTATCTGGTGGAACATTAATTGTCAAAAACAATTGTTAAATAAGAATAAATAAGGTGCTACAACTTTATGAAAAACAAAGCAATGAAAAATTTTCTCTTAATGAGACAACAAAATGTTAAAACAAAAAGAGTTATAAAACAATTTAAATCTCAAAAGAAGAAAGATTGTTGCAATTCTGTTACTTTGAAAAGTAAAGTAGTATCTCAAATTTGGGATGTGGTATGAAGCCTTTTCATATAAAGGTTCCTCAGTTCACTCCCATTTCAGATAATCATGGCTGTCAAGATAAATTCTAAATTTACTTTGACTTAATTCAGTAACTGGTAATATTTCTCAGATTATTGCAGACTATAAAGAATCTATTGCATTGATGAGAAAGCTAAATATCGAATTAACCAATAACTACTCTCAATGAAATGCAGGAAGATGAAAGGAGATATGGACTGGTTCAGATGATACTACTTACAAAATTTGATTATTCCATGAATATAATTTTGTCCTACTTTATGATATGATTCCTAAGATATGGTATGTTTTAACATTATTGCAATTGAAAAATCAATGAATTAAAAAAAACAACCTATAGCTGGGCTACGAAACTGCCATGCTCAATGCCTGCTTCTGCCGCTTATGGTTGGAAGCATGACAATTGCTATGAGACCACTCGCACACTGTACCTTACCTTGTACATACTGGTCAGCCGTTTAGGTTTGGTGTTCTGTGTCAGTCAGTGATGTACCTTCTCATAATGAGTTCCCGTCTTGCTCCAGAGATTAGCTTGGAGCATAAAAAAACTATTTTTTATGTCAGAGGATGGAAATGCGTGTTGCCTAGTGTGTGAAACAATAATTAGATACACATCACATCATACTGTAAAACATTTTACTGCAATGTACTGAAAATTACAGGGAGGAAAAACTATCAGAAAGGGAGGGCAGTGGCTAGAGAAAAAGCGCTGGAACATCTCAAAAGTAAAGTAGTGAAAAATGTTGAATTTGCCATAGTTGAAGTTCACTGAACATGTATTATTTGTGCTAGTTACAGAATTTCTCATTGCCTTATCTATCTAATCTTTTTCAAATGTTGTAGTTCTAAAATACTATTTAGTAATGGCTGCTGAAGAGCTTGATCCCAAACTATAAATTCCTTGGTATTGTAGCAGCATTAGTGATGAACATAGAACGGAACTTTGGCAGAGTGCCTTTTTAAATATGTTAAGATATCTATCTTCAATTTGAAAGTAAATCTGTAGGAATTACATCTTTATGATTGAAATGCTGCAGTTTTATGTTGCCTTTATAATATAAATGTGTAATTTATGAAATAAATGCTTTTTGTTGCATTTATTTGATTATTATTTATTCCTTTATTATTAAAAATTGCCTACACGCATATTTAATTTATTACTGTAAATTTTACAATGAAAGTGATTATATTGAATCTATATTATTACCTTCCAGTCAGTTCATATTCTCTTTACAAAAAACAATGAAACATACAAAAATGTAACTGTAAGGGTTTTAATTATTGCATGTATTTACTTGGCTTCTGATCAGATGATACCTCCTTCAAAAGCAACAATGTGTGTGGGAGCTAAACCTATAACGGTAAACGTTTCTTTATTGTTTTAAATTTCTCTTTTTTTCAGTTTTCATTCCAACATTATTGTGCAAGGTAGCTAGTAACATGCCAAAATTCAGTGTTTCTTTCCTTGCAAAGTTACATTAAATTACTTTTAGATCCAACGTATTCTCTACTGATGGTAAATACTATCTTATTGCTAATTTTCTTGTAGGTGCAAGGGGAATATGGCAGGCTTTAAGTGATAGTCAAATCTTTTAAGAGCTGGTTGCCATGTGGAGCATTCCATTCTCTTTGCATGTCCAGGACATAAAAAAAAAAAAAAAACCAATGACTTCCCATTTGAGAAAAAGTATAAGTATTGGAAAACTGAAACAAGCAGCCACTGAACAACCAGTGAACTATGGGAAGAAATATTTCATATCTCAACATATAAGTACAACCAAACACAAAAATGATTTCTCTGCTTCCAAAAGCAAAATTACAACTTCAGATCAAATCACAATTTGCATTTGACGTATGTAAAGCTTTTCTTGATGCTGGAATCCCTTTGTGGAAATTACACAATTCTACATTAAGACAGTTTTTGGAGACTCTGTGCCTAGTGAGTCAAGTTTGCAAAAATGTTGCTTAAGTGACATAAGGGTTACTTAAGTGGTACGATGATGTGATGAAATTCATTAAAGATAAAACTAAAAATAGAAAGATCTGGATTTCAATCAGTAAGTCAGCTGATCCTATGGATCGTTTTGTTGCCAATGTTATTGTTGGGCCATTAAATCCTTCAGAAGGAGAATCAGCAAAAGCATTCCTGCTTACAACAGTGTGTCTGGAAAGTTAACAATTCAACTGTTCTGCAGTTATTCACTAATTCATTACTGCTACTGTGGCCTAAAGAAATTCAATATGACAGCTGTTACTTTTCATCATTGACAATGTATCATACATAAAAAGGGCTGGGATAACTTTAAAAGTGCTATATCCAAACATGCTTCACATGACCTGCATGGTACATATTTTCTACAGGCATCGGAAGAGATATGATGCTTGTTTCCGGATGTCAAAAAATTGATTTCCAGTAATAAGATCTATGTAAAAGTGCCATCAAGGATTCAGACATTTAAAGACATTGCACCTGATATACCTCTGCCCCCTCAGCCTATCACAACAGGATGGGGGATAATTTCAGCACAGTTTACTATGCTTCAAATTTCCCAAGTATAACTAAGGTGGTCAACACTGGAGAATGAAGCATCTTCAATTATAGCAGCCAAGAAACTTCTGGAATCTTTGGAAGTGAGAAATGATTTAACTTTCATTGCGGCCTAGTTCAGTCTGCCAGCTTCAAGAAAGAGGACAGTCATCAATGAAGTCAGTGAAAATTGTGGATGGTGCAGTGCAAAGACTGGAGAGTGTGCCAGGGAAGCTGTATTCATTAGTTAAGGAAATGTGTTTTGAAAAATTCTGATCTTGACAAACTTAGAAACATTTTACAAGATAACAGTTCTATTGCAGTAAAAATGGACCCTACAATAGTGCTAAGTTTTAGATTTGCTCCAATAACCACTGTAGATGTTGAGAGTCATTTTCTCATAAGAAAAATATATTGTCAGACAGAAGATGCAGTATGAACCCAGAAAACTTAAAAAAAGAATTTGGTATCATATGTAACCAATAAGCCAATAAAGCATTTTATTCATAGGCCTTCAAGAAACATTTTCATTAAGTACAAGTAGCATTTTGTTTAAAACTTTTTAAAAATTTAATACAACACAATGTTAACATAAATATGCTGATTGAGCAATTAAATAGTGCAATTTACTACCCATCTGATGAAAGAGTGCAGTTTTTAGGCAAGGTCGCTAGTGTGCCATGGCTAGTTTATACAGGAGAGAATACCTGAACGATAGTAAGTACATGCTGTGCACAGGAATGATGTGTAATATGGCCTGTCTGTTATGTTTCTGCGTGAGCTTCCCCTGCTTTTCATCTGCAAATATTCCTCAGGCAGGTTGTAGTAAATAAATGGGCCTAAGGTAAGGTTTTTCTATATTGCCCTTTATTGCCTATTTTAGCTATTTATAATGCATTTTTATTTGCTTATTTTTAATGGTACACAATGCCTAAACGTTTGGTCTCTTGTGATGAACATTTCATTTCTATATTATGTTTATCTGGTTCCAGGATTAAGCCTGATCTAGATGAAATTGTAAATAACAAGAGATTTAAAGTTTCAGGAGCAACATGAGATCCGTATACTTAAGTTATTGTTAGGGACCTGCGTTTTTCGTTTTATTACTTTCTCTACTACGTATAGTAAGTAGGGGAAGTATTGTATTTCACCCAAAAATTCGATACCAAGATTTCACGGAAATACATGTTTTGGGACCCCCTAAATCCAATAAAAGCATTTTTGGAAACATGTCCATGTGTGTGTCTGTGAACAGCATACTCAGAAACGAACAGTCGGATAAACACCAAACTTGGTATTTAGGTTTAGTATCTTCCAGAGATGCAACACGAAGGTTTTCAAGAAAATACCCCCACCCCAGATTACCCTTTACATGGGACATTTTTCGAAAATTTTAATTTTCTCAAAAATGACTAACAATTTTGATTAAAATATCATATGTTTAAGATATTTTCATGACAAATGAAATGTATATCTCGAATTTTCTAGGAATGTCTCCAAAAGTATTCTTCATTGTGAACGACTTTTGCATAACTGGTAAACCATAAAAGATAGACAAAATTTTACTACATAAAAACATGTAGATCACGTTAAAATACACAATTTATGTCATATACATCTTTTTTTTTTGAGTGAACCATTTTCGAGATATTGTTTGTTGTTCCCTTAAATTTTCCAATACTTATACTTTTTCTCAAATTCGTTATTCATTTTTTCTGTCCTGGTAACGCAAAGAGAATAGCAACCACCTCTTAAAATATTTGACTATCGCTTAAAGCCTAGCAATTCCCCTTGCATCTACAAGAAAATTAGCAATAAGATTAACATTTCGATATCTCGATTAACATGAAGCATATGGAGAATAAGCGTTAGTAAAAATAGTTTGTACAAGAGTAGAGAAAGTCATGTGAGTGTAACACATCAGACGGTAACCAGAACAAGAAAGTTCAAATACATGTATTTAAATGGAAGTGTTCACAATCGACGGGAAGCCTTCCCAGGAAAGGGAAATTTTTTTTTTCGAGTGGAGGAGAAAATGATTTAATCAAGCCCCAATGGGAGTCGGAACTGAGAGTGTGGGACTCACCAATAGTCGGCATTCCCACTAAAACCTCCTCCACCGGAAGGAAAAAGAGGAATTCAGTGTGATAGTGCGGCTGTACTGCTGTTGCATCAGCGTATTCAAGGTAAGGATATATTGGCCGGCCACTAGGGCCTAAGCCAGGTGAAGATAAGGCGCCAGGACATAAGCATGACCGAAGCTCTGCTTACGCCCTTGGGAATTCGGAGTGAGGAATTAATTAAATTAGGGTGATGCGTCTCCAGATGGAGACCCCGTCATTACTCGTCGTAATTTGTTTGCTGTCCTGAAATATAGATGGACATAGTCATTAGTATTAATTACTAAGTGAAGTTAGTTTGCTGCTTAGAGCTCAGGCAGTGTTGGAACACATGTTAAGATGTCCCACTTGGGGGGTCGTCATTCTGCCAGGGCCTCAAGATCTGTAGTCCACCTGAAACAATCGATTGTTTAGGATTAGTATACTTGCTAGGATTCGGCTGATAGTCTCGTCACTGATATTACTTGGTAATTGTCTTGGCGATGAGCCGGGTCATTAGATTTGTGTTTCATTTATACTAATTTATGCTAAGTTAGTGCTTTCCAGTCATATCCAGTTGATTTGCCTTGGTCGAATATTGAGTGCCCGCCTAACACTCAGCATACCCATCACGGAGCAACTGCACTCAGACGTCACTCTGGTGGAGTGCCCCTCCCCCCGGGACCGCCTTGACTCAAAGAGCAAGGACTTCAAGGGTCACTGTGTCAAGTTAGAAAGTGACCATGCCATGGCTAGTGTGTGTGCTTTTGTGTCTAATAAGGTTCGTATTAGGTCGTCTTGGATATTGATCTCTGGTTCCCCCAGGCCAATGTTTCTATCAAATAATGAAAGAGGTCTTTTGTGTTTATTTCTGTCGTTATAGTTACCACGGATTAGAGGGTTGAAATTTTTGTTCTTTCTGTTGTAAAGTTGTAGCTTTGTAGTTTAATGAATTCTTCTATAGAGTGAAGCTTTAGCTCCTCGTGAACCAGATAAGCCGGGGCGACCGGCGGGAGTTTTGCTATAACTCTAATGATTCTATTTTGAAGTGTTTGTAGCCTATGTAGGTGTGACTTTGCAGCATATCCCCAAACTGCTGCTGCATAAGTTATTATGGGTCTTATTAGCGTTTTATATATCGTGAGGCCCATGTTTAATTGAAGTTGGCTGTTGATGTTTATGATAGGGTAGAGTTTGTTTAATTGGCCTTTGCCCTTACGCTATTTATGTGTTGTTTCCAGGTGAGACCTTGGTCCATAGTAATGCCTAAATAGGTTACCTGGTTCTTCCACAATGTTCTTTCGCCATTGTATGCCAAGGGCGGCTGCGCATGTCTAGGTAGGCTGTGTTGTACTCTTTTGGTAAATATTATTGACTGGCATTTGTTGGTATTTATTTTAATTCGCCATTTTGTGTACCATGGCTATAACTCATTTAGGGAATTCTGTAGCCGTAGGTGTAATAACTTGGGCTGTGTGGACTGCGTTACTAGTGCCGTGTCGTCGGCGTATATGTATTTTTCAGTACGCGTGAGTTCTGGCATGTCATTAATATATAGATTAAAGAGTGTCGGTCCGAGCAAACTTCCTTGTGGAACTCCCGCTCTGATAGGCCTAAGGAAGGAAGAGGAATTCTCCACTGATGCTCGGAACTGTCGTTCGCTAAGGTAATCACTGATAAGGGCTATCATGGAGTCGGCAAAGTTGAGTGACTTGAGTTTATGAATGAGGCCCGCATGCCATACTTTATCAAAATCACGCTCGATGTCTAAGAATATGGCACCCGTTGATTTATTGGTATTGAAACCTTTGGTAATTAATTCGGTTAATCTTAAGAGTTGAAGCGTCGTCGAGTGCTGAGACCTAAAACCAAATTGTTCTGGGACTAGAAGGTTGTTTTTCAGAATGTGTGAATTCATTCGTTTTAGAATCACTTTTTCTAATACTTTCCCAATTGTGCATAATAGGTTAATTGGCCTGTAGCTTGAGGGTAACTTTAGATCTTTATTTTGGTTCAGGAGCATTATAATTTTTTCCATTTTCCATTGTGGCGGGAATCTCTTTGTCGAGGGTGTAATTAAATATTTTGGCTATGAGTAATAGCCACATTGGGTATTTCGTCAGGCCCTGCATTTGTTTTTCGCATTTTACTGTGTGTGATCGAATAGTCTGTTTGATTTATTTTCTTCTCAATTTCATGTATTTGATTGGCTTGCCCCCCCCCAGGGGTTGGGCTTGAAGGTGTCTTCAAGATTCGATGCAAGGACCTCCGCCTTGGCCTGAGGGGTTTCCGCTATCGTGTTATTAATTTGATTAATTAGTGGAGGTATGTTTGTTTTTGAACGCGTGAGGCATTTTGCTATGCGCCAAACTGAGTTTGTTTGCGGATTTAGTTTTTCAAGGGTTTGATTCCATTGGTTGCCCACATATTCCGTAGTACGGGCTTTTGTCTCGTTCCTGAGCTCGATGTATTCTTGTTGATGAATCTGATTCCTAGTTCTTTGCCATTTGCGCCTTGCCCTGTTGCGATTCTGATGCAATAATTTAATGTCTATCGGGTATTGGGTATTAATTGTAGGTTTATAATTTAGCGGTACGCAATTAAGTGTTGCTAATTTTATTGCTAAGTCTAACTTGTCTATAGCTTTGTCTTGCGATTGTGGCGAGTTTATTTCTAAGTCGGGGAGATAGTGCTCAACGGTGTACTTGAACACTTCCCAATCTACTTTATTGTAATTTAGCCTAAGTGGCTCCGCTTTAAAAGCTACCGGAAGTGTAATTTCCATTAGTACCGGTAAGTGATCTGACGTCAATTCATTTAAAACGTAAATTTCTATATTAAATGAAATGTTTTTCATTATGGCAATGTCTAGAACGTCTGGCATGTGATTGTTGTTATACGGGATGTGAGTAGGCTCTTCTGGGCCGGATATGAGAAAATTGGTATTATTAATGTAGTTTAATAATTTGGTTGCTTGCGTATTCGGGTTTATGCTATGCCATAGCTGATGCTTGCAGTTATAGTCCCCGGCCGCTATGACCTTCGCCCCTAAATTCATAATTTTGTCTATGTCCGCTGTGTCTACATCTCCCGGAGGGTTGTAAATTGATGCCAGTGTTATTTCAGAGTTGAACGAGAATATATTAATTGCTGTAGCTTCCAGACCATTTAATTCTGGAACATGCATTTGGTGATGTCTAATGTTGGTTTGGACGACTATTGCTGTCCCCCCTCCCCTTCGGTCTCTGTCTGTCCTGTAAACGGCCTATGTCCCCTAAGTGGGTTTCGGTAAGTAACGCGATTTGTATTGAATTACTTTGGAGGAAGTCTGCTAAATACTTACGTTTTCTGCGAGCTCCTCGGCAATTCCAGTGTATAGTGCGAATCTTATCTGAGCTAGCCATGGCAGTGGTTGTGAAGATTGGCGATGAGTTCCGTGAGGTAGTATAGCGTCTGCAGTGTGTCAGTCCCTTGTGTGAAAATTCCAGCAAGCCTGTCTAATTGTTCCTCAAGGAAAGCCATGGGAACAGTGCTTTTGGGCCTGCCAATCAGATGTATGAGTTTGCCCACGACCGTGCTTGATTTAGTCGGTATTCTGTTTCCCTGACCGCGGAGGGGGAGGGACTTTTGAGAAGAAGGATGAGGCCCTCCTGCCTTCTTACTGGGTATTGGTTGTGTATTTTGTCTGTTCTGTTCCTGTCGAGGGGGTCGCTCATTCCTTGCTGGGCCCACGTCGATGACTAGCCGGGGGGCCTCAGCCACAGGGTGCCCGGCTACTGGGGCTGGTCGCGTCCGGCCTTTCTTGTCCTTAATGAGACACCCTATTGTGCATTTCTGCACTGCACCTAGCGGCAGCCTTTGCATAGCTCCTAGTGTTTGTCCTACCTACATTCTCTGAGGGTTTTTGCGGCTGCGCGCGGTTTGTTTGCACGGTCTTCGTGACTGCTGCGTGGAAGCGGTGCAACCGCGCCCCAATGGCCGCATAACACGCAGTTCCTGAAGGGTGTGGCCCTGAACATTTGGCGCAAACGTAGTTGGGGGACCTACATTGACTGTACGTGCCAGAACATCTGGCATTTGGTACAGTGCTTAGGCTCGGGATCGGTCCTATACCCTTCTACCCTAACCCTGAAGTGTGCCAAGTAAGTGAGGTCCAAAAGTTTACTGCTCTCTAAGGTATCTGCCACCTCGACGAGGTACATTGGCAGTGGGGTGCCACTCCAGTTGCGTTTGCGTATTTGTACGGCTCTGGGCGCCGTTATCCCTATGTGTGCCAGGACTTGCTTAAGCTCCGGTGAGCTCGGCGTACAGTCCTTTGATGACAAACCTAGCTGTCCTCTCCTGGGGGTCGGGGTGCAAATAACACTGTACGCCTTTTAGCTTTAGGTATTCTACCAAGTTTTGGTAGTCACTACAGCAGGACGTTTTGACTGCAAAGTCACCGGAGTTTCGTGCGGTTGTGATCGTGTATTCGTGTATAGGTGTACATGTCTTATCAAAGTCTCGGGCGATAGTGTGTATTTTTGCTGCCTGGCTTTTGTGTATGAAGACCGGCGCAAGGTTTGACCTCTTAGAAGTTAGTGTGTTTGTGGGTGTTGGAGTGGCACCCTCCGTGGTCGCTGTGTCCGTGTCTTGTCTGGTGTCCGTCGAGGTGCTGGCTACCGGTGACCCTGGAGTGGTAGGAGCAGGTTTCTTAGATGCTGGAGATTTTTGTGTAGGTTTTGGTGTAGGATACGCGGGCTTGGGTTTGGTGGAAGAGGATCTGAAAGGGTTGCTGCGTAGTGTCATGGTGTTCGTCTCAGTCGAAGAAGAAGTGGTTGCCTTGGAGTTTCCCGCCATTGCTTCAAGGTGTGTGTGTGTGTGTGTGTGTGTGTGTGTGTAAGAAGTAGAAGTGTGTTTGGCCCTAAGGGGGCTTAGCCTAATAGAAAGAGGAAAAGAAGAGCGCTAGGGAGCGCTAAAAAGCACAACGGGAAAGAAGAGTTATCCAACTTTTAACTTTCTCGTTCTCGTTCCCGGGCACAGCATATTAGATCCATATTATGCATATTAGACTCTTCACTCTAGAGGTTATTCTAGGCGGCCGTGAAATGAAACAGCCACTAGTGCTCTCTATAGTCGCAAGCTGGAAACGTGAAACTGGAAGGAATTTGTGGTGTATACTTTGGTGTTCTGTGGTAAATGTGCTTCCTAACCTCATCCCGACATCCTTGTTTATTATTTTAGATATTCCTACATAACTTAACAAACTGACATAAGATACTTAAGTTACATCAGATGGAAGGGGTATAGATCCGAAAATCTAATCAGCGTTGGTTTTTCTGGTGAAGGGGTCATTTGTAGTTTGTTTATATCCAACTCAAAACTTTTACCTAAAAAAACAATGGCAAAAGCTACAAAGAATAGCTAAAACCGGTGGAAATGAAAAAACAACAATAAACAATTTTAATGTATGCCATTAAATAAAGGAATGAAAGCTTGACATAAGTAGAGGAATCGGAAATGTAATGGATATGCATTTAGATAATGTTTACTCTATCGAATTTTGACGTTGGCTTGGCTAAATTGGAAGTAGGTGAAAAATATCATTGATCAGTTAAAAACAAATGAAATCCCAATGCGTAAAATCGACTTTCACTTTGTGATCGATGTGCTTTTCCGTTCTCGTTACCGGGCTGATGTGAACCAATATCTTGCATCGTGCATTGCTTCCCGGTCTCGGGCGCTTGTGAACCAGCTTAAATGGACATACCACAAAAGAAAAGTACATTATGTTGTGTTTTCTAACTGTCATAGGAGAACATTGCCATAATGTTTGCATTTTCTTCTTTCATGTTGCAATGCAAGTCGCTCAAAACTCCTGAGAAGCAAGCAAGAAAGAAAGAAGAAAAACCTTCACAGTTAACAACATATATAACATATGGGTACAACTGCAGAGCTCTGCCACTAAACTCAGGATGATTGTCAAGCAAACTACGCAAAATTTCACAATATTTATTTTTCCATCTCGCAACTTAATTTGATTGGTTTGTCTTTGAAGTTCACTGTACCCTTTTGTAATCACTGAATCATTCACATTTTTAAAGAATGGAATAGACTTCACTTTTTTCACTAGTACTGAATCGATATTACCGTTAATGATGAATACTGGACTACACGCTGAATACAACGTATTAGCAGGATCTTCAAATATTAGTAACTGCAATTTTGCAAATGCTAATGTTGCAATGCTTTTCACACCTGATCTAATATTTTCTTGAACATCTGCGCTTCTGAAGCAATTTAGCTTCTCTTCTGTTTCACTTAAAGAATTCCCTTCTTTTGCTACTTCGAAGTTTTTCAATATTTTCCTGAGTTTTCGATAAAGTGTAGGACTTGTTGGGTATGAAGATCCTTCTAGTTCGGTGATGTATTCCAATAAATCGTTCGCACGTTCCTTGACGAATGTTACCTCTGCTGAAGTTTTACTTGCTTCATCATTCGTCAGTGATTTCATGAAATCGACACTAACTGCTGACAGAGCCCAGATTCTCTGACTGCACATACTCACTTATATTACGAAGATGCTTCTCAACGTAGAAAACGGCCTCGAGCACTGGTATTGGAAACCATAGGTTTCCCAGACGGATACTTTTCTTTGAGAAATCGAATATACCGGTGCTTTCTCTTTCTCGTATTGAGAAAGACAGCTATAACCTTAGCCAAAGCTGCATTAAGTTTCGTTAGTTCCTTCGTGAATATGCATTCCATCAAATTTAGCTGGTGTGCCCAACACCGAATATGAACTGCATCCTCTCTGAGGAAGATATTCAGCGAACTGAAGCACTTTGTCACATATTTTGCACTGTCGCTTACCAGTCCCAAGTTATTGTAGTTAATAGAGCACTTCTGTAGAATTAAGAATTGCCCTGCTATATCATTTTGCACCAGCTACTTCCAGAATATGTACATCAGCAACATACAACTCTTGCTCTATTTTTGGTTCAAGAAGGCGAAATAACACGACAAATACACTTCGACCCAACCGATCTGTCGTTTCGTCACATAGTAACATAACCTTCTGACCACAGACTGCTTCTTTCACTTGTTGATCTCTTTCATCTCTCAGCAGTGGAACATACTTCTCCCTCAACAATCTAACTTGCGGCAAATTTCCGGCGCCTGTTAAAAAAGATATTAGGAATTAACGTTCTAAAGTTCCGTTTCTGAAGTGACAAATAATAATATAATTTCGGCAGTGATCTATTCAACATACCTAGCAACAAGTCGCTAAGCAAACACCGTGAATTCGCATTATTGCGTATATAAAATTAATAAAATTGACATATTCGCGTTATTGTCTTATTTCGTTTTATTTCTTGAAATAAATGATCTAATTTTCGAATTGTTAACAACATTATGTATAGGTAACTGTTTCCCAAGCATTTTAGGGAATATTTTTAAAAAGTCGGTGTTATCGCAAACGCGAAAAACGCAGGTCCCTAGTTATTGTTCTGAGAACGTCTCAAACACAGTTAAAAACAAAAGCATGATAGTGGAGTGGAGTGGAGATAATGAAACTTGAGTGACCTCAATAGAAGTCTGCACATAGCACTTGGAGCTCTTTATGCCTCAGTCCTGAACATTGATCAAGTGTGATGGTCTGGATAAAACAGACCACATCCTTGATATCTGCCCTTCTTATATCCTCGGGTTTCAAGAAAACGGAGCCTAGGGATACATATCTATGCATAGCAAATCCTTCGCATTCACATAGTACATGCTGGAAAGTTTCAAGTTCCCTTCCACATTTCCTGCATAAAGGATCTTAAATAAGTTTCATCATGTAAAAATGTTTATGCAAAATGTTGTGACTGTAAATAGCCAACAACATCTTTAAGCTTAGATCTATTTAAGTTAAGAGAAACTCAATTTACCACCAGGTCCAGAAATAAAATCATGAGCCTGCCTGGCAGTAGCCTGTTCTCTCCAGACCTCAAGATGAGCCCTCTCTTTTAGCTGGGTTATCTCATACTTGACAATTCTTGAAGATACGCCACAAAAGGGATCTGGATAAATTAAATCAAACCCTGCGCCCCTCTCAGCTAGAGTGTCTGCCATCTCATTTCCTCTAATACCAGTATGCTCAGAAACCCAAAGAAGGCTAACTGGATGACTGACACAGTCTATTCAACATCCTTTGGCATTACCACACTGTAGCTTTGACCACTTTAAGGGCTTTCATGGTTGCCAGGCTATTTGAACAGATAAATATTAACCTCTGCCTGGCAAAGTAAAATGCATAACACATGCGAAAATTGCATATATCTCTCCCTAAAAGATAGTGCCAACATTTCCAAAGGAAATGGCAGGCTTGGTCCTAGGGCCACAGCCCTCAAAGTAGCAGCCATCCATGAACCATGTCCGGCTCTCAGCCTTCAGAAGAGACCCATCTATGGGTCCCACTCCTCCCTGGAAGGTATCACCACTGTGTAAGATGGACTTGGATTATACCTAGTCCCCATCAGATCCCCCACCAGCAGGCTAATGGGACACAATTCCTGAAATCTGGCTAGAATCGGCGAGTGTCCCTTGTAGAGTAGCTTGAAATACAACCACCCTACTGTTCAGAGGTGATGTACACTCATCCTTGCAACCTTATTCACAAACAAGTGCAAAGGAAGAAGGTCTACAGGATCTCTAAGGTGAACAATGGGATAGTCCACACTGCCCTAGGTATTATTCAAACGTGTCGATCTTTGCAGAAAATCTAGCTTGGCAGCGACTGCCTTCACAGCAGAGACAGGCCACCAAACCAATGCTGGGTAGGATATCGAGGGCCTTATTACCAAGGTGTATAACGATTTGATCACCTGTAGTCCCACCTCAGTCCAATGACTCTCCTACAGCCCATAAGCAATGTTGGTCTTCTTTACTTTGTAATCCAGATGCTTTTTCCATCTCAGCACATCATTTAGGATAACATCTCGATATTTAACCGTTCCATATAGGTTCAATTTCTTCCCAAACAGAAGGGGCTCTACCAACCCCAGCAGCCGTCTCGTCCTTCTCGTGAATCATCATCATTATTTCAGGGTTGACAGACCAGTCTATTTCTTCGCACTGTATGAGCTCCAAGACAGTACTCTGGAATTTTCCACTGCTACAAGGCATATGTCATCAGCAGGGTTAGTATTTTTAAGTGCAAATTTCAGGTGAAAAAAGGAAGGGAAAAGGTGCTCAAATAG
Source organism: Deroplatys truncata (assembly GCA_030765065.1). Lineage (NCBI taxonomy): Eukaryota > Metazoa > Arthropoda > Insecta > Mantodea > Mantidae > Deroplatys > Deroplatys truncata. Next base: position 118,645,180 of record CM060976.1, read on the forward strand.
GGTAAAAAAAGGGACAATAAGGTGCTGGTTTATTTAAGGGGATGCACAACTGAAATTGCTATTTTCTAAACTATCCATTCAATTGGGCTGAAATTTTAACCACATGTCAATCTTCTTTAGATATAATTGTTTTGTGAATCGCAATCCAAAATCATCATTATTTTTCAAGTTATTAATTCTTAGAATATAAACTGACGGGTATATGCAAAATGCAACACATGATGCATTTTTCAACACCAAAAAATTCCTATGTTGCTTCTATGTCAACGAAATATAAATCTGTCATATAATTATTCTACCATTCTTAGTTTAAGAGAAAAAAGGTTTTGCAGTTTTGTATTTGCATTGTTTTAGTTGTTTTTTGTATACGTTATCCTCAAAAATTAGTAGCGCAAAAACTATTCATTACACAGAAAAATTATATGACAGTTTTGTTTATTCGGGCTTTTGAAATAAGCATAAAAAATGAAAGTATGGATGGATGAAAACTACATCGTGTGGAACATTTTGAATATGCAGAAATACTGAAAATAAGAAACGCCTTAAAATGAAGTTTTAAAAATATAAACAGCTAGCAACCAAATGCGCAAGGGTACTTAAAAAGCCTCGTAACGATCCTGAAGCGTTCGCTACGTCAAAAATAAAAGCAATGGAGAATTTTTGGGAACATTATTATTTTCTCTTTTTTAATTTTTTGAGAATTTGTGTTACTTTCAGTTTGCATTCCCTTAACTAATTCAAAGATTTCTCTTTCCTCTATTCTAATTTATTGAACTGCAAACAAGTACATCAAATTATCACTCATCAAAAGAAGGAAAAAGTATGAAGCTGTTGTACTTCCAGATATTAAGCATCTCCACATTTTTAAAAGTAAGTCTTTTTCTATTAGGAGATAGAATGTCTTTGTAGACGCTAAAGCTTCTTTCAACATCCACAAAAACCAGTGGGGCAAACCTTGTATTCACTTGGAATGGCAACTCTACAGATGTGGCGAATTCCTCAATGTGTGGATTCTTCTGAAGACTAGATTCAAGCTTGTCTTTGGCAAAGCCATCTAACTGCTCCCTCATGGAAGTAAAAATATCCCATTTTTTTCCTTTTCCAGACCTTGTTCTTCCAATCGTTTAATAGCTGCAGACAGGTACTTGTAACTATGGTCACAATATAGTTCTGTCTGCAAATTATGTATTTTCTTCGGTAACAGAAGTTGCTGTGCCTTGGAAATTGCACCTGCGTTGGATGATCTAAAGAAAGCACAAACTCTTTAATTTTGTCAAAATTCTCACACAACATAGCAGCACACTCAATCCAAGATCCCCAGCGAGTAATGACCGGGAAATTTGGAAGGGGAGGCTAGTGATTTCCCTGTAGTAAACAACACGGCTCGGAGCTTTCAGTAGAATCTTCTTCAGGGCAGAGATGAATTGATTTGCGATGTCGTATTCGTTCCTTATGGATTCACAAACTCTGTGAAGGGCATGAGCCAAGCATGTCACATGTTTCAAGTTAGGAAATAAAGGTTTCAATTGGTTCACAGCTGAAACCATGTATGGAGCCTGGTCCGTAACCACAAGAAGATGTTTTTCAAACTCGATACCAGTAGGCCAGAGTTTTTGGCAGAAGTCCATAATGGATTGCATTACTGTACAGTCATTGGCTTTCTGCAGCTCGTACATGTTTAACAACATGGGCTTAACTTTCTCCCCTGCTAAGGGAAAAACTAAAATGTTCAAAACATATCGTTCCATTGAGTCTATGGTTTCATCCACAATTATTCCCACGTCGCAATCAGACACTTTCTCCTTGATTCTTTCTATGGTTTCTTGGTAAACAGGCTCCATGTAGTTTTTTCTTAAAGTACTCTCATCGGGCATTGACATCCCTTGAAGGCTGAATGGTTCACCTTATTGAGTGGAATTCCTGCTTGTGTAAGAGCTGCACACAAATCAATGTTTAATTCCTTCAAAGTTTGGCTTTTTGAAGAACTCTGTTGAAACGCATTTCGTAATAGAGGTTGCCGTGATTTGTTTGCTTGAAGAGTCTTGTTCATTTGATGCTTAGAGCTGGAAATGTGTTCTTTGGTGCGATCTGGCTGGTGTTTTTCATCTAACAAAATTTCTTAATCACAAATAGTACATCACATAACAGATTCATTAGTGTCTATGAAATATTGTTGAATTCCTCAGCCAGAACAATAAATCGAGCACTGGACACCTTTGGCATAGTAAAATCTTGTACTATTACACTCGTTTGGTAATGTAACATAGAGCTAACCCCATCCCTCAAATGCCTATCCACCAGTCTTTCCAGAGACTTCAACAGGAAGGACGTTACTGATAGGATTCTATCCAGCTTAGGTGTAAAGTCCATTTTGGCCTGCCTCCAGAGGCAAAAAAACATGTCTCATAGCAATAAGCCCTGAAAATCTCCAAGTGAGGAGAAACGATCTCCCAGCCTTCCTGCAGAACAGCCGGGAAGACACCGTCCTCACCCATGCTTTTATAGGGTTCAAAGGAAATGGCAACTCATTTAACATTTTTGAAGGTCACAACCTCGGAGGTCATTTACAAGCCTTCCCTCGAAAGCTTGCATGCCCCAACCAAAGTTTTTTCTTGACACATTATACAGGCACCTGGGAAGTGAGTTTCAAGTAACAGCCTCAAGGTCTCCCTCTCTGATTGTGTCATTGCACCAGAACGACTTCCAAAGAGGCCATCCTGGCCCCACCTCCCAAGACCAGCAATTTTTGCAATTGATCAACACTCAACTGCTCCCATATATGCTATTACAATAATGTCTCCAAGATTTCTCTGATGCCCTCTTGATCTCTGTTTTGTACATTTTCTAGGATTATTTGTAGGAGTCCCAAATAACAAATGCATGATACTTTCCTTTAAAACCTCCTTAATAAAAGCATTGCATGGATGATAATATTGTATACTCAGGATTCAAATACAATAGTTCCAATAAAATTTTTGTTTAATTTGTCTTCTCAATGCTAGTAATATGCAGTTTTCTTTGCCTAAATGTTAACTACCTGTATAGGAAACTAGTTCTGTGCATCTATTACTGATTGTTTACATAGTGCAATGCAGAACTCTAGGACTTGGCCAAGTTCCAGGGCCCTGTCCTACAGCATTATTTTGTTTCTGAAAATTGTATAACAAATTATTTCTCCAATATTCACTTCTTTGTGGTGGGATACAAAGATTGGCCTGGAGATCAGTATCGTTTTTGAACTACTCACAGTCTAAGCATCCTATGCTTGGAAATCCTACAAGCCTTGTCCAAGAAAAAAACACAAGCAATTGGTTTGGATGTTTCCCAAGCTTATGATTCAATTAATCTAAATGAATGAATTATAACCCTTATGAAACTATACTTACCTAAGGTTTTAATACTAACTATACGTTATTAAAGGATTGAAATCTACAACTTCATCCAAGATTTTTATTTCTGTACAATTATCTTCAGGACTTCTGCTAGGATCTCCTTTAACTCCAATTTTATATATTTATACTTTTTAGTTATTGTATCAGTATCCAACATTAAAGCATTTTCTGCTTTATGCTGGTAATATTTGAATTTATCAGTATATAGATCCTAAAAAAACTGGGAAAAAACAACAAAGAATCTTGTTACCTTTTTAATTGTTGCTTTTCTCAATTACAGGAAATGGAACTTACTATTAATTCTCAGAAGAATAAATTAATATTTAAATGAGGAAAATTTGTATCTGATCTCTCTTTGAAAGTGGAAAAAAGAACATCAACAATCTTTTTAATAATCTTAAGGGTATTTCACATATTTTACATTATATCCCTGGCTCCACTGGGGAACTCATTCTCAAGTTATGCTCATTTTGTTAAACAATCTGGTTAAGTTGATGACTAAATATGGCTGCATAATAAGGTACTCTGGAATACCTTAGATATTGGGATTTATTTTTTATTGGATCAAAGAAAATATACAAGCAGTCAAAGTACGTATACCATAATAATCCGAGTCAGTCATTATCAATTAAATTGAAGATATATTATCCATTTGTCTGAAATGTTAGCCATAATGCAGCATTAATTATTAGAAGAAATAAATACATGGAATCTCATTGGTACATTCCTCAGTAACACTTTTCCCATATATGACATAAAATTATAAAATTCCTGGTCCCACAAGCTATAAAAATGTTTGTTTAGCATGTATTCCCATTCCCAGTTACTAAGTTCGAAGTTTAATGTTGGTTTTCTGTTTTGTATATTTACTTGTTGCAATACAGTGTTGAAATCGTCGGTTAACCTTACGAAGTTATCCTGTAGCTTCGGACCTCCCTCATTCACACTTATTTTAATCAATGCTTGGTCAGTCCAGTTGGTATGGGGACCAGCAGCAATGACATACATGCATCTGTGTGATGCAGTTGTGTAGCTTGGCATGCTAAATGCAGACAATAGTTGCTAGTGTTGACTAAACATACGTACATTGTATTTTAACTTTGTATTATGTACATTTGCAATGGAGAAAAAACTGCAGCAAATAACAAACAGTGAAAAACTTAAAATCCCTCAAAAAGTAGATCATAATCCAAATATGAAATGTACGGATTTAGTACATAAGTTAAACATTCTTCCATTAACCTTAACATGATTGTTAGCAAACGTGAACTAACTGAAACTGCTTTTGAAGAAGGGAAAAGTGCTAAAAGAAAACGTAATCGCCAAGGTCAGTTTCCAGAATTAGAAGATATCATATTAAAGTGGTTTACACAAGCATGAGCTTCTAACATGGCAATAGACAGTACTGTGGTTCAAGATCAGGCAACGTATTTAGTACAGAAGATGGAACTAGACGATTTCAAAGCATCCGATGGCTGGATTGAAAGATTCAACATGACAGTTTACAGAATGCGTGCGAGGTGAATCTGCTGCTCTAGATAATGATGCTACACTGTGTTAAAATATAGACATGTGGAAAAATACAATGCTGCTGTCAATTTTGAAGAACTATAGCCCTATCATTGTTTATAAAGCGGACGAAACGTGACTATTTTTCCATCTTCTGCCAGGTAAAAACCTGGATTTTAAGGGCACTTAAGTCAGTGGGAAACTTAACAAGGAGGAGCTTAAGGCGGATTCACAACACCCGAAACAAGAAAAAGAACGACAAAGTTGAAATACATATATTTTAATGGGAGCATTTGCAATTGACAGGAAGCTTTCCTAGGCCTTGGAAACAGGAAAGAAGACTTAAGCAAGTTTTAACTTTCTCGTTCTTGGGTACGACATATTAGATCCACATTGCGCACAATAAATTCTTCAGTGTAGAGATTATTCTAGCTAACAGTGACATGAAACAACAGCTAGTGCTCTCTATAGTCAAAATCTGGAAACATGAAACGGGAATAAATTCTAGCATGGGTGCATCCTTACCTCAGATTTCAGATACCTCTGTGACAACCACAGATCTACTTGAGCATTGATTCTTCTAGACAAAGAGTCATCTGTAGTTTTATTTATTTATGCATATACAATGTCCCAATGAGCTCATAGCTCTAAGGAGAGACTGTCCGTTACAAAGGAATATGGCAGTTAAGCCACTATTATAAATGGGAAAACAAAAACAAAGATGATATTAAATTACTATAAATGTATGTATGCTATACTAGACAAAACACAGTTTGTTTATATGCAATTCAAAATTCGATACTGCCTCAAAAGCAATAATAAAAACTACAAAGAACAGCAAAAACCAGTAGAAATTAACAAACAACAATAATGAACTTTAATGTATATCTTTAAATAAAGGAATGAAAGCTTGGTATGACTAGAGGAATCAGAAATATAATGGATCTGCATTTAGACGTTTACTCTGTCGTATTTTGATGGCTAATCCATATTGTTGGCTGAAAATGAAGCGGGTGAAAAAAATATTATTCGTCATTATATTATAATGGATAGAAGTACTGTTAATCGTGATGTTATCATATTATAAATTAAAGTGAGTTGTTACATATTAATTCTCGCCGATGTGATGAGAATTAATATGCAATGACTCACTTTAATTTATAATATTATTGTTCAGTTAAAAACAAATGAAATTTCAAAATGCAAAATCAACTTTCCACTTTGTGATCGATATGATCCTTGATATTTTCGTTCTTGTTACTGGGCTGTTATGAACTATCTTGTATGCTGCATTGCTTCCCACTCTCGGGCTATTATGAACCAGCCTTTATAGTTCTATTGTGCTGTAATGAAAGTGGAGCGGAGAAATTGATACTACTGGTTACTGGAAAAGCACCATCTTAGTTTCAAGCACAGAACACCAAAGTATAAGCAATCAGCATGGCACAGGTCGCGCTATTCGATCTGGAAGCTCCGGACAGGTTCGTTTACCTTCGGGTGTTCCGTCTCCAAGTGCTTGTGACAAGTAAAATCAACATCTTAGATGCTATGGTGTGCTATGCATTTCATTAAGGTTAATCTGTGAGGCTGCCTGTGATTCTGTGATGCAAGATATGATTTGGAGCTGTTTCAATAAAGCTGCCTTTTGTTGAGTTCTTTATGACATAATGCTAAAATATGAGTTCTCAGAGAGTGAAGAATGGCCCAAGATAGCAGATGGCATCTCTTTTGAAACGTACATAAACACTGACAATGAAATTAAAGTGTATGAAACTGTGACGATAGATGAAATACTTCAAGAACAGATGATAGAAGAAGCAACAGTGCAGGATGAAAATGCAATTGTCGTTCTTTAAGTTTAACGTCCCTAACTTGGTAGTCGTATCGGATGACGAATGAATGAAATGGGTGAAATGATGCAAATGAGCCCGGGCTCCATAGAGCTTACAGTTATCCGACATTCGACTGCTCAAGATAAGGGAAAACTCCGAAAAACGTTTATCCGAACAACTCATCCTAACCGAGACTAGAACTCGGGACCTCTTGAATGTAAGGCAAACACACTACCAGCACACCGCAGAGTCAGTACCATCTATATTGTTTTTATAACCACATACAAAGAAATGTGTCATGCAGGTTTATCTATATTAACAAGAAGGAGATAGAAGAAGAAACCTTTATAAGAATAATGGGTAGAGAAAGTTATGTGAATCCAACATCAGGTTTTTAATTAAGCACAAACTTAAGAGCCGAATCTTTGCAGGGTTGCAGTAGTTTAAGCACAAAAATGTTAAGTGTAACATCTTATATGAACGTTTCCATGTTTCATAACACTTGTACGTGACCTTTAAGACCCGCAAAGCTCAGACCCTCCCTATCTGCCTGGGACTTTGCAAGGGGTAGTGTTTGAACATTCCGAAAGCAATTCATGTTTATGATGGGCAGTAAATGACTCTCAACCAGGAATACAATACAACAGCACCACATGTTAAAAGTGGATGGGGGAACATCTGTTCCGCAGAAGGTACAACCCTTGGCTAACAAGAAACTCCAGACCGCACTGCAAAAAGTACTCAAGTAATTCGAATACACTTATTTACGTTTAATTCCAAGAAAAATTCCGCATTCTAGATGAAATAAAGAGAGTAGCATATACCCGATTTAAGGAATATAATTGACAAATGCTTTGTGGTAAAGTGTTTCTTTTCCTCCCTGTCGGCCTGCGTTTTATTCCAGTAGCAAGAGCTATTCCGAAAGGCTTTCCCCAGTTTTCGTTTATCCCGTAGAGATAATTTCCAAGAAAGTTTTATGAAGAAAAATACCGGGCTCATCTATGCCATAATTATCTTTTCCATTCCCTCAATTATTAAGAACAATCAGGCAGAAATGAAGTTGAAGAATACTCCATAAAATTCTATATTTGCAAATCTATACTTTTAGTCATTGATTTTACTTTACACTAAAAAACAAAGAAAAACGGGAATTCGAGGAGGAAAGTGCAAGAAAGGATTAAACAATCCTTAGATAATTTATAGCTTAAAACGCTGACACAGTGAATTTACACTGTGTAGTTCAAAATCGCAATTTTATGTTTAAGGATTAGAAATCAATAGGAACCTTCACAGTTAGACGAAGTCCTCTACTGATTAAAAATCAATATTCTTACTCGACAAAAAAATACTCATATCGTGGAAAATGTAATGTGAACAGAAGCCTAATTATGCATGAATGCTATATGGTATTCACGTTAAATTTCCTACGAAAAATATTTTTGACCACTGTTAATTACATATTTCATTACAATGAACTTGGTTACATCCAACATACGGAAAAATAAAAACGCCACATGTATCATTTGTGTATATGTCTGCGCGTGTGTTTTAATTGAGAGGTAGTGTATGAGTGCGTGTATGTGTGCGTGTTTTAATAAGTTGTAATGCCTGAGTGTGTGTGTATGTTTTAATGAGTTGTAATGCCTGAGTGTGTGTGTGTGTGTTTTAATGAGAGGTAGTGCCTGAGTGTGTGTGTGTGTTTTAATGAGTTGTAGTGCCTGAGTGTGTGTGTTTTAATGAGTTGTAGTGTCAGAGGCTGTGAGTTTTAATGAGTAGTAGTGCCAGAGGCTGTGTGTTTTAATGAGTTGTACTACCAGAGGCTGTGTGTTTTAATAAGTTGTAGTGCCAGGGGTTGTGTGTTTTAATGATTTGTATTGCCTGAGTGTGTGTTTGTTTTAATGAGTTGTGGAGCATGAGTGTGATTTTGTGTGTATGTGAGCTTTGGAGTGTGCTGGACAGAGGACCAGGCACCAAAACAATGGGAGAAATAGACTTCTTTAAGTAATGACTAAAATCATCCGCAGGAACACAGAGGCTAAAATAAGATTGGGATAAAATAGCGCTCTTGGCAGCGGCATGCGCACCTTCATTGGATATATGTACCTTCATTATCGCGTATGCCGAAATTAAATTAAAGTGAGTTTTATTTATGGACGCTCTTTAACTACTATGGTCCTTAGCGTCCCATTCTATATTGGGCGTGAAATTTTGCTCAGAGGCCTTTTTATCAGGCTTGAGGTTCTTTCACGTGTCGTAAATCTACGACACGGGACCACCGGCTTTACTTCCCTTCCGAAGGAAGCCATGCTAAGGATTTTTACACCCGAAATAATTCATTGCCCTCATCCGGGTTTGAACCCGCGATCTCGGGAACTAGAAGCTAGCACGGTACCACTAGTCCACGGAGGACGACAGGGTATGCCGACGTGACCAGGAACCCAGACAAACGATAGGCTGATCCCATCAGTGGTAACTGGTGGGAACAATCCTGGAGGCGCTGCACGATAGGATTACTAACGTACAGTGCACGAAGGCTAGAAATGACGCTTAGAGAGTCCGTGCATAAAACACAATTCTGCAGACCGCGTTGACGGATAAAGGACAGAGCTTGTAGCAGAGCAATAAGTTCAGCAGTAAAAACCGAGTACTGATCAGAAAGATAAAACATTCTACACCAAATAAAAAGGCACATCCAACTCCACGATCATCCTTTGAGCCGCCAGTAGAAATAAATCAATGACTGCCAAAGTGCGACTGAACTTCGGCAAAATCCAAACGGATGACAGGATCGGGGGTCGTGGACTTTGTTATGGACGTCAAATCAAGGTGGCAAGATATTTCGGAATGCGCCAAGGAGGGAAGTGTGTGTGTGACCCCTGTGTTGAGGCACACGGATAACCCGCAAGCATAGCTGCAGAGAAGAACGTCACGACGATAAGAGAGCGGAGGTTCTACAGCTTCTGCACAAAGACTCAAAACAAGACTGGTATGAAAACCACCAGTTGATAGTCGGAGGCCCTGGTGGTGAACTGCTTTCAAGCGACTCAGGATGGAAGGTCGCGCAGCGGAATACACAATACACCCATAGTCAAGCTTTGATCGAACCAATGATCGATAAAGTCGCAAAAGTATCGTGCGATCTACACCCAAGATGACACTTAAAACACGTAAAATAGAAAGAAAAGTTCACACCTTACTTTCAAATAGGTAATATGCGACGACCAACACAACTTCCTATCAAAGATTATTCCGAGGAATTTCGTTTCGTCCGAAAAGGGGAGGAGTGCCGCACCGAGTCGGAGACAAGGTGGAGGGAACGCTTTTCTGCGACAGAAATTAACGCAGACTGCCTTCTCAGCAGAAAATTGGAACCCGTTGGCAATGCTCCAAGAGTGACGGCAGTTAAGACACTGCTGTAGTCGGCGTTCCAAAATACAGTGCGACGAGAAGTTGCGAATACGGTGAAATCGTCAACAAAAAGCAACGAGGAAATTCCGGGTGGAACACAGGCAGCAGTAGGGTTAATCGCAATTGGAAACAATGTGACCGAGACTTGAGGTACTCCGTTCTCTTGGATAAAAGTTGAAGATGAAACCAATCCTACACGCACACGAAATACACGGTCCTTCATAAGCTCATGAATGAAGACAGTGAGACAGCCATGGAAACTCCACTGATGGAGTGTACGTAAAATGCCACCCCTCCAACAAGTGTATAAGCTTTATCCAGGTCAAAAAACACAGCCACTGTTTGACACTTTCTCAGGAATCCGTTCATAATATGCGTCGACAGAGATACCAGATGGTCGACGGAAGAGCGATGGCGATGAAACCCGCATTGAGCTTTCGCCAGAAGGTTCTGAGACTCAAGCCACCATGTCAACCGCCCGTTGATCATGCGCTCCATAACCTTGCAAATGCAACTGGTGAGGGAGATAGGCGGTAGCTGGAAGGTAGTTGGTGATCCTTCCAAGGCATAAGTATAGGGACGATGGTGGCTTCGCGCCAAACTGAAGGAAAAACGCCGTCTTGCCAAATACGGTTATAGAGCTGTAAGAGAAAGAGTTTACTGTCCACTGGAAGGTTCTGTAACATCAAGACATGAATGCCGTCCGGCCCAGGAGCGGAGTGCTTAGAGAAGTGGAGGGCGTGCTTGAGCTACCTTATTTAGAAAAGGTCATTATAACACTCATGATTAGGAGACCGAAAACTATAGGTCACGGAATCCAGCCGGTGTTTGAGAGTGCGAAAGCCGGCGCAATAATGGTCAGAACTAGAAACCACCTCAAAGGCAGCATCCAGAGTGTTAGCAATGGCAGCCGTATCCACTATGGTGGCCTTGGAAACCTGAAGGCCATACACAGTACAATGCGACACTTTACCGGAGAAGCGACGACGTTTATCCCAAACAGCAGAGGAAGGCATGAAGCTATTAAAAGACTCGACAAAACGAATCCAGGCCTTCTTGCTATGCTGAATAATGCGATGTGCCCTGGCGCGCGATTGGTTACAAGTAACCAAATTATCAAGTGTAGGGTGTCGCTGAAACACCCTGAGCGCAGCTCTACGGGCACGAATGGCGTCCTGACAGGCGTCGGTCAGCCACGGAACAGGAATACGCCGAGGTTGGGAGGACCAACGGAGAATTGTGCATTCGGCGGCAGATAGGATCGTAGACGTAAGGTGCTGCACCATTTGGTTAACGTCGGTGGAGGGCTGGTCCACAAAAGACACGAGGCTGTAATACAGTCTCCAATCGGCTTTATGGAATTGCCAGGTAGGTGCTCTGGAATGTTGGACGTGGTGAGACAGAAGAGACCGATGCAGGGGTCATGATCGCTGGAGTAGGTGTCAGCGACGACGTTCCACTGCAGACGACAAGCAAGCTGGATTGAGCAAATGGCAAGGTCCTAGTGAGAGAATGTAACAGAAGAATCAGAAAGAAAAGTATGCTCACCTGTATTAAGGATGGAGAGGTTGAACTGAGCAAAAATGCCGGAAAGAAGCGTTCCCCTTGCACAAACCCTAGGCGAACCCCACAGGGGTGATGGGCATTAAAATCTCCCAACAGAAGAAATGGTGCTGGGAGAGCGGACAGGAGATCTCGAACGTCCGCGTTAGCGAGGAGAGACGATGGAGGTGAATAGACGGACCAAAGAGAAAAGAAAAAGCCGGGGAATTGAATCCTAACGGCAACAGTTGGACGTAAGTGTGAGAGTCTGAAAATGAACGTCGTGACGCATGACACCTTCATGAGCAGGAGTACCCTCGTCCGGTGCAAGATTGTAGCGAACCGGAGTATACCCTCGGAGATCAAAAGGATCGTGAGGGCGAAGCTTGGTCTCTTGCAAACTCACGACCATAGGTGAATGGGAACACAATAAAAGTTGCCGTTCCACCCTATGCGATCGTACACCACGTAAATTCCAGGTCAGGATAGCCATGAATAAAAGTGATTAACTGTGTACTTAGAAGGGCGGCTCAGAATTACCTTCTGCTTAACCTTGGGGCTCGAGCTTTTGTTATGGAGTTGATCAGACTCCATAGACTCCTCGAAAGGAGGGCCCACGCGCTCAGTGCTAGAAACCGATTCAAGCGCCGAGAATCGGTTCTGGGTGGCAATGGGTGAAGAGTGCCGCTGAGCGCGACTTGTCCCAGGAGCATCCTGGGACTGCTACCTCAGAGGAGAAGAAGGTGAAATTTTCTTACCGCGCGCACGCGGAGGGTCTTTAAGAAAATCTTCCTTGCGAAGTTTCTGCTTGAATTTCTTCTCAGTGCCTTGTGACTTCAGTACCTTAGGACCAGCTTTTGATGGCTTAATAACTGTGCCAGAGATGGTCGACCGGACGGTAGTGGCGGTAAATGCAGTCATGGTCCAGTTTCGGCATCCTTCCGTGATACTGCGAGGCAACAACAGAGCTGAATGTACCCGATCGCAGGAACGCAGGTTGGCGCATATAACACCTCCGGGCTTCAGCGAAAGATAGCTTTTCGTTTACCGGGATCTCCTGGATCGCCTTCTCGTCCAAGAACCGCGGACAGTCGGCAAATGACGCAGAATGAGATCCTTCGCAATTAACGCAGATGGGGGCTGATGAACAGGTACCATCGTGTGAGGGCTAACTACATGAGGCACAGATGGAAACGGCACTCTTACAAGAGACTTGCGTATGCCCAAAACGTTGGCATTTAAAACAACGCAGAGGTCTAGGAATATAGCTCACCACAGTGCGTTCGTACCCTGCTGAAAAACTCGTGGGCAGATCGACGCCATAGAAAGTGAGAAACAGGGTACGAGTGGGTACCAACACTCCATCACGTTTAGCCTGCACTCGATGAACTGCTGTCACCTTTTGATCAGAAAGATAGTCGACCAGTTCATCGTCCAACATACCATCGAGGCTATTGAAGATTGAATTTTTTTATTTATGGGCGCTCTATAACTACTATGGTTCTTAGCGTCCAATTCTATATTGGGCGTGAAAGACCGGAAATTTTGCTCAGAGGCCTCTTTATCAGGTTTGAGGTTCTTTTACCTGCCGTAAATCTACGACACGGGACCACCAGCTTTACTTCCCTTCGGAAGGAAGCCGTGCTAAGGATTTTACGCCCGAAAAAATCCATCGCCCTCCGCCGGGTTGTATCGACGCCTCGACAGGAATTTAAGGTGCGGTGCTTCTCACACGGATGGGATAACTGTGGAGCGCAACAAAGTCTTACTTTGTTGATCGGACTTCTCTGAACCAACAATGAACCGAGGCGAAGGAATGAACCGGACCAGCAATAGAGTCAATGCCCTTCTGTATTATAAAAGGGTTCAACTTCTCAAACGTTTGTCCTTTCTCTGTTCGCGTAATGACTAAGTAACAACCAGATGATGTAGTGGTGCTACTTCTGTTACCAAAACTTTTCGCGTGTTATTAATAATGGAGAAAGAGGGCTCCATAGCGAAAGAAATCCTCCACCACTGCAACCGTCTCTGACTTCGGCTCTGTCTTCCCGGGCGTTACCCTGGCTTGGGTGAGTGGCCTATCCATACCGGTCTCACTCTAGGGTCACCCTCCCAGAACATAGACAGAGGGACCCAATGTCCGTGGGGAGTCAGCAGCTCATGTAATGCCCCCCCCCCGCGGGACTGCAATTGAACAGCGGATAACACACACCCTACATGACGATCGGGTAGTGGGGATGACCCCACTATCCACTCACCCAGCTGCGCACCCAGTGCGCCTGTAACCGTCAGGCTGTGTCAACGGAGGATTAAAATAAATAACATTGGAAAATAAACCAAAAGTGTGTGGGCGTTTCGCAAGCAAGGTAGGCCGGCGAAGAAGGAAAAGAGATATGTGAATGGTCGTGGTGGGAAATGTTTGTGAATAGATTAGAGAAAAAAGAAGCGATGGCGAGTTGGGGTATGGAACGAAATGAAAAGAACGCACGAGAGCGCACCTTGTGTCCCCCGGTCAAGAGGAGAATCCACCTCGAGCGGACGAGGGTGGAGGGATGACGATGGTGATGAGTGGCTCGGGACCCCGGGTGTGCCAAACCCGTACTCACATTAAGTAAGCCCTTGGGGGTTAGAAGCTGCGTTGAAACCGTGGGACAGCAACCACGGAAATAGAAAAGATCCCTGTTGGTGAGACAGGTGTTAATAAAACTATAGAACCTGAACCCAGCATAAGAAATAATTGTAGAAAAGGAAGAGTAAAATAAATGAAGATAACGTGGCTAGTCCAGATGAGGGTGAGGGGATGATAATGGTGAGGACTGGCTCGGGCACTCTGGATACGTCAAAGCCATGCTCACATAGTGAGCCCCTGGGGGGGGGGGGTTGAACTGTGAGTGTGTTTTGCTGGAGAGTGGTAGTGTTTGATTGCGAGTGTGTGGGCTTTGGAGTGTGATTGTGTTTTTTCTGGTGAGTTGCAGTTTGTGACTGGAGGTGTGTCAGCTTTGGAGTATTTGCCTATTTGTGCTGGTAAGTTGTAGTGTGTTACTGCGGGTGTGCGAGCTTTGGAGTGTGAGTGTGTTTCTGATAGTGTGTTGTAGTCTGTGACTGCGGGTGTGTGAGCTTTGGAGTGTGGGTGTGTTTGTGCTAGTGAGTTGTAGTGTGTGACTGCGAGTGTGAGCTTTGGAGTGTGAGTGTGTTTGTGCTAGTGAGTTGTAGTGTGCTACTGCGGCTGTGTGTGATCTTTGAAAAATGAGTGTGTTTTTGCTGGTGAGTTGTAGTGTGTGACTGTGTGGGTGTGAGCTTTGGAGTTGAGTATGTTTGTGCTGGTGAATTGTAGTGTTTGATTGCGAGTGTGTTGGCTTTGGAGCGTGAGTGAGTTTGTGCTAGTCAGTTGTAGTGTATGAAGGCGAGTGTGTGAGCTACGGAGTGTTAGTGTGGTTGTACTGGCGAGTTCAAATAAAGCATGCATTTTGAATTTTGTGGAAATAGCCTGTGAACTCCCGTTTATTCTGATTGAAGTTTGTATTGCGCTAAGTATCTAGGAAACTATGAAATGCTCTAGAATGCAGGAAAGATGTACAGTTTGAGGCAAACCAATATTTTCTTGTGTTAGCATTTGTGATAATATTCCAGGATATGTCATTGTACCTTTGCACTTAAAAGTGTATTATAAATGTTTGAAAGTTTGCATAATCTTATACAGCCTTAGGGGTGTTCTAAGTCTGAAAAATCATTTATATTACAGCTGCTTTACCCGAAAATTCATTCATTTAATATTTCTTGCTTTGTACAGACCGAAAAAAGGACTTGCTGAAAAGCACACATTTAGTAGTTCAAAGCACTTTAATAATGTCATTCTTTGCAACTTGGTAGCACAGAAAGTTAATTTGCTTTCAACTCCTTTTATAAAAAACAATAATAAAATTACAATGGATTCATTCACATGACTTTCTCTACCCTCTATCGTTTATTAGTAGATACATAAATTATTCTTAATCAACCTTTTTTTCTGTCTACTACATTTTAATATAAAAAAAGACTTTGCAGAAATATCTACATTACACATTTCGTTATCGATACAAAGAGAATAGCAATAGCCAAATATTTAAAAACTGGACGCTATACGCTGTTTAAAATTCCATTGGGTTTCTAATACATCACGAGAAACAACTGAATGTTGAAAGGAGTTTAAGATAATGACCAAAAAAAATGAACAATTGAAACCTTCAAAAAATGAGCAATTCGCACATTTAATAACGGATATCCCAGAAAGGGCTCATGCCACAATAAAGCTTATTTTAAATATATTGTATGTTTTAAAGAGGTTTACATTTTTGGTGTAGCACGTCTTCCTCTGTCACTTAAGGATTACCAGTTATACAAGGTTATAAAAAATTCCTTCCGAATGAAGCACTTCATAGGCTCTTCCCCGAAAATTCGAGATATACATTTTATTTGCCATGTAAATATTTTTAATGTATGGTATTTTAATCAAAATCGTTTCAGCCCTGTTTAGAACATCAAAAGTTTCGAAAAATATTCCGTGTAAAGGGAGTTTAGGTATTTATCCGACTTTTCGTTTTGAGTTATGACACAGACGACGTTTCCACAAATGCTTTATTTGGATCCCGATGACGATGATGATGATGATGATGATGATAATAATAATAATAATAATAATAATAATAATAATAATAATAATAATAATAATAATAATAATAATAATAATAATAATAATAATAATAATAATAAATCAACAACGATAAATAACAACACGCGGGCCGTATAAGTATACAACTACAATGGCTCGCTGTACATTGTGTGCATGGGTTGGCTACAAGTTATGCCTACAGCGTGTTTTCCATTCTCACCGTTGGCAACAACCACCTAGGCCACGCCCACGCCGCTGCTAGCAGAAGACAGACCGTTATTATGCATGAATGCAAGTCGTGTGATTTTTATTTTCCTCTCTGGAACCATGATCATGAACTCCACCCTGGTGTTAAAATGCAGTTGAGCACCCTGAGGTACCTCAAGAAATAGCAAGAAAAAGCTTACTAAAGGCGAGCAGGACTTGTTTTTATTTATAGCATATCGCTAGGAATAGCTCAGCGATCAAGGTCAGCAAGGTTTTGCTCGCGAGGAGGTTGAGCAGAAAAGTTTTATTTATACGAAACCGAGCAAATGCTTGGAATTAGTGAGAAATGAGCTAATGCTTCTTTTATTTATACCACCCTTGAGATTCACCCAACTTTCAACAGATAACGCTCATGCTCTTTCTAAATCCAATCCCTCATTTCCTTAATTTGATAGTATTACAAACGTGTCACCAACTGATATATTGAAAGTATGTTATTTGTACTTCTGTTTTTGCATCTTTATATTGATATCCTCTGCATCTATATAAAATATCACGACGTAATTCCAAGAATTTATAAGATGTTACCATGAATTAAAGTTAAACTGGATGAAAGAGTTTCATTTCCACGTAATCGTGAGAAACAAGTGAATGGAACAGCACTTCAAAAAATGAGATAATATTGAGTAATTACAAGAATAACAGTGGATACCTCTGAAATGAGTGATGCAACAAAAACGTTATTTGGAATAAATTGTAAGCTTTAAAGACAGCTACATTTGTTGTATTGTAAGTTTTTATCTATCTCTTATGGTTTACCAGTTATACTAAAATTACACAAAATTCATTCCGAATGAACAGGACTTGCAAGTCATTCACAGCTAATTCAGGATACAGATTTAATTTACCATGTAGGTATCTGAAATACATCAGATTTTAACACAATGTTAGAGCAATTTTTCAGAAAATAAAAAATTAACAAACATTTTCCATTGAGTGTAGGGCCATGGCGGGAGATATTCCTGAAATCCTTGGTGTCGCATCTTTGGAAGATGCCGAGCTTAAATACAAAGCCTGTAATTTATCCTAGATTTTGTTTTCATTTATGCTGTAGATACACACGCATTGACGCGCGCGCGTTGTGTTTTTTATTTATTTGATATCCATTATCGTTTATTCTTATTTATGTTCTCATCTCGATATCAAATATTTTGATGATATGCAATACTTTCCTTACAGGTAAGGTAAGCAATAGATAACAACATTGATAATAGATAAAGTCAAAGGACAGATAAACAAATAGACAGATTAACGTGTTGATGTTCTAATTTGTCGATGACAGGGTGTTCTAGAGGGTGGAGGGATTTACTACCTCCCCTTCGCTCTTTTTCCAATGCTTTTGTTTAGTGAACTCCACCTCGGATTGGCAACCTTAAAAATTCATATTTCTCCTGATTTCCTTCCCTATGAGCCCCTCCCAACTTTCCTTTCCTATCAGTCCCACTCAACTCCCACCCTTTTTTTTAAAGTGACATCCATTCCTGGTAGCCAATCAGAAATTTAGGGGTCGAAGCGCTTTACCCTTACTTTTACTTCTAACATTACTTCTCCTGATGTTACTCGCATACTGGAAAGCTATTCTGAAAAGTGTAGACAACCACTTGTATTGCTTTCTTTTTAAAATGGCTCAATTTAGAAATTGTGCCTGAAGGGGAAATCCTTCATCGGCGAAGTCTGGTCGTTGCCAATTCTGTCCCGCAGGATAGACGGAATACTGGCAGTGCTGCCCAGATGAGACTTATTTCCAATAGCAAGATCTGCAATTACTGCCAGAAGCCGTGTGTACTGCACAACTACAATGGCAGCGTCGATGGGAAGCGGTAGGCCTGTGAATCTTGCGGAAGGAGGAAGTCCATCCGGGATGGATCGTTCTTCGCCAGGAGCAAGCTACACATGGAGCAGGTGATATTCCTTGTGTACACCTGGGCTTTCGAGCTGCCGCAATATTTGATGAGGAGGGAAGCCTCGGTGGCCACTTCCCATACCTCTGTGGACTGGTGCAACTTCCTCAGAGAAGAAACCGAGCGGTGGTTGGAGGAAAACCCAGATTTCATTGGCGGCCTCGACGAGAATAACGAGCCCATCACCGTGGAGATTGATGAATCCAAATTCTTTCACCGAGAGATGTGGCGTGAGGGCCACTGGGTGTTCGGTGGTATTGAGAGGGACTCTGGGAAATGCTTCCTGGTGGAAGTACCCGACAGGAGGGCACAAACCCTGGAAGCCCTTATCATGCAGCATATTTTGCCTGGAAGCCGCATCATCTCCGATGGATGGTCTTCTTACGCCAACATCGGAAATCTGCTAGACGGCGTATATATACACGACGTAATTGTCCATGAGCAGAACTTTGTTGACCCCGAGGACGACTCCATCCACACGCAGCATGTGGAAAACATGATGAGGATGAAGAGGAAAATTCGGCTGCAATTTGGTACCAGTGACGCCCTCTTCACGTCCTATCTCCAGAATTCCTCTTCCGGAATCGTTTTCGGGGACAAGACATGTTTGGTGTGATATTGGTGATAGCGCAGCATTACCCGGTGTAACTCAACAATGTCAAATTTAATCAAAGGCGCATACTTCAATTTCTATTTCTTTTAATGACATCAGATTTCCGATTCCCATCTCATTGCAGTACATTAATACAACAATGTGTGTTTTGTGACTCAAGGACAGTGACAACAATGCTGCCACCGCTTCTGTGTAATAACGTATGATCCTGATATTTCACCTAACTTATACGTCTTCTCCAGTTTTCCTATTGCCACCTCATTGCAGTACATTAATACAACAATGTGTGTTTGTGGTTCAAGGACAATGACAACAAAGCTACCACTGCTTCTGTGTAATAACGTATATGTGCGATAATGTGTTTGCCCTGAAATAACAGCATTTTCATTGGGTATGAATCAACATGCAGGTTTGGTTAAGTTTGTACAATAAGTGTGCTTCAATTCAATGTAACAATGTAACAAACATCGAAAAATTATGTGTTTGAAATAACCGCGCCGCATTGCGAATTTCGTGTTATATAGTTGTTATCTTCCGGGCCTTCATTTCTTACGGTTGGCAACGTCCGAACTCCTTAAGCCATGCCCAGGCGTGCCCAGGCCGCTGCTAGCAGACGACAGCCGCTATTATGCATGATAACCGTTAGAAAGAATGCAGTAAACTAAAGCGATAGTCAAATATTTTAAATGTGGGTCGCTATTTGATGGATTTGAAATTCCGTTCTTTTCAGATGATCGCGGAAAAAACAAATCCTGATGTTCTACATTCACATGGCTTTCTCTAATCATTCTTTCACAAACTATACTTACAAGAGCTTATTAATTCAGGTTCTTCTGTTAATCCAAATAACCGTTCAATTTACATTTCCAATTTTGTTATACGATATAGTAGGTAAAGTGAGGGCTTTTTAAAGAGCGCGTGGCTATATGAGGGCTTTGAAATTCGATGCCCTTTGCATGATGACCACGAGAAAATATCGAATACCGACTTCCCATTTGAGAGAATTATAAGTAGGTAGGTATTTGAAAGTTTAAGCCAATAACAAGGAATATCTCAGGAATGGTTTAGTTAAAAAAAGAAATGCTTTGACATAAATTGTGTGCTTTAACGAGAGCAATTTCTTTTGTAGCAAGGTCTTTTGTAGACAGATTTACCTATCTTATGGTTTACCAATTGTGCAAAGTTACTCAGAATGAAGAAGACTTCGGAGAATATTCCCAGGTAATGCAATATATGCATTTGACATGAACATATTTTAAACATGTGTTTAATCAAAATCGTTGAGTCATTTTTGAGAAAATAAAGCTTTTGGAAAACGTTTCCATGTAAAGGGTAGTTTGGGGGGGGGACTTTCTTGAAAATCTTCCTGACGCATGTTTGGAAGGTGCTGAACTTAAACACCAAACTTGTTATTTAACGACTTTCTGAGTTTGCTGTTCAGATACATATGCGTAGTAGAACTCTTGTAGTAGAACTCTTGCTTTCCTCAACAAGGCGCATTACGACGCTGCTCTTCAGACGGACGTGGAGCTCCTTGGCACCACGATCCGCTTTGAAGCCAGCCGCACACAACGGACACCACCGTGCCGTCGATGCTGCCAGTATGGGCACTCGGCGGAACAATGCAGCAACTCACCACGCTGCCACTACTGTGGCTCACCGGCTTTGACGCCCACCTGCAAGCAGCATGATCTTACTCGCCGGAGAAG
Organism: Deroplatys truncata; assembly: GCA_030765065.1. NCBI lineage: Eukaryota > Metazoa > Arthropoda > Insecta > Mantodea > Mantidae > Deroplatys > Deroplatys truncata. Next base: position 118,666,001 of record CM060976.1, read on the forward strand.
GTTCTGCGCCACCTGCTGCAGGATGGATCACTTCACGGGCCAAGCTTGCTGCCCGCTTTACCCTAGACGGGCAGTTTCAACCCAGACGCAACAAGACGCACCACCTCAACCACCGCGCTCTCGCCGGGAGCGTAACGACGCAGACGTCACCAACACGCACACAGCTTCTACACTGACGGCCATAGAGGCCTCAATCACCGAGCTTCTAGCAGCCTCAGCAACCATACAGGCAGAGATCGCCAAACTCAACCAAAAGCTGGAAGCGCTTCGGCAAGCCGCCAACCGGCGATTTACTGGCATTGAAGCAAAGCAGCGCACATCAAACAGGAACTACGCCAGCGCCACTGGCAGTCTCAACAGACTCAGGGCGTCAATAGAGGAGTTATCCCACTACGACGACCCAGACCTCCTGCCGTCAATACAGCGAAAGCTGTACCGAATAGAAAGCTACCTGGAAGAAGAACACGACAATGACGCAACCGACGACCGGGCCGAGCGGTTGACGGCCATTGAGGCCTCAATCGCCGGTATCCGCGAAGAACTACGGACAACTGCAGACATCGCCACCAGCTACAGGACAACCACCACAAGCTGGAGGAAGGATACCAACTCATTCGAAACTTCATGGAGCAACACGTCCTACATCAACCCGCTCAACAAAACAGACGCCGCAACAGATAAGACACCGCATCTCCGCCGACACAGCTCTACATCAACATCCGCTGCCCGGAGGTAACAGGCCCGGACACGGAACCAAATTACACTGTTATGACACCACTGTTCCTAGGTTACTGTTCAGGGCCTTGGCCATGACTCTTACCTATTCCCCACTGAGGAGATTATCCACTTTGGAATTCTCCGATTTCAAGGAATCACCCACGAACCGCAGGATTGCTACGGCGGAACCAGCCAACACAACACCAATTATGCCCCTAATAAATAGCGCCACCACAGCATAAGACCCTTCTTTTCCTCTTCCTTTTTCCTTTCTACAACCTATATATATCTCTGTTTTTCCTTAAACCTTTATTCCTGTTTTCCCTAAAAAAAAAAAAAAAAAAAAAAAAAAAGTCTGGCAAACCTGATCACTGTTTATAGCTATAGCTAGTTCATTATTTGGTAAAATGCATGCACTTTATGATGCACCTCATTTCTCACAAATTGATTGCAAGTCACATCCACAACCTTTCTCACACATTTCCTTTTCTTACTTTGAGTGCAGACTGTACCTGTAGCAGTTTATTTTTTTTCTCGCACTGTAAATGCATGTCTTAGGCACACCAGTAAATTCTGAGGTTAATGTCACAATGTCATCTATAGAAGAGTTTGGACACTTCTCATAAAACTTACTGAACACATTTAGAACAATTATTTTCTCACCATGTTAATCGTTTTCTGTTTCTATGTTTTACTATTGCAGAAGCACTTTGCTTGTCAAACATGTTTATACTCACAAGTACCTGACTGATTAGAATGTAACTTTGAGCATGCTGTAGCAAAACAGATGGCTTGTTTGGAGAATTACTAATCAAATTCTTTTATCGTAATGGTCCCTTTTCTTCAATCTTAATTTGTATTCTTTAGTGTTGTTAATATTTCGCTAATATTCAACCTGTATTGACTATTTAATGCTACAAATTGCATATATGCATGGAAACTATTTCTATGTGCGCAACCAACAAGAGCACTCACAGCTGATTTGTGTGTTTAGGTTTGTTATGGTTCACTTCTACCTTAGGATAAAACAGGTATATTCAAAATGATCTGCATAGTAGTTTTTAATTAACATGCTTGAAATTTTGCTCAATGATCTGAGAGCACATGTTATAAGCTTGCCAGGAATAACTGGTCGACTATACAGTCAAAATAGTGTGAGTTATATTTTTGCAACATTGGGAAATGTATGTATAATTTTATAAGGTTTGAGACATTCAGGGCAAAATTTAAGTGAATCCATGAAATTAGTTTTAGATTTCTTGCAAGTCATTTCCCAGATGCTTATGTAAGAAGGTGCTGTGTCGCATGAATTTTATCGGAATGAACATCAAGTTCATAGAGTTTTGACACATGGAGATTATGCAAATCAAGCTGACAATGCTAGGGGTGCAATTGTCACATTTAGTGAAGACACTATGGTGTCATCACATCTGGTGGAGGTGTGAAGTATTGATTCCAGTATCTATTGCAGTGTCTGACCAAGCACGAGACGTAGTAGACTCCCCGTCAAACAATTGTACAGTGCACAGTTGATACTGGACAAGTCAATTTGATGAATAATATAGCACACAAGTGAAAGAACAAAATATAAACAGTAACATATGAACACACTGTACATCACAAATGATACTGTTCGCCCTCAGTCTAATAATTGCTTACAGATCATTAGATTATACAAACACTTGTTAATTAGATACCCTTTTAGTTTGCTTAACACACTTTTTGAGGTGTGGCTAAATTTTTCAGTGCCAATGGCACATGAGGTGATCATTCCTCTAAAAATCATACAATATAACTCCTGGTTATACATATAAGTATCTGGGAAATGATTCACATGAAATCTGAAGCCAATTTAATGGATTCACTTAAAAATTTTGCCCTGAATATCTCAAACCTTATAAAGTTATACATTTCCCAATATCATAAAAATATAATCGCCACAATTTCGGAATATAGAAGACATTTCTTTTGCACCAGAAAGAGCAGATAGATGAAATAATCATTACTGCAGCTCAAGGTTTATGTGTGGGGAAACAAAATTAAGGAGCATTTATTTATGACCTCACACTATTTCTTCAAATCAAAGCCATGTTCTACCTAATCCCCCTTCCCCATGTCACCCTAGAAGTAGTTTGTTTTATCCAAATAATGTCATATAATAGATAATGTTTTAAGCATAACAATAATAACTAATAAACCATTTTTGATCGACCACATTATAATGCACTGATTACATGTGATGTAACTGAACTATAACAGCATCTGCAGTCCACACAGCTCATCCATACCTTTTAATGCCTTCAAAGCAACAGTCCACTGGGATCCTTTCTCCAGATAAACAATGAAATACCTGTGTATTTAAAATAAATTCTGCCCATTGTGATTTTAATATTCTAATAAATTGAGTTCAATTCCTTTGTTTCAATACTGCTTAATATATGTTACCTGCAATAAATCAATAAATATAGCCTTGTTTCAACAATACTGTCATCTGTTGCAGTACTCCCAAACACGCTCAAGGTCTTGCCGTCATACTGCCATCGGATCAGTATTTCATTACACACAATTAACAAGATCAGATCGTTTTGTAAAAACTCAAAATTTTGAAATTGTGGTGTGGTCAGCCAAAAACAGTCGTATGCAGTTTTATTATAATAGTAATTAAGATGCTTGTATAAAAATTTGACTATAATATTAAGATGTTCATATAAAATTTATTAAACTTACTACCGCTCATTCCATAAACCTACTTGCATCTTCATTATTATATTATTGTCTTATTGCACAATATATGATTTTATTGCTGGTAAGAAATGTAAGTTTTTAGTGCTGATTAAAAACTCTAAAATTTGAATAAAAATTGTAATGCACGATTTAAGATGGGGAAAGAACATGGGAACACCTTTGTATCATATCTGTTATGAAATCATACACAAGTTAATGAAGTGATTTTGGTTCCTTTTGTGTTTAAACTCCCTTAAGTAAAGAAAAATTAACAAGTAAAATATTGTCTTCCAAGTTACAACATAAAAACGATATAGCAAAATATTTTTGTCTTACTAGAAGCAACAACATACCAATTAGAAAAGTGGACCAAATGAATGTATAATAACCAGAGACCAGCAGTTTAAGCATTATAAACCATTAAAATAGGTAGGCAAAAAAGGCATTATAAATAGCTAAAATAAACAGGAAAAAAGGCATTATAAATACTAAAACAGGCAATAAAAGGCAATTAGAAAAAAAACACATTTAATTAATAGATTATGCTATTCAATAACTCGATCGTCATATTTTAAAGAACTTCAAACTTTTAAAAAAATGCTAGTGTTGTAATTGACACAAAAATGAAATATTTTTTAAAAAGGCCTGTGTATTGCAATGCCTTATTCATTGCACATGACAACCAAATGGTTTTTTTAAGTTCCCTGGGGTCATGTTGAGTCTCCTGTCAGATAACACATTTTTCATATGAGAAAATGACCTCTCAACATTGACAGAGGTTATTGGAGCAAATCTAAAACATATCATTGTAGGATCCATTTCAACTGCAACAGAGTTGTCACCTTGTGAAATTTTTGAAATGTTTCTAAGTATCCAGATCACAATTTTTCGATAACACTTTTTGCTAACTAATGAACCGCATTTCCCTGCTACACTGTCCAATCTTTGCACTGCATCATTCACAATTTTCACTGACTTCATTAAAGGTTGTCCTCTTTCTTGAAGCTGGCAGATCACTTGTGGCAGAAACCCAAACTCAGCCGCAATGAAAATTAAGTCATTTTTCACTTCCAAAGAGTTGAGAAGTTTCTTGGCTGCTACAATTGAAGATGCTTCATCCTCTGGAGCATTCACCACCTCAATTATATTCTGGAAATTTGAAACGTAGTAAAGTGCTGTTGAGATCCATGTCCATCTTGTTTAAGATAGGTTTGGAGGGGGGGAGGTACATCTGGTGCAATGGATTTAGATGTAAGGATTCTTGATGGGGCTTTCACAAAGATCATCTTATTACTGGAAATCAATTTGTCAACATCCGGAAACAAGCATCGTATCTCTTTTGACACCCTGTGAAAGCCATGTGCTATGCAGGTCACCTGAAGCACATTTGGAAATAGCACTTTTAACGCTATTCCAGCCTTTTTCATATATAGTGCAGCATCACTGATGAAAAGTAAGATGTCTTATTGAATCTCCTCAGGCAACAGCAACTTTAATGAACTGGTAAATAACTGCGCGATAGTTGAATTGTTAACTTTCTCAAGACACTCTGTTGTAAGGAGGAATGGTTTCATTGATTAATCTTCAGTAGGATCTAATGGTCCAATAACAACGTTGGCAATGAACCGATCCATGGTATCCGTTGACTTGTCGATAGAAACCCGGATCTTATTTTTAATTTTATCTTTAATGAATTTCATTGTGTTATCGTAACATTCGGTTAAGTAACATTTTCACAAACTTGACTCGCTAGGTACAGTTTGGTTAGTATACTTCTCCAAAAACTGTGATAATGTAGGAATCTGTAATTTCCACAAAGGGATTCCGGTGCTGAGGAAAGCTTTACGTAAGTCGAATGCAAACTGGGATTTTCGACTCAATGTTGCAATTACTGTTGGAAGCAAAGAAGTCTTCTTCCCAGTAGCCTTGGAAAGTGCATTTTTGAGTTTGATTGTGCCAATATGCTGTGATATAAAATACTTTTTAGTAGTTCACCGACTGCTCGATATTTTGCATGTGAGTACTTTACCGTCTGTACAAAATACATCAGATCCAAAAGTATTAATGTAACTTTGTAATTTACTGCATAAAGAAATGCTGAATTTTGGCATCTTGCTGTTAGCTACAACGTCGCAATGAATACTGAAAGAAAAACCAAGTTGGACCCGCACTCATCATTGACTTTTAAAATAAACACAAGCAGTAATTCAAAAACTTTCTGTTATCTATACATTTATTTGCGCAGCAGCACTCATTGTTGCAAAGAAAATAATGAACTGAATGAAGGACGCCTATGTTGTCTACAACTTAAAGACAATAATATACATTCGGCGAACTAACTTTCATTGTCACGGACTTACGGTTATTGAAATAAAATGTACCTGAAGGAAATGTTTGGTAATTGATAAATAATGAAATAAAGGCAACAAAAAGCATTTATCTGTTAAGATTCACTTTCAAATTGAAGATAGATTTGACACATTTAAAAGGACAATCTGCCTAAGTTCTGGTCTCTGATAGCAAGTATAAATCATTCCAAGTTTAAGAGACCTTCATATTGTGATACAGACAATACAATAACCAATAAAGTACAACAAAGGCATTGGTCCATAAATTTAAATAAATAAAAATTGAACACTGTGAAAAAAAATTAATCTGCAGTTAAATCCACAGGGTGAACCCTTAGGGCAGTGCACCATGTTGGAGTAAATTACTTTGGAAAGAACGTTTACTAAAGAAGTCTGTACCATGGAAGTAGGTTACTTTGGGAGCAATCTGCTCCCAAAGTAAAGGAGAGCTCAATTACAATTTACTCTTTTTAGTTAAGACTACAGAAGTAAGAGCTCATTACTTCCATAGTATTGTTTTGTTTGCACCATTTACTTGAAGTGATCATGGAAGGTTTAGTGTGATAGGAAAAGGGGGGAGGGGGAAAGTCAGCAAGAGAGATAAATGCTTGTTAGTAGATATAAAGAGAATCCATTTAAACAATTTGAATGCAAAAACATGACAAAGATGCTTAAAGAGAAATATATGGATGTCTTGACAGACAAGTTTAATGCTTCGAGCAACGGGAAACGTACTGAAGAGCAGCTTAAAATTCTGGAAAAAATGTTTCTTCATATTTGCATCGCAGATCACTTGCAATTTCGGAAAAGTTTACCATATTCACCTGATGGGCTCTAAATAGGAACATGCATGCAGTCAATTGCACCCATAATGTGTGGGAAATCTGCAAAAGTGAAGAACTACCTTTTATTTTCTGAACACTTTTGTATATTTATGTACCTTGCTCTTAACCTCAAAAGCACTCTAACAATGCAATGAAAGATATGACCAGCAGGCATACTGTGAACGTTTATAAGATGGACTGTAATGTCAGGATTATGATGTTTACTTAACATGACAAAGTTAAAGGGGAATGAAATACAAAAATGAATATTTCAATCACACATTAGTTTGTCACCAGGAATAAATAACAAGATGAACGGTTATCTGGTTACAGCCTGCTGATGCACGAAGCCATGAGCGGCAACTGCACCCAGACAAGACGTATGCAACATAGGTGTTTTACGTGTTCATTTTACTAAAAGTTCATAACTTCTCCAAATAACAGAGTAAAATTAAAGCTAGCCAATCACTTTTCATAATCCAGTTAATTACCAACTACTGTCCATTCCAAACCAGAGTGCCTTTCACTGAAAACAAACTCTTTGTATTATCTGCGCGAAAGTAGTTCGCAATCCCCGCCCCTAATGGCTGCTTATTCCCCTCCCATGTGCTTGTTGAACACTATTAAATCTATAAAAAGGCGCCCTGCATGAGAATCATAGTTCAAAATGCAACCTGAGGTAACAATCGATTTTATAAGTATGCGGCAATGAACATTTTACTTACGTTAATCACAATCCTCGGGCAAAAGTGCAACACCCAAATCTGAATCCTCCAAAGATGACTCAGCTGCCGTATCAGAATCAGAACTACTCTCCAAAATAATGACAAGCTCATCCACAATTCCACAGCACTGTCGCACTTAAAACAAGTTCCCACATTTTATCCTCTTCTATGTTGCATTATGTCTGTTTATATTCCCTGCTCGCTTTCGTTACACTTCTCACTAAACGCCTGTAAAATCCGATATTAGTTTCGTAATATGCAATAATGCAAGTTTCGGGTATTTTTGTATTAGTTAGTTGAATATATGAAGTATTGTTTGATTTTAGCCACTTTTTAACTGATTCCCGCTTCTGTGTTTGAACAGTTTATTCGCATTACACGCACCTTCCTCTGCCATGTGAGCTCAAATACCAACTAACTAAATCACAAGATTTGACCTGAGCTCAGCATATGTATGTTAGTGTATTATGAATGACTGTTCCTTATCATATATCCTGTGTTACGCAAAGTGTTTACTCGGTACTCAGATAGCACCTCTGGGAATTCATTGCTGCATTTCTTGTATATGTAAGAGAGTGGCAGTCGTGCATGTCAGTTGGTATTAACAAGCAAGATGCTCTCAGCGTTAGCGCAATAGCAAGCAAAAATAATATTTTGTAATCTCTTAACAGCTAGTATATATCCATTACCTTTAACGATGAGTTCTTATGATAACAGCTATAAAATGTGCAGTTCTATAACTTTTCCTGCTCTAATATTTCATAATATAATACATGTATTAAGGAACTACTTACGTTGGCGTAAGAGTATATTCTTGGGTTCGTGATAAGCCGAAGCACATGCTTCTGTTTACATCAGAGGGAACTCTGGCTTGGAATGGACAATAGGTGATAAACAGTAGTCTAATATCTGCTTTGAAAATGAGTGAACGTGGTATCCGAGCTGATCAGTTGAACCAAAAAAGAGCAATTTTGAAGATTTACACCATTCCAACCGCAATTCCGAATGAGTGTGAACACTGAAAACCGTGCTGGTTCCATCCATTGGTGTAAGTAAGGAATTATTACCTATGAATAATGAGGAAAGTGCATTCCTTGGAGTATGAAAAAACAAAATTGGTGAAGGGTGATTTTGCCTGCATCACAAAGCATCCAAATTTTCATAAATTGTTACAGATCATGATGTTTTGAATATTGTGAGGCATAACTTAGCGTTAAAAACAAAACACTGAACTAAAAGGAAATTAATTATTAAGGAACATTTTCGAAACATTAAATCCAGGGAAGAAGAAAAATCAGCAGTTGCAGCACATTTTTGGATACAGGGACATGAAATTGAGGACACAGTATCACTTATCAAGCAGGCACAAAAACCTACGGAATTAAACATTTGGGAGAGAATATTTCTTTGGAAATTTCGTCCAAGGTTAATGAATTTTGACATCCCTATGGACAAAAATTTGATTACGAAACTTGTAGAACCACCGCTAGAGGGACGAGACATCTATAACCATCAGAGGAAAGCCAACCAGTTGCAATCAGCTGATGATGAAGTGATTCCTCGAAACTAGTTCTGAGGTATTGAACCTATTTTGGTGAAATTATACATTTGCAACCATTTCTATATATTATAAAAAGAAATTATTCACTGTCAATAAGACCTGCGATATTCCTGCTACAATCAATTTACAGCGTGGATTAATTCATGGACGGCTATTGGATACAGAAAAAGAGTTGTCATACCATAATGCATAGTGCTTAGTATTGAAATGCTTTTGTAGAACCTGCAAAGTATATGTAGCTTCAGACTTCAATAATACACACACAAATTAAAAATATCAAGTTCTAAGTTTTAACCATTTATTATTATTTAAAATTGTATAATGTGTCTGTGACAAACCCCTCCTTATGTTTACTGAAAACGTGAAAAGTGGTACAATTATAGTAACTAACGGAGGTAGATGCATGGCAGCTATATTCTTCAGTAGTGACATCAATTGCTGCATCCTGTAATGGATCCACACAATGTGGTGCAGAGATTCCCCTCCCCTTCCCATTATCAGCAGTTTCCATTCTTCATTAAGATTCCTCATGCTTATTTTTCATGATCCAAAACCCAGATGCTTTGGAGTACTGAGTTTTGGCACTAGTCTATATTTAAATTGAAATTGTGATCTAGTGCTGCTATCATGGATCTAAGTTGAAGCCACTACATGAATTATGTATTCTCTCTGGAGGACAAATACTGTGATAACTTTCTAAACCGCCAGTATGTATGACGAATATGAGCCAAATCTTTTAAGGTGCTATCCAAAATAACTTTCCTCAGAGCATGATAGGGGGTTTCATTCACCTCACCTTACTCAATTTATTTCCTTGGTCTTCTTCCAACAATTCATCATGTTAACAAGATTTCCATTCACCGGTTTTTAGACATTTATGTTCATTTTTTATATGAAGAATTGACGTGAATTTTTCAATGGTACCGTTCTCATTAGTTGTGCACAACCCCTATAAATGGTTCTTTATATTGACTTTCCACGCTATCAGCTGTGAGCATTTTATTTTTCTACCATTACTTTTATACAAATGCTGTACATCAAATTCATGTTCAACTTCTGCATACCGAGTTTTTAACATGTATCTTGCACCTTAATGTTGTCTGTCAGAGGAGGGGGGGAAAAAAAAAAAAAAAAAAAAAAATTCAACTCTACACATTTCCCGCTTTGCAAACCTAGTGATCATGTTGTCACAAGTAGCCTTTTCCAAATCCTTTCACCATACCTCTTTGAACATTTCAAAATTAATAATTCTGCAGGAATTTAAATCCATGACAATAGACTAAATATTTGGCTGAAAAATCAGGAGTCATATGCCCATCCTCTGCCAACTATACAGGTATACCAAAAACTTTTAATGAATTCAAGTCCCCCCCCCCCCCATTCTTGAACCGAAAATGCTCTAACTGGTGCTACCATGTTTCAAATGGTTATCAAATGAATGCCTTGAAAACATTGCCAAGCCCAGTGATTTGCAGGACTTAAATTGCTGAAACAATATACCAGATAATAAAGAACTTGCTATTCAAGAATTTCCTCCCAGTTTCTTTCCTGATAAATTTTGTGTTTTCCAAGTGAACATGTTAATGCAATAACACACAACAGGGACTTTTCCTTTAGGGCCAGTCTCACCAACTGATGTTAAAAATACCCTAACATCTTGTTTGTCAACAAGGTATTAAAACTTTTGCATTTCATGAAGCTTTTACAGAAAATTGTTAGTTAACATTATGTTAAAATCAAAGACAACTGCAAATGCTAGCTTTCAGAAGGCGGTGGCCAAACTACACTGCTTCTGAATACCCTCCAGTGCATCGCTGCACTCTGTCAATAGAAGACAACTATTTACATTCATGGCAATACCATGTCAGGTTCCTGATTGAGGTTAGAATAGTGATACCAACAAATGTTTCACCATTTGAAACACATTAGCACCTGGTTAATAAGTATAGCTGTATTATAAAGTGCAAGAAAGCTGATGGGCTTACATTAAAGGATAAGATTGGAGCCTGGGACAAAATCTGCCGAGTAATTAAATTGGAATGAATGCATTTCTCTTTAGTCCAGTAAGCAACTGCAGCACCAGATACATTAGGTGTGAAGAGCATGTATGCATCAAGCAGACCCGAGAAAAATACCATTTGCTACTTGAAGCAATTGCTTGTAGCTTTGGAAATACCAACATTCTCACCCACCAAATAAATGAAAAATGTTAGTAGCATAAAATCTAAGTACCTAATGAACACATAGCATAGAAGAAAGAGGCATGCTTCTGTTTGTTAGTATTCTAACTTCTCGTACCTCCCATAAAACCATGCTAATGACTCCTCGGACAGTGCGTCACTTTAAAAGTTCCTCCTTTTGCAGGGTTTCAAATTTATGACATACGACTGCTCTTCTATTAGGAATGGCATTAAAAAAATGCCAATTGTAGCAAACTTGCATCAACAGATTGTTTTGCAGCAGGCTTTTCCAACTTCTAACATTTGTTGAATGCCGTAACATAGGAGTACAGCAATGTTAAAGTTAACGTTGGTTGATGAAACAGAATTTGTCTTAATGTTAAATCAGTTAAATATTGTTATAATTTAGTGTCTGTTTATCATAATAATTGCAGTCTTTTCATGCTAATTTTATTAAACTAACATTATTACAAAGGGTATTAAAATTAGATGAAAGTGTATATATTTGTAAGCTAATAGTAGAAAACTGTCCAGAATCAAGTTGTGAGTGCAGAAAAGCTTCATCCAGCACGGAAAGTTAACGTTTTTTGGTGCTGACTAGCAAAACAATCCTTCATTAACTTGCAGGAGGGTAGAAATCTCTTGTACCTTCAACCAAATTGAAGGGGGAGGAAAGATCTGGCATATACTTTGGGGAATATGTATCATTAGGATTAGCCAATAGGTGTATAGAACTGAACTACAAAACAGCTGGATGTGTTCAAAAGAGTGCAAATTTCCTCCAATCAGAGAAGAGAGATTCCTATAAATATAGTCAAACAGGTGATTGGAGGCATTTCTAAAAGTACCGTTGTCTAAACAAACATAAGGCTGAGGTGAAAAATATGCCAGGAAAATTGCCTAATAAAATGTACATGCAGTAGTTTGAATACCCCATTCCTATCAGTATTTATTGCTGCGAAGGAGGCACATTTTCAATGTGTTAGAAGTATAAATTCTAAATTTCTGCTGCCTAAGTCAATACAAAATAGTTCGCAATTAGGAGTGCAAGAAATGCAAACACTGCACAGTAAACATAGCATTTATGTTAATACTACTCCGCATTCACTTGAAATATAAAATTATACAACATAAATACCTGCCAAATGTTTGATGTAGAATGTAAGTGATCCTAGCATTTCAACCCACCTCTTAAGGTACAATTTCCTGTTGGTATAACTTGAGGTCTGCATAATCAGACGAGGAAGGTGTATGGTAGGCCCCAGGAGATGGATGTTCAGGTAAAAGTTCGAGATTTGTAGTTCAAACCGACTTGCAAACCTGATTCATTACTCTAACTTTCCATCTAAAATCCTTGTAAATTCATCTTTATCTTTTAAAGTCTTAAAAGGAAACTGCTGAAACAATCTACCTAGAACCAGCAATTTCAGACAGAATTGAAATAAAGGCTTAAGTGCAGATCAGTTGCAACAGACTAATGGTCTCAAGAGCTAAGCGGCTATTCACATTGAAAATTAAGCATCAACATAAGACTTAAAAACAAACTTAAAGCAATGGGATGTCCTTCACGTCAACAAATGTAAACATAAGTAGTAGCCAATCGTAACAGGGGGTTAGGGTTAAATGGCTGAGCTAATATGGCAATCTGGGAAGCGATTGCCATCAAAAGAGGTTATGTACTTTTAACAAAATGAACAAGAGCTAGCTACCCAGCTAAAGGATGTTAAATTCACAAAAAAGCATCACCTACAATAATTTCTTTTGCTGCAATTTTAAGATATTACAGTGATTCTTGATCCATGATCTTACACAGAAAGTGTGTTATCAAGTCAATACACAGCAACGGAAAATCTAATGGGTGATGGCAGAATGATCATGTGATGAAAATTGCTGTGATTGGCTAGTTTGATGTAGACAAACTCAAAAGCTTGGACCTACTAAGTTTACGTCTAATTCAATGCTTATTTCTATGTTTATGCGATTCATTGTGAATGGTTCCATTACAATATATAATATCTAGCTTTTAAGTTTATTATTCTTAGGGTTAACTTTCCATTGTGAATGGGGCCTAATGCTTCATAATTCCTTATGACTATCTCCAAAAATGAGGGTGTAAGAAATGAGTAAGAAAAAGTCTTATCAAAAATGGGCGTTTTATTCAAATCAACACACACATATTTTACACATCTACTCAGTCATACTTATGGCAATTGCCTCAATCCATTTAACATTTAAATAGACCTATGTGATTGGGGCAATGCCATACTCATAGAATAAATAAACAGTAAACAACCAAACAAAATTTAAAAATTTGTCGCAAAATGTTTGTAAATCCACTACATACAACACTGCAAGTTTCAACAATCACAGTTAGGTATACATTAACAATGTACACTATAATTTTTACTTTGCAAATTCTAAATTTACATTCATGCCAAAATTTCAAATGCTGATTACCCTTTCACTTGCCCAGCTTTTCCAAGTTCCAAATAAAAAAGGTTTGAAAAATATACCTACAGAAATGAGAAAACATTCAAAGATCTAACGGCAATGACACAAACATGAGTTCACATGCTGATTTCAAAATAGAACTTTTGAAATGACTGGTTTAATACTGGACAATCAGGGTAACATATTGCAAAATTACTAATATTTTGGCAATAATTTTGTAGGCAAGTGTCATGGCATTCACTGAATGGGTAATGCTCGCTATGGAATGCTATGCTTCTTCACTGTCATGCCATATCACCACCAACATTATACGGAATTATAAAACCCTATCCATAGGTAGGGTTCACTTAGTCTTGTTCCCAATACATTTGTCCTTTTATTGAGTTAATATTTAAACTGTTCCTAAATGTGCTCACAGTTCATCCTTTAGCTCGTCATCATCATCAGCACCACCCGGTGGGGGTGCACCTCCTGCTCCCTGGTACAGTTTCGCAATGATTGGTTGAACTATCTCTTCCAATTCCTTTTTCTGTGTCTTGTATTCTTCTGTGTCAACATCCTGATTCTCTTCCAGCCACTTTATCTTCTCTTCAATAGCTTCCTCCATTTTTGTCTTGTCAGCATCACTCACCTGAAACAGAAATGTGAATGTTAGCAACACTGTTTTACTACATCAAAACACAGGCAGGGAGCTTAGGAATAATCAAGATACAGCCCTTAACGTAAACGCATCTGTGAAAATAAGAAAATCCCAATTACCTTTCCCCCCCCCCTTTCTTTTATTATATATTCAGAACATAAAATTTTAATGAGCTATGTGAAACTGTTATATTAATCTCTTTATTCACAATTAATCACTTTTTGATATGCTAATATAAGATGCTCATAGGACCCCACAGTTTAGCATATCACTCCCAAGTTTTTAATTTTAGCTTAGTATACAAATATAAAGAAATAGTTGTGCAGACATTTCTCAATTTTAATTAGCTCAAGAGAAAAAATTTCAGCTTAACCATTTTATATTTTTAAATTACTGTACAATTTTTAAATCCACCATTCTTGAAGCTCTCCTGAAAATTTCAAGCTAATAAGTTTTAAACTACAGTCCAAGGAACATTTTTGAAAAATGAAAAATGCTGAGAGAAGAAAGTCCAATGCAGTGCTTTACCTAATTGGAACAGGACTAATTAGCCATCTGTGGCTTTAAAAATTTTTATATTAAGAAGCAAATTGTGTAGCAAGTTAAAAATACAATAAACATTCCCAAAAAGGGGAATATTGTTTTTTACCAAAGTTCACTGATGCATTGCCTTAAAGGTATGAATAGATCGACTTTCATGACCACATTATGTAGCTGAACTCTTATAGGCTGAAGGTTCGCTGAAATGATTCTATGGGTCAGTGGAAGAACTACTTAGGACAAAAAATTGAAATTTAGTTTTATTTATGGACGCTCTTTAACTGTGGAACAGAGATGAGAGCATAATGCCACCCCCACCTTATGTAATCTGCTCATGGGCCCCCTCCCCCCAAGAATAAATACAAGCACATTTCAGTGGTTAATGCTCGTCAGCCACGATTTGGGTGCACTTAGAGTAGGGTGCCACCTTTTGTTAACAATGCAAATGCATCAAGACTAGAGATCAGAGGGCAGTGAGGGGCATGGTGATATGGGAAATTTACAGTTGTACAATGAAAACAGCACATTTACAGGCCTCAGCCTCTCTAGTAAATGCAACTCAAACTGCAGATGTTTTCCATACCTTCCTTTCAATGCCCCACCCACTTGTTCCGTAATGCTTAGGTTCCTCTTAACATTGCACGCATTGATATAGTGACCAACTAATACTTTTATTTCCTTCAATATAGATGCCAAGACCACAAAGATATAAATTTCAGTTCTAAACTAATGGCATTTTAAATACTGAATATAGCTTTAGGACAAGAAAATGCAAATCTACCTCTTTCCCATTTCTAAAGATGACAAGTGAAAGTAACCACTTGACCCCTGCTAATGGAGTATCAAGAAAGCTGTACTCTTGCCGATAAAATACATTCACTTATCTCCATGGCCACACAAATCCAAGAATTACACCACTTCAGCATGAATGTCAGTATGGATTTGACACCAAGAGCACAGAAAGAGGCAATGCCAGTATGACATGTCCACAATTTATATCAATTGTGATATTTTATGAAGTAAACTAAGGACAGCAATGCAAGTTACCAAGTCCAATATTAACATTGGAATGCATAACAAATTATTTGCAAATTTACATATTTCAGTTGTAGTTCAAATGAAAGCATAGGAATGCTACTTTATTTTACCTTGGCCCCAAGTTTCTCCTTGTCACTCAACTGGTTCTTTAGCGAGTAGGCATATGACTCAAGTTCATTTCTGGCTTCCACGCGTTCCTTAAGCTTCTTGTCATCATCTGCAAACTTTTCTGCATCTTTTATCATGCGTTCAATGTCATCTGGAGTAAGCCGATTCTGGTCATTGGTAATCACTATCTTCTCCCTGTTGCCAGTGCCTTTGTCCTCAGCAGACACCTGCAAAGAAATAGTTAACAGTATAACAATTATATCAGAAAATGTTCTGAGATTAGCTACTATTGTACTTCTGTAAACTATAACCTTGACCATAAAACTTAAAAACAATGGGATGACAGATTTACCAAAGAACTGGCTAAAACCATATCCGCAAGATAGAGAACAATGTCAAAATACAAAATTTAGGCAGTAAATTACACAAAATTAGATCATAAGAAAGCTGCATATGGTATTCCACGAGGCTTGAAACTTGGTCCATATCTACTCTCATTATATATAAAAATTGCTTATTTAAAAAGATAACACTGGTCAACATTGATTCTCCGGTATAAAGGAAAATAAGTTACCAATGGAAATCAGTACCATGATTTAAAAAATGAAGTCCATTTTGGCCTATCACATTTAATTTTTATAAGGCATGTGTGTCTGTGGTGCTAAATTAATTCAGCTTATACAGCTCAGTGCTACGATTCATTATGTCATTCTAAATCTGTCAATTTTCTTCGTAATCGGCTCACTTCTGTCCTCCCTTATAACCCAGATGTTTATATTCCCAGCATTAGTTTCATTCCGTGTGTCAGGTCTGTCCACTCACGAGGTATTTGTTTACATTTACAACCATCATAGATCTCAACCTCAGCTGAGCTAAAAATTTGTGCAAATGTGAATGTTCATCTTCTATATGTAGTGCTAAAATAAAAGTTAAAGTATGACTTCTACATCAGGATCACACAGGGGACTATCTACAAAGTCCTCAGAGGTATTGTTACATTTGTGGGCATTACATGTTTGATGGGAAGGTACGTAAAATAGACTCACAAACAAAGAAACTACATTACTCATTTCAAAGGGAAAGTTGATCAGAATAAACCATTCACACCTCATATTGCATGTAATAGCTGTGTTGAGGAAGTATGTTATTGGTATGAAGGAAAACAGAAGGCAATCAACTTGCCAAACCAACGATATGACGATTGTTACTTTTGCACAAAGTTGCTGGAAAATAAGGCAGGAATCACATATCCAAATCTAAACTCACTACACAACCTACTCCTCATGGACCTAAACTACCCATACCTACACCAGCAGACCCCAATCTAATGAATCTGAAAGCAGCCCTGCGACTTATGAATTAAGGATTATTTTCTGATCCAGAAGAATTTGACAATTCACCACAACAGTTTACTCAATTTGAGTTACACAATCTAATGAGGGATTTAGGTCTCGTGAAACAAAAAAATGAATTATTGGCCTCAAGACTACAGGAGAAGAATTTTATCACCTGGCATTACATATCCATGGTATAGGAATCGCAAAACTTAGTTCAAGTGCTATGTAGAACAAGATTAACTTGTGTTTTGTGTGGATGTGTGTAATGTTGCTTAACAGTTGGGCAGGGAAGCACATGAGCCAAGTAACTGGCATCTTTTTATTGATTCTTCCAAACAAAGTCTTAAGGCAGTGTTACTTTATAATGGCAACAAGTTAGCTTCAATACAGCTTGCACATTCTACAAACCTAAGAGTGTGTTATGAAACCCTGAAGCGTAAGTAAATTAAGTGCCACAACCATGAGTGGCAAATACGAGGTGACTTGAATGTCATTGGTCTGTTACTAGGACAACAGGGAGGATACACAAAATTCACATATTTTTCGTAAATGGGTTAGCAGGGTGAGAGACAAACATTGGGAACCTGATCAATGGCCTGAGAGGCAGCAACTGAAACCTGGATCAATAAATGTTCATCAAAAAATTCTATTCTGCCTATTATACATAAAACTTGGCATGATGAAACAATCCGTGAAAGAAAGTTTCCATCATTGTCACAGGCTAAAATCAAGAGAGGGAGAGAAAACCATGTACACTGAAGTAACATGGGAAAAGAAAAAGGGGTACACATACATTCTCAAATTCAGGTATGCTTTCATGTTCTTTATTTTCTTTAAAAGTTGTAAGAGTATGTAATATTGTTACAAATTTTACAATTATATTCTCATTGAACATCGTCCTAACAAAATGAGACGTGCTATGGAAAAACAGAATGCATTTTCTAATTCTGCACACATCACCTATTTTTAATCATACAGCAGAAAAAGTTTTCATTTGTAACCTAGTGTAACAGATGCTTAACTATTGGATATGCAGATGACAACTGTCATTGTGAATGGAAACTCAGAAATGGATGTACAAAATAAGTAATTTACTACTAGAAACAATTAATACCCAGCTAAAACAACTAAGTATAGCACCAAATATTAACAAAACAGTCCAGTATAAAACTACAGATAGAAAATAAATTAATTCAGCGGGTACACTTCTTAGGACCAGTAAGATGATAAATTAAATCGCAAAAAGCATACTGATAAAACAGCCAAAAAATATACACAGGGACATGTATGCAAAGAGATTCAGAACAAATAATGGATAGAAAGAGGTTATCACAAATATATTATGCAGTCATACATTCACGACTAAGTTATGGGTTAACACAGAAAAAAAAAAAAAAAATGCTTAGAATTATTAGAAGCGTGCCTTAAGAATAGCATGTAATTTAAAAAAGCTTGATACCTGCAGAACTGAAATAGTCCTGTGGACTGAGACTGAGGGAGGTGGGAGAGTGGACATAGATGAACAAAAACCAAAACTTTTTTTGTAATAAAATGCACCGTTAACTAGATAATCACATTTAAAAGCAGGAGTACTTGACGTGATACAACTTGACTGAGTAATCTGCTTCTACTGGCGGGGCCTTGAACCATTCCAACACATTATAAAACCATTTAAGTAACGTTGGCCATGCACTGAATTCAGATGTTTTGTCACTGGCGTGCAAGACACCACAAAAATTCCAGGAAAAACTGTTATTTTTCACAGCATCATATGTAAACATTACCTCAAATTCTACACTCCCACACAATTACAAATATTTTATTTGATATGTTTAAAGGCCTGAATATCTGTTTGAGAGGTCTATGCCATGGTAAGGTAAACTCACGTGGAATTGTTACAGATATTAAATAGTTTTAAAGTTTGCACACACACAATACCTATGTATGTAGTTTAAAAGGTACATTTTAACTATTACACAATGCCACACGGCAGTGATATTTATGTGACAATTCAATGCTTTCTTTACTTGAAATGAAAATAAGCATTCCAAAGTTTATGGCACTCTTACGTTAAACACCTCTTACGATATCAACACCATTATTCTGGGTTGAACTTAATGTGGTACCAATAACTGCTAAATGTTCAGGAAAACATAATTCATAATGTGAATTTACAATTAACTGCAGTATCCTTAAAGGAAATTCTTGTGTAATTGTTTACAGTTATGTCCAACCGGGAAGTGTATGCTTCTATTTAATTTTTAATATAACCGTTTTAAAATGGGACTAATGTGCTACATGCCAGCACGTACTCTTAATTACTGGTCTTGCCAACAGTTACCCCAATATGATTTAACAATAAGCTTATGTGCACATAAAGCTCGAGTTGGTGAAATTTGCAATACTAACGTTACTGATAAGATCTGTGTGCGCAAGTATGTGTGACATATCAAAATATTTGAAAAAAAAAATGTAGGTAAATAAAATTGACACTACCCTTCATGCCTAATGAATTCCAGTCACAGACTACCATTATTTACTTGGTAGCTTTAAAAATAAAACATGACCATAACCTTGATCACTAGCATTTATTAGCATTCCTAAGTATGTGAAAACATTGGGATTAATATTAAATATCTCAATTTATTTATTTGTGATTGCTCCGATCAGGCTTTTCATCAACCAAATATAACACTACTTCTCCCATATTGATAATTTTGACAGGTCGCCACTGCCCTTGATTATGACAACTTGGAACTACACTACATGTATCACAGACCTGCTGGCAAATGGCAACAAATGAGTGTACACTTGGCACGATACTGAGAGGAAATCTTTCAGCATACAGCCATTGAGCAAATCAAGAATTGCACCGCGTTTCTCTGTAAATTAAGATCATGTCCAGATATTTGGATGCTGAAAATCACGGCATAGTGTATGTTATTCTGTAGCAAGATTTACTGTCCTTTGCTTTTTTTCTTATCCATGCCTCCTTTAACTGCTCTGATCTTAACTTGTGTCTTTGACAAAAACAACTGCATGCAATTAAGTTAACACTTCCTGCGATCTACATCGATATCAGAAGAGACTAAATGCAGCTGATGCAATGTTGCCAGTTCTAACAGAACTAAGGCAAAAATTATACTTATTAAATTTAATTGACACAAAAACGATTCTGAATGTGCCAATACAGTACTGTGGTTTGAACTCCGGTGACACATTAAGCATAGAAAACAGAACTGGATGATTTCAAAGCATCCAACGGCTGGATTGAAAGATTCAAGAATCGGCATGGCTTAGTTTACAGATATGTGCGAGGTGAGGCTGCTGTCCTAGATAATGATGCTACACTGTGTGAAAATATACAAACGAGGAAAAATACAACGCACCTGTCAATTTTTAAAGTCTATAGCCCTGACTATGTTTATAATGCAGATCTATTTTTTGCCAGACAAAACCCTGGACTTTAAGAGCACCTAGTGTCACAGCAGGAAACTTGGGAGAATTATAGTTTTGTTGTGCTGTAACAAAAGCAGAACTGAGAAATTGGGTACTGCTGGTTATTAGGACTGCCTGGTATTCCGTGATACAATATACCATTATCCTAGTGTCGGATAATGGTATACACATAGTGAAGCGATGTGTGCAGTTTTGAAGTTTATATTTAACAAGATGGACAGAAAACTTTTGGCATTAAAACCAACAAAGCAATCAACCATAGATATGTATATCACACCAATGTAAATAGTGTCCACATTTCACATCCATTTGGGAGGAAGATGCATTATCAGATTTTATTATATAATTATGTTCCTAAATTGCATATTCTGTATTTTTGGCAACACATTTTCCTATCTATGATGTCCAAATCCTTGAGTCCCTGCAAAAACACACGAGATTCTACTGTATACACTCCTTCATGGAAAAACATGTTGGGGAAGCATCACTGAATGTCCCTAAGAATAAAGCGGTTCAGTGCAGAAATATGGCAATGAGATCAACTATCATTCATTAGAAGTAATTTTTGCCATAAACTTGTGTTATAGCTTTGCCCTGAGCAAAGCCAAATCCTCAGGCTTTAATAAGATACATATATAGCTAAAAGTATTAAAACTTATTTCCCAAAAAAATTAATTTGTTGCATGGTTTTACAGATAAATGATCTTTTATAAATCTGCTTTGAGAAAGCAGTTAAGTTTTCTTTTTACATGCATATGCATAAATTGAGATTACTCTAGCTTCACTTTCTCCACCGAAACTTACTGGGACATGATTTGGAGATTTGTCTCCATCAGCCTAGATTCGCTGCAGTACTTCATCCTATGTGCCATATGAAAAATATGGCATCGTACAGACGTCCAGCCATAAAATGCCATCTATAAGTCGCATGAAGATGTACTGCAGTGAATCTATACTGATGAGAAGTGCCTGAAACATGTCCCAGGAGTTCTGGTGTAGAAAGTAAAGCTAGAATAATACAAAGCTATGCAGACTACAAAAGGAGAAAAAAAGTTTGATTCCAATACTTCACTCCGAAATTTAAAGGGTCTCTGTACAAATTTAATTTAACTGGAGCAACTTGCAAACACTGTAATACTTTAAAACTTAATGTACAGGAAGTGCTCAGCATTCTTAACACAGGGAATTTAAATTTGTCTCCAAGCTCCCTCTTCTCAAAAAGTGTTCATATAAAAAATTTCTCAAAGAGCAGAACTGACACACACTGCCTTTAGTACAAATCAATGTGAGCTGCAACCATAGTATTCCCTTTTCTACGACTTCACAGAATTGCAGCTGAATGTGGTTCCATGGCCAAGCTTTTGCTTATCTAGATTCCGAACCCTCAATTACCTTGAAGGCCTACAAGTGTACAGGGCCGAAAGCTTGGAGCTCATATCACTGCTGCCATCCTGTGAAGTCATAGTAAATCAATGCTAAGAAAGCTTCAAATCAATCATCATATTATTCCCTTTAGAAAGGGAGTACATGAGTTAATTAATCTTAAGATTGAAAAGAAGGTTGTATGAAAGTATTCACGAGCAGAGAAAATTATGTACTAGAATTAACACACATGAATACATTAAGATAAAGAAATTGGCTTCAACCGGAAAGAAACTATTCTGTGCCAGTATTCTAGAGACTAAGAACAATATCACAAGAGAAACTACAGTAACACAAAGCATCAAGTTTAAATTAAGTTTTTGTAAACAAAACAATGCGTGGCATTATGAAAAAAATGAACACACTCTCTCCAATTGCAGATCATCCAAAACATACCATAGAAATAGACAAGTTAATTAGTTATAAATGCAAGTAGTAATACCTGAAGGATTCCATTGGCATCAATTTCAAATGTAACTTCAATCTGTGGTACACCTCGAGGTGCTGGAGGAATGCCTGTCAAGTCAAACTTGCCCAGCAAGTGGTTATCTTTTGTCATTGGTCGCTCCCCTTCATAAACCTAGAAGACAAAGTTAAATTAGATTGTGTAGTATTCATATAGTATCTATAATATAGGGAGTTAGAAGTGCAACTTGATGTTACTACTTGTAAGCTCAACAACATACCTGAATTGTCACTGTATGCTGGTTGTCTGAGGCTGTTGAGAAGATCTGTGACTTCTTGGTTGGGATGACAGTGTTCCTGGGTATCAGCTTGGTCATGACACCACCAACAGTTTCAATTCCCATAGTAAGAGGATTTACATCCAACAGTACAATGGCATCAGTATCTTGTTCTCCAGAAAGTACACCAGCTTGCACAGCTGCACCATAAGCAACAGCTTCATCTGGGTTAATACCTCGAGATGGTTCCTTGCCCCCAAAGAATTCCTTCACCAGCTGCTGCACCTTAGGAATACGTGTGCTTCCACCAACAAGCACAATCTCATCTACATCCTTCTTGTTCATGTCAGCATCATCCAAAACTTTCTGCACAGGCTTCATTGTGGAGCGGAAAAGATCCTGCAAACCAAGCATACATATGTTAATTAACTACTTATCCACATAGCCACCATGAATGGATACCAGATATATAAACAAAAATAAAACAAACCAAAAAAAAACAACAGATACAATGATAAAGTTTGAAAGACAGAAATACATCCAACAAGACTACTTTACTCAGCAACTAAAAACACAAGCATGTAAGAAGTTCACTTACCACCCTTGAACACATAAATTTCAAAGGATTTTCAAGAAATACATCACCACCCTGTCTCCACAGAATAACCACAATATACAGAAACTACTATGCAACAGAACAAAAGACCCTATCCCCAACGATAAATCAGCTGGTACATATCAAATAGTTTGCATTGACTAACCTGATATACATAGGAAGAACCAAAAGAAATCTTTAAATAAGACTTAAAGCCTTTGGAGGTTCATCAACCCAGCACCAGAGAACACCACTAACCACACACATTCATCAGACAAGCAAAATCAGTTGAAAACGTGCTGACGATGGGAGCAAACCGTCTCCCGAAACGTGTTCAAGTAAGAACATTTTAGTGATGCAATGTAACAACCTTCAACTTCTGACACATCACTGCTACTAGCTTTTCTATCTTCAAAATTAATTAATAAAACACATCTTTCAAAACATGTTCAAATAAATTACAAGTTGAGTTATAGTGTTAAACAGCTGAAGATTCAATTAAATTATATTAGAAATAACACCCATTGCAGACAGCAAAAGCTTCCGTAGCAACATATGACAGTTCAATGACACTACCAACTATTGAGCATGCAGCTGAAGTAATGCTCATGCAAGCAAGCCTTGGATCCAATTCTAACTTGTACAACATTAAAAACTAGTTTCACCTACCAATTTAAGAATACTCTTAACATCTTGTTTGGCAACATTAACGACGTGAAAATTCTCTTATGTTTCACGATTCTCTTATAGAAGTGTTAGTCCCAACTTATCAAAGTACAGCTTTCTTGAAAGTAGTGAAAGAGCTACACAGCTTCTGAATGCACCCCAATGCACTATTATCTACACATCACAGTGCTCTGCTTCAGTAGCAGACCACTAGTTACATTCGTGTACAATTACCATGCTATTTCCCCAATCAAGGTTAAATCATGTCAACTGAAAAATCTATGTGCAGAGGAACTAATTTTTCACCATTCAAAAAGAGTCAAGTATAGAACTGGATACTAAATATAGAGGAATAAAACTCAAATGCAAAAGAAACCAACTGACAAATTAAAGAAGGATGCAGTATGGAAAAAAGATCTGCGAGGAAGTTAACTGCAATGTACACATTTCTGCTATACCTTTCCCAATGCAAGATCGAGTTGCACTGTAAACAAAGTGCAAAATTGTATTCCCCTGTGGGGCCCTATACTGGGCAGAAATAAGGCAGTACTTAACATGGCCATCATGTGAACTGCCATTACCACATGAGTAGCTTCTGGATATATTTTTACACTTACGCAAAATTAAAAAGAAAATGTACAATATATATATAGTGCACATTTAAATGAGTAAACCCTCCTGAAATAAAATGCAGTTGGCCATCATGACGTGGGAATTGTTTAAAGCAACATTAAGTAAGCAGAATAAACAGCTGAATCACTTTGCTTACACTTCACAAAATCTGAAATATCAAAGTAAAAGACAGTATATATCGTGCAAATAAGGAACATTGGGTTTTTCAGTCTGGCTATCAGTGCTATAAAAATGCCTGCCCCTTTTGTCTTAAAATTAGCATCTACACAAATTTTGGAAACTATATGACCTGTGTTGACCAATATTTCATCAAGAAAATACAGCTTTCGTCCGTCTTGTCTGTATTCACTATTTTTCTCCAATAGTTCCTATGCCACAATATGTCTTCACGATCAACAATCAAATTTGTCTTGTTCCTATGCACAATTCAAACCTGATCTCGTGAGGAATAGTGTGAAAGCTTATCCTCTTGAAATTGGGCAAGTTAGGATCACTTCACAAAAGCAAGCACTTTTTAGTTACTGTGGACAGCTCATTCCTTGAAAAAAAAAGTGATTAACTTTATGTCTCTCAGCACTTCTCATGAAACATCACATTGCACTTCAGTCAATGGCTTTTCTCACCTATGCATTTTATTGGTGTAAATGACCTTTATGTCCCATTTTACTTTGAGCAAAATTTATACTCTGGGCTGACACTCAAGTAAAGCCTATTGTTGCTCGCAGTTGGATATTTCTCACAACACTGCAAATATGGTTAATACAATTTGCTTTTCACCACTTCGTATGGTTTCCCTTTACAATGCTTTACATACTCCACGGCAGATGCCATTTTGAACAAACTATGCTCCTTCACTTCCTTATATGGCTGTGTGCACATGCATTTCATGTTGCAGTTAAATATACCAATAATAATGAATTTTCATATTAATGTATTCCACTTACTCTTACCAGAAACTTTTTAATTTCCTTTTTACAAATAATTCTTTTAATCATTTAAATTTAATGCTATTTTGCAAATTATATTTTCATCCATGTCTGCTGGTATGGAAGTTGTGTGGCTCGATCAACCAATTAAGTGTTCCCATGGTGTTTACATTGCAACCCAAACTTACACTGGAAAAAGTATAGTTGCAGTAATAGACCATGGCAAATTTATGCTAATATAAAATGCAACACCAAAAACAGGCCAGCACAAATAGTGTTTAAAATGGTTTAAAACTACTAGTGGGCATCACTTTCAAATTGAAGTGTATGAGTGTTATCACTGATTGAGGAAACAAGTAGACCCAAATAAAACCTATACTTTAAGTAATTGCTTCAGAAACCTTCCAGATAAATCCACAAACAGTAGCATTGAAAACTGCAACACTATCAACTATCATTTAAGGAAAAGTTATAAAATGTCATGGGTAATTAACACTTGTATGATACGAGAGTTGTTTTAGTTAGTATTCTAGGGCAATATTCATTGATTTCACATTGGTCTGCACTATTTACATAATGCTAAACATAAAAATCAAACCCCTATTTGATAATAAAAAATCCAACTTACATTATTCGTATAAATTAACATCCTTATTTATATAAGGTATAACCAATCCAATAATTTCTTATTCAATAAAATAAATTATTTAAAATACAATATATAGCAAATAAAAATCATCTCCAGACTCATTTGGCCCGAACCAAAGACCAACCAAGTTTCTGACACTCAACTGACAATAAAAAAGACTCAGACCAAGAAAGGCAGTGGATCAGCAAAGAGAAAATGTTACACAATGAAGATAGCTAAAGCAGTAAACTAACCATTGTTACTCCCAAGTTTATAACTTTGTGTGGTTGTTTGACAGCTGTTTTTTCAATCAGTTCAGTGCTCACACCTTATCCTCAGCAAAAAATGGAGATAACTAAATGCATGCATTAAAACAGCTGGAGGAGGAAAACGCCCATTTTCCTTAATACAAAAAGTGGATATTTCTGGAAAGAAAAGAAAAAAAAAAAGTTTCGACAAACAAAAAACCAGAGGGCATGTAGGGAGATTATGGGCAGTTTTGTGCACGATCCTAACCTATTGTCACCCCTCCCTTTTTGTAAACACTTATCCATCAGATACAGATTTTCATGGCGCTGTTTATTCTAACAAGAATTTAAAGCTGGAATACTAACCGTTAACCTTAAAATTAACGAATTAAATCTAAATAGCAAGCAACATTTGCTGTTATTCATTAAAATGTCTCACTGGATTTTAACCAAATAATATTGTGATATTAATTAAACCAAAATAATTACCTGCCTGATATATTATAATTGTAAACCTTCCAGGGAATTGTAATGCTCTTCTCCTCACCAGGAAAACTTGAGTAAAGCCTGAATTAATTTGAACTTGACCCCAGTGACTTAATGTGGCCTAACGTGAAGGTCTTGCACAATGTATTAAATGGAGTTATTTATGACTCAATTTAACGCAACATAAGAATTTTTTTTATTATTATAATACTCTATTAATAACATAAGAATTTGGCACCTTTCCTTCACGTTAAAACAAGGTTAATGTCACACGGTAATTAGAACCAATCAGTAGCATGAAGTAATAAAATATCAAGTCACTTCCGTTATGTTAAATGCATTCTAATTAGATCATTACTTCAGCAGCATTTCTCAACTTCCTATTACATCCTGTCATGTTAAGTACAGTTCGGGCATTATTCCACCATAATAATATCGGCTTAACAAAGGGAAGTCTAACAATGGCACACAAGACATTAGTTATAATGCAGCTTACTGACGCCTGACTAAGGTCAGCAGTGTTTTCTTGATACCCTCCTCTTGAATAACATGAAGTGCTATTAGCATTTGTGTATCAATTGAGATAGCCTTGGTTATCTGTCATATAGGTTAGGATGAACCAGTTCTATCAGCCTGCTTACTTTTTCTTTACTAAACCTGTATCTGTTTCTGAAGTTTAGGTCATCATACTTTCCAGTTTGTCCAATCTTGCTAGATAGTTTTATTCCACTGTCATTTTGCAAATTCTACACACAGCAGCCATGCCCATCACTCCATAGTCAGTCATTTTGTAAAGATGATCTGAATTCAATCTACCCCTCTGAGGTAGACCAAAATTTGGCCCAGACCAATGCTAGTCCTGGTCTATGAATAAGAAAATCAATGGTCTGCTGTAAATCCACCAGAAGTAGAAAGTTGGTCCAGACCAAGATCAACTATGAATACGAGCCCTAAGCTTTCGTATTTCCTATAAAACCATGTTCACTATAGCTTTGAACAGTTTATCACTTTAAAAATTCCTCCTTTTGCTGGTTTACAAATAACACACGGCACTTCAGTTAATAATGACAAAAGAATTTATCGTAAAAATTAATGGGAAACACAGTGAAGTTATTAAAATATTAATAAAATTCATGTGGCAACACACTAACTTCACTTTGGCAAGATAATTACCTTGAACCCTTTCAACTCTTAGCTGATGAAGACAAGGTGTCTTCGAAACACGTTCAAGGTCTTGTAAGAGTGAAGTTAAGAGTGTCGCCACATGCATTTTATTAATAAAAAAATTTGTTTCATTTGCATGACTTTCTTTACCCTCTATCACTTATTAATGGGTATACAAATTATTTTTGAAAACATTTATTTTCCTATCTACTTCATTTTAATCAAGATAAAGCCATACAGAAATAGCCACATTACACATTTCATTACAGATACAAAGGGAATAGCAGCAGTCAAATGTTGACGAACTGGATGATATACGCTGGCCTTTATCCATACTCTTTCCATGACATCGCAAGGAACCACTGAATATACAGGACTTTAAAAGAAAGGCTAAGTTTTGAATAATTCAAACCATTAATAACGGATCTCAGTAGTGGCTGACGCAAAAAAAAGAGCTATTTGTCAAATTATGCAGTTTGAAGTGATCTACATGTGTTAAACATTTTAGTCTCTCAGTTGTACAAGATTATACAAAATTCCTTCCGAATGAAATGGACTTCACAGGCTATTCCCAGAAAATTCAAAGACAAAGTAAAAAATGCGAACATCAATTGCTTGATTTGCAGCAACCATTTTCCAACTTCTAACATTTATTGAATGCCTCAACACAAGGGTACAGTGATGTTAATATAACAAAGTTTAGCACAATGTTAAAGCTAACATTGTTCGCTGAAACAGAATTTGTGAATTCCAGTATAGAATCAAATTAATATTGTGTTAAAATTTAGCATTGGTAGTGAAACCAGCCATTATTGTATTGCATATGCTTTATATATACTTCTGTAGTATTCAAATTTGCAAATTTTTTCAGGTGTTTACTCAATCAACGACAGTAGTGCCTTTAAAGTCACACTTACCATATTAAGCTCCTCAAACTTTGCCCTGGTAAGTGTTTCAGAGAAGTCCTCTCCCTCAAAGAAGCTCTCAATCTCAATTCGGACCTGGTGGCTTGCTGAAAGTGCTCTCTTTGCCTTCTCTACCTCACGACGTAGTTTCTGAACAGCTCTGTTATCCTTGCGAATGTCCTTGCCTTTCTTCTTTTTGTACAGTTTAATGAAATGGTCCATTACTCGCTGATCAAAGTCCTCTCCTCCCAAATGAGTATCACCATTGGTAGCAACCACCTATCAAAAGAAAAAGTAATTTTAATTTATAACAAAATAGGTCACACAACATGGCTTATTTGCTGATTAAAACTTTGATTTCACAATTACTCAGGTCTGTTTCAATTTCTGGCTGGAGACTTTCAATCAGAATCACTCCCTAACCTTAACAGAGTCTGGAAGTATTAACATGGGTGAATGAGTGCTTCCAAACAAAAAGTGTATAAAATCAACTTTATAAATTTACAGTTTGAGTCATAAACCTAGATTGTTTTTTCCATGCCAAAGAATCCATTTGACCATTTTTAAGCTCTAAGGGGCTATACAAAAGAAAATCTTTTTTTTAAAGATAGTTAAAAGAAATTTCAATGGTTTATGCATGTGACACTATGATTGTAGTAAATTTATGAAGTGAAAAATGTTGCAGTTCTATACAATTTAAATTATGAATAACTTAAATAGTCTACATCCTTTCTAACCAACATACTATGGCATGCAGAAATTTTTGTAATTCATTGAAAAATGTTGCCCAAATATCATATTTACCATTTTACTTAAAGTCACATACTTAAGCTTTCTTTATTGAGATGAAACTGCAGATGAATCGCAAAGCCAGTGTTTAAATTCTGAATACCCAAATGGTGGCATTTGGAAAAAGCTCGAATTCCTAGCCAGTCAACTTGTCTCATCCAAGAATCACATTCAGCATAACTGACAGGTTAAATACTATCCTTAAAGCCTTGAAACGTTAAAAAGGAAGGAAAAAGAATGGAGGAAAAAAAAAAACCTTGCCCACAAAATCATTCTGAATGGAAACACCACCAGCATAAACTACAAATTCAAGTGCACACAGTATTCTCACAGGTACTAACCTCAAACACTCCATTGTCGATAGTGAGGAGTGAGACATCAAAAGTTCCACCACCCAAATCAAACACAAGTACATTCTTTTCACCCTCTCGCTTATCTAGGCCATAAGCAATAGCTGCTGCAGTTGGTTCATTAATAATTCTCATTACGTTTAGGCCAGAGATAGTTCCTGCATCTTTGGTTGCCTGTCTTTGAGCATCATTGAAGTAGGCAGGTACAGTTACTACAGCATGTGTTACCTGAAACATTACAAAATGCTTTAAGTCACAAGAGTCAGAACAAGTATAAAGTTTAGCATAAAGTGCCAAAAGAATTATTTCATTTAACTATCATTTACAATGTCTTATACTGCATCACTTTTAAGATAAAGATTTTGCATCTGCTTTGCTTCCAATGAAAAATTTAACTCAAAACTTTGGATTGGGTCTGCTATACTAAATCTGGATTTCTACAAATAATTTTATTAAAGAACTGTATTCAAAATAAAAACCTTAGTTCTAATCTAAATTACTAATGTTTTTCTGCTCATTCACCTTCTTCCCCAAGTAAGCTTCAGCAGTTTCCTTCATTTTTCCTAGAACCATAGCAGAGATTTCCTCAGGTGCAAATAACTTATCCCCTTGTGCTGTGTTGACCTGAATGTGAGGCTTACCATTCTTTTCCTTCACCTACAAAAGAAGACAACTTTATTCACAAGCTAATAAAAAGCTCTTCACTCATCCACTCAAACTCAATGGAAAAACAAAGGCATTCACCAAATAAAGTATCTTAGCTCAGAAACAGTGTTCCTGAAATCTGCTTACCCTGAAGGGAAAGAATTTTATATCATGCTGAACTGTGATGTCACTCCAGTCACGTCCAATTAATCTCTTGGCATCAAATATGGTATTTTCAGGATTGGCTGTCAGCTGATTCTTTGCAGCATCTCCAATCAATCTTTCACCATCAGGAGTAAATGCTACATATGATGGTGTGATTCGATTACCCTGATCATTGGCAATTATCTCAACTCTTCCATTTTTATACACACCAACACTGGAAAAACAAAAAGTGAATACATTCTAGTGGTTTGTTTACTAGATTTGCAACATATTTTTTTCACTTTTTACAACTTTTTCACAATTCCAGAAAATATATTAATGGTGAATCCGAGGTTTTATTTTTCCCCTAACTTTAGGCCTGTGGTAAATTCAGTTTACTAAGTTTACCAAGTATTGAATCACAGAAATATTCATTTCTTTTAAGTCTAATAATTTATGGGAAACTAAAGAGAAATACTAGTACAATTTATTTAGATTTATTCCTGCTCTCTCCCCTCATTTCTGCTTGACCTACGTTTACATTACTGTTCACCCTACTACTCAATCAGTATAGTACACCCCTCCCCATGGGCAGCTCATGCACAGACTGCCTTGGCTCAGTCTACCACCAAAACAGTGTTACTATTGCATCCTCATAGCTCTAATTACAATAATCACATACCTTAACTTAAGATATTTGGAAATGTTTTCCTCTATGCACACGTTTCCAACATCAGGAAATTTTTACATTCACAAAATTGAGTTGCATTTATCTCCTGATGTTTTCTTTCAGTTCTTCCAATATATGGGGATTTGTTGCATATATTATAATTTTTAAGTCCCACCCCCATAGATAAAAATTGCTCACCGTTTAATCAGGGAATTACGAGGACCATTATCCTTGCAAATTACCCTATCTTAAAAAATTACCTGAATTAAATTTAATGACTCATCAGCAATATGTATGGCAGCAGTGTCTTGTTGGAAAAATCCAGTTTAACACTGAACGTCGGTTAGCTGTTCAAAAAATATAGGTCATTCTGTATGTATTTACTTCACATCAAGGGAATCTTAATGTGTAAAATGTGTACTTTAAAAGGTGGGTTTCCACATAGCCTACCATGTTCTGAACTATGCATAGGCCATTGCATGTCATGATTTCCACATAGCCTATCGTGCACCCACTCTGCACTGGCTACCTTCATGCTTTATTCTATCCTCAGATGGACCCAGGGAGGGGCTAACAGAGTCTATAGCCCCCCCCCTCTTAATTACATTGTTGCTTTGGTAAAGTGAAAATTAACACTTTTTTTATATTAAACTGACTTAAATTAGATGACATCTACTCATTTACATGATGCTCCACTAAGTAAAGAAACGCATAGGCCGAATCAAATATGCTTTACGTTTATTACTATTATTATGAATAAGAATTAATGTCTCATTACAATGGAGATGGCTTTCTGTAA
This sequence comes from Deroplatys truncata, assembly GCA_030765065.1. Taxonomy (NCBI): domain Eukaryota; kingdom Metazoa; phylum Arthropoda; class Insecta; order Mantodea; family Mantidae; genus Deroplatys; species Deroplatys truncata. The sequence goes on from CM060976.1 coordinate 118,698,406, forward strand.
AACCAATAACTACTAATGTTACATTTAAAAGGCATCTTTATTTAATAATTTCTTAAGTTTCCTCAAAATTTAAATTAAACCACATATCCAAACTATAATTCATGGATCACTTAAGTGATGTTTGAAAGTTAAGAAATTAGAATTCTTTATTACCGATTGCATTTTACTCATAGGCAAGTTATCTTTCAAAGTATATCAGGTCCTCCCCAAAGGAATCCTGATCAGTCTCCGATTTTATCTAATCATTTTGTCATCTGTTTCAATATGCAATAGATCAGAAGAAAAAAAAAAACATTGTTATACTCTGTGGTGCTTATATGGTTTTACAGAAGTAGATATTTTCAGCTTTTCACCCATAACCTTCCAGATGCTATTTTTAATCAGTGTGTTGTCCTAATCTTTTATGTAACAGATTGTATAGTTCCAAAAACCACTGAACCAGCAAATGGCTTCCCAAAACAGTGTGTGTAAATATATTAATATAATTACGGAAAAGGCCAGAAACAGCTAAATGGCGAGTGCCAGGATGCCACTTGTCATTTTCACATAGCCTACTATGCATCTACTGCATCACAACTGTGTCGCAGTCATTTTCATAATATCAATCTCACGACTGCTTGGCAACAGCATGGTCGGTGCACAGTAGGTCATGTGGAAACAAAAAGCTTTCTTCGTTATTTATATGGAAGGTGCTATAGTGATCCCTATACACAGCACATAATCAGTGGACAGTTTGCGCATGGTAGGTTATGTGGAAATCCACCCTTATGCATCAGGCACTTGTAGCCTCCAGAAAAATCCCATGCTCTGAGCTATAGATGACAGTAACATACACGTATTAAGTGTACTACCACACATCTTGATGCAACTGCCTCAGTAGTCTGGGATTAGCATGCTAGCTTCTAAATCCAGAGGTCCCAGGTTAAGTTCCCAGATGGAGGATGGGAATTTTTCTTTAGCCAGGATTATTCCCCATCCTCCCTCAAGTCTAGGAAGTATGAAAGTGATGTGTGTGTGTGTGTGAATTTAATGTTTATTAAGAAAACCCAACAAATAAAACCAAGGACTGACAAACTAGTAAATGAGCGGAACATCATTGCTGATGCGCAATTGTTCCAAAGGCAAAGTAAAAAAAAAAAAAAATCCACAAGTTGCAAACTGATTTTTCTTTGAAGCTCTTAAATGTTAAGAAAAGGCATTGTCATTTCATCTAAATCACAAAATCTTCTGAAACACTTTGGTACCTGCAATATTTTGATGGAACAGACTATTTACCTTATATCCCCGCCGCTGTAACGTTGCACTTGACAGCTAGCGTTTAAGTTGGTATACTCGCAAAAAAACAGATGAAAAGCTTCAACCATTTGACTTCCTAAGCCAATCACAAGGCAGCATTCCGGATGGCCGATGACAAAGTGGAACCGGAACTAGATTCGGCTCTGTTGCCGGATGTAACTATTCCCAACCACGTGCTTCAGTTTGTGAATCTCTAGCACGAGCGCCGAGTTGTTCTTTGCAAGTTACATATTGTTCATTGTTATTTATATTTGTGGCTATTGTTTGATAGTTTTGTTATTGTTCGTGTATACATATATATTTACAATTATCTATTTAATATATATTTAATTCACATTATTTATTTAAACAAAAATTAAGTGCGACAATGTCTGAAAAACGACACCGATCGCCGAGTGATGATTCACGAAGTGAAAATCCTTTGCGCCGAGGTGTGCCACTTAATAGTCAGGCATTGGAACTATAAGGAGAACCTGGGAATTCTTTGAACAGGAAAAGGAGTACGTGAAGCTTCATGGCAATCCCTCTATTCCTACTGATAAAGCCGTACAACGAACTGCAGCAGCTCTTGGACTAATCACGAGAACTTATACACAAGGGAGTGAAACTCCCAGAGAAAGAGGGCAAAATTCCTGAACCATCTGGAACGCAACAGGTATTTCTATCAACTCCAGGGAAGAAAAGAAAGCAGCCTCGTCCAGTCACAAATCTTGATGGTTTCCAATTAGACGCCATACATACACACATTTATGCCTATTATCATAGAAAGGAGTATCCGACCATACCAAAGCTGCTTATATCGCTTATTTTCAATTAACAATAACAATACGAAATAAGTTATTATTCATTGACGTTCACTACTTCCTACACTTTTTGTATGCGGCTCAGACACGACAGAAAGGAGAACAATCAGCTGTTATTTACTAGCACTCTGGCAACGTTGCAACCACAATGTAGCCAACCTTACGCGAAGCCACACGAACTGTCAAGTGCAAAGATACAGCGGCGGGGGTATAGCTGGTTATTTAATAATGAATAGAATGTTGATTCACCAAATAACATACAATACTTATAATGGCTTCATCACTAAAAACATATATGATCTTTATAAGTTTCATTACAACTAAGTCTGAGAAAAGCACTTTCACTGCAAAATTTGTATTCCAGTAACAGTTCTTTTACTTTCCATTTGAACATTTTGCACAATCATGTCTTTAAATAATTGGGCAAACTTCTTGTACAAAATTACTCCTTGTGAGATATACCTACTGTCCGTATGCAATGATGTACATTTATTGATTCAGCTACTTGTTTGAATGCGATAGTTTATTAATCTTTTTTAAACAATGCATATTTTGAACAAAGGGTACCATTTCTGTGATACATATGAATAAAGGGTGGAAGATGAACTATCACCTTCCTTATAACTATAAAAGCGCAAGTAGTTTCGTGTATTTTTCCTTAAATTTTTCCTATAAAGCTTTCCATTCTTGAGATAATTACTATATTTTGCACAATATTGCAACACAGCAAATTCAACAGATTAACTTTTACTTCTTCAGCTTCTATGGCAACAAACTAACACTTCTAGTATACAAACAACAAAAACTACACATTAGGGTTGCCAGATCTCCGGGCGCCGCCCGGAGCGCATGGGTTTGGAATGAATTCTCCGGGTATACAGGCCAATGACTAATTTATGGGCTTGAATGTCACCTTACTCAATCATTTTGAATAATTTGGTTTGAATGCTAATTTCTAATTGTAACAAAATGCTATGTCTCTATTCTTATTCTGGCAACTTTTCGTTGTTGCATCTGTAGTATTCAGCTCACATAAACACCACTCACTATTCTTACAATTCTCAAGATTCTGGCAATAAATTATATCCACATGTTTTCAGAGACTCTTCTGTAGCAACGAAAGTAAGATGTGGCCGAACTAAAAGCGAGGCCTTAGTAAAAAAAATGTGCTCCTGCCTTATGCTAAAGAGAAGTTACTAAGCGAATTAAAGCAAAGTGTTCCGTTTTCATTAGGTTCAGACGCTTCAAATAAGGGCGATAAAAAACATTACCCAATAGCTGTAACGTACTTTTCCAAAGATAAAGGAAAATGTAACAAAGTTCTTGATTTCTATTAAGATATAAACAAATCTGCAGAAGCATTTCAAATAAGCTAAAATCTATTTTGTTGGAAAATGGTTTAACACTAAACAATGTAGTTTCTTATTCAGCCAACAATGCTTCAGTTAATTTCGGTAAACATAATTCTGTCTTTACTAGATTAAAAGAAGAAAATGCAAACTTAAAGCCAATTGTTGTTGCCATATATTACATAATTGTGCTAAATTTGGTTTCAAGCTTCTAAAATTTGATGTAGAAAGTCTAGTTCTTAAAATTTATTCAGACTTTTCTTCATCATCAAAAAATTGAGGAACTAAAAACATTGAGAGTTTGCTCAGCATGACTATAACGAAACATTGCGACACATTATTGTGCAATGGTTGTCTTTGCAGTCAGCTGTGGAGCATCTTGTCAAGATGTGGCAAGTTTTAAACATGTATTATGTAGCACGGTGCGCAGAAAAAATGCAGCCCCTGATTTGGAAATTATTAGTTCACAACAAGAAGAAATAAACTAGTATTCACTAACACTACCAGAGTGTTTTCTGAATTTTTTAAATGCAACTCTACCGGTATTTTCTAAAGCAATCAGACTTTTGGAAAAAGAGGACACTTTCCACAGATGTTCACGAGATTATGTTGGAAGTGAAGAAACAAATAGAGGGTCGTAAGGAGGATAACTTTTATGGGTTTAAGTCAATATGTCTTTAGAACATCTTACAGAAGAAAAAATACTCCAGTAAAAGAGTGCACACTTGTTTATGACAGATTATTAAACTATCTTAATAAATGGTACAACTTTACTGGGAATGATAATGTGTGTAAAATTGTGTCTGTACTAGATTTATGTCAACCAAAACTATTTTCATTTAATGACTTGGCTGAGATGGGAAAGAAGTTGAAAATTAGTTTCGATGGAAACGAACTGTATCATGAGTTTACTGTTTTGAAATCGCTAGTATCAAATCTTGATAGGAAGGATAATTGTTGTAAAATGTGGAGCAAGTTTTTCGAAAAAGCAGATGCACCAAATCTGTTTAAAAGCCAAGATTTGTGCTCAGATGAATTTGAAAATAACATGTGAAGATCTTTTACAGCACGATTCTTAAAAACGTGACACTTCTGACTGCAGAGAGATCATAAAGATATGAATAATAAGGTACGCTTTTATAACTAATTTTTTACTACTATTTTTATTTAGTTTGTATAAGTAGGCGATTAGTAGTAGTAAGCTAATTTTATTGTTAGTAAAAATTGTTATCGTAATAGTACATAAAAAATCTAACAATTTCTGTCCCCATTTACTCAAATGTCCATTGCTCGTTGGGTCTCCGGGCCTGCCTAAGTTCAATCTGGCAACCCTACTACACATGATTGTAACATAACCTAAATATTGTATAGAACATGGAACTGAGGCATCATTTACAATATATGCAAATTATTTATAGGAACATCTATAAAGTACATAAAAGAAACCCAAGTTACACAATTATGCTTCCTTTCTTTGTGAATTATAGAACTCTGAATAATTAAAGCAACAAAAGAATAGAAAATCAATGAGAATTTTTTAATGTTTAAAGAAATTGTTGAAAATTTGTACCCCATCACCAACACATACTTCACCAGGTTTTCTCCCATTCTGCTGCACTGTACAAAGTATGCCAGGATTGCGTTTTATTTCTACAGCTGCCCAAAATATTCTTTCTAGCAACGTTTCCGCATCAGAAACTTCGGTAATGTGTATGCAAGTTTTCATATCACTCCAAAGAAAACAATTGATTGGAATTAGATCTGGCAATCTTGGTGGCATTCTTATTGATCCATTCCAAGCGATCCAGAATTTTATGTTATGTGTTTCATAGATTGCCACACACAGCTTACTTATGTGCGGAGATGCACCATCAAGTAACACACACCATTTCTTACTGACAGGAAACCACCTCATGCAGAACTGGTAACATTTCTGGAAGAAGTTTGAGATAGATGACCCCCGTCAAAAGAATCGATGGACCAATTAATCTGTTTCTCACAATTCCTGCCTCTAAACATTTACAGAAAATCTGTGCTGAAAACTGTCTTGTATTATTGTATATGGACTGTCGTAAGCACATGTTCATGCATTATGGTAATTCATTACTCCCATTTCCGATAAATGCTACTTCATCCATTGCAAGAATTAAGGGGAAAGTCCCCTCCTTGTTGAAGCCATTTGATAAATACTACCCTTGGCACAATCTGCTTCAGAAGATAGAGACACTGAGTATGCAGCAATTTTAACATCCCCAAAACAGTCCAATGGGATATAGCAATAGTGCAAGCCATACCATGCTGCTTCCAGGATCTTCTTCCACCAAGTGATGGATTTTTTTTGCAACATTTCTTTGGCAAACTCCTTCAACATGAGATATGCCTCCTGTATCTAGAACACTAACATGAAAACAAATGCCCTATGATGTGGTGTTCATCTATTTGGAAATCTTTCTTGAAAAATTCTTGCTATAGCTGCCACATTATGATGAGTTTCACCATAAGTGAGCAGCATTTCAAAATACCCTGCATCAGTAAAGTGAGCAATTTTATAACTGATAATCTGCCATTTAATAAGCCATAAACTGCAGATGTGTTTCGCAAACAAGCCATAAAGGCAATAAACAGCTGAAGTGCATTTCTTTCGATCTTAAGAGTGCTATGTGTAATCTAATGGCTAACGATATAGATTCAACTGAGACAAACTTTTGAAGCTTACAATAATAGTGTGAACTGCTTTAATTAAATATGTATTTAAACATACAGAAAATATTTATCTTTCAATCTCCTTTAAAAAATATTTGAAAAAAGTATTAAAGTTTCGTAAAATTCATTTACTATAGAATTAATATCTGTAATTTTCACTTTTTCTAAAAAAACACTTTAAAAACAGCACCACGATTTTTTGTTCTATCTATTACAAAGAGTCATCCTATTTAAGGATAATCATAGTTCATCTTCCATTCTTGTATGTATACATAGCAGAAGCAATCCTGTGGTATGGGGAAGCAAAGGTTCAGAGTTCGGATCTTAGTTGGGGCAAGCTGCCTCTAGGTTTTTTTTTTACAACAATTTCCTATTGTTTTTAACTAAGCTCCATGGAGCCTGGGTTTATTTGAACACGTTTGCACTGGTTCCATTCAATGCCAGATGGAAAAATATATCCATGTATGGAAATGCCAGCCACATTAAGTATTGTATTACATTTCTTTATATTTGTTCTCAGTGGATGCTGATGAGTGCCACATTATCACATTACTGAATTAGCAAGTCTATGCGACGACTTACGGCAGCCATGCACAGCACTTTTTGAAGCACCAACATAAGCAGCTGGGTATTCACTGGATGCCAGCTGCTACCAACAATTTTTAACATCACGACACAAACAACCATGGAACACACATGTTAAAATAGGAGTTTCAAATAAAAGAACAAGTTGGAAAAGCAATCAGTCACTTGCAATGAATACACGCATAAAATAAATATGAATGAATGATTTATTGTCTAATTTGAACTTGCATGCAATACATGTTTACAATACAATGGAGGCGTTTATTATTTCTCTTCCCCTTATATTTAACATTCTGTTGTATGGGGAAGTATAATTTTTTGCCTTGTTACCCTTTCTCTGTATCTTCAATTTGCTTTACATCTCTTAACCACTTTAACCTAACTTTTCCTAAATACTTTCCTGCTGTGTCCAGATATTCATTTGATCTCTTATTAAAAATCTTTCTAACTTTTAGCGCTATTCGTAAATTTTTCCATTTCTCTAGTATTAAATTCTCTTCCTTTATTTGTCCTCACATTCCAGAATATAATGCCAATTGTCATATAATCCATTACATTTAGTACAACCCCCCCTTCTTCTCCCTGCTGGACCACTTAAATTCATTACAGCTGTACTTGCCCATGCATACCCCATTCTGGCCTCTTTGTGGCATACTTTGATATATCTTTTCCCCATTCAGTTTTAAAATATTTATTATCTATTAATGACCTTTTTTTTTTCTTGAAACTACTTATTTCTTGCTTTCCAATATCCTCTACTCCTGTCCTAATTTTTTCCCATAAACCGTTACTTTTGGTGTTTCTTTCAGCCATGTTTCCCACATTCCTATTTCTTCGAATGCTATCTGTATCTTGTGCATCCAAGTTTCTTCCCCCCCCCCCATTTTCTCCTGTACAACCAAGCATTGCTTTAGTACCTCATTTTCCTCTAGTAGCTTTATTCTGAGCCACTATTTTGATTGCCCTTTCTACCATTTTGCCTTTAGCTCCCACCCTCCCTAGTTCTGCTTGTGCTACTCCATTCGGTGAACTCCTTGGTAATCAGGCTTATTTTGCAAAAATTCCAGCATCTAAATTTTCCCATCCTTTTTCCAGCCCATCATATCTCTGCAGTGTGCAACATCCTTGCTTCCATCACTGCTCTATATACTCTCTAGCTGCACAATTTGCATTTCTGGTATTTTCTTCACACATGCTCTGATTACCTGTATTGCTTGTTTCTCCCTTTGCTAGTACTTTTTTCTTCTGTTCTCCCTAATCCAAATGTTCTCTATAATGGGAAATAAAAGTAAATGTGCATAAACATGGTTATAATGCACAAATATGCACGGAATACGAGTGCAAATACACAGAAATGAAAAGCAATAACACCCTAAAACAAAGCACATATCAAGCGTAACAATGTTTAAAGCAAAACATTTATGAATCACAAAATGTGTATGAAATGATAGGGAAAGCAGTAAGTTTTGTTAAATTTGGCAAGAAACATCAAATTTTTCTACTATTTGTTGGCATTTCTATTATTTTTACCATTTGTAGTTTTATGCTATGGTTATAAGTTGAACTATAGGGTCCAAGGAGTATTTCATATCAGCACGTGATTAATTATGAATAAAATATGTGTTACATTCCCATGACTCTACCCTCTATTGTTTATTAGTGGGGATACAAATTATTCTTATGAAAGCTTATTTGCCCATCTAGTTCATTTTAATCAAGATAAACCTTTGCAGAAATACCTACATTACACATTTCATTAGGGCACAAAGGGAAGAGTGATAGTCAAATGTTTCAACAACTTGTGCTATAGGCTGGCCTTAAAATTCCACACTCTTTCCTGTTATCCTCCATGGTGTAGTGGTTACCATGCTAGCTTATAGTTCCCGAGGTTGGGGGTTCAAACCCAGTGGAGGGTGATGGATTTTCTCGGGCGTAAAAATCCTTAGCATGGCTTCCTTCGGAAGAAAAGTAAAGCCAGTGGTCCCGTGTCATAGATTTACAGCACATAAAAGAACCTCCAGCCTGATAAAGAGGCCTCTGAGCAAAATTACAGGTCTTTCACCCCAATATAGAATGAGATTCTAAGGACCACAGTAGTTAAAGAGCATCCATAAATAAATCTCAAATTTTTTTTCACTCTCTTTCCACTCTTTCGAGAGAAACGAGTGAATGTCAACAGAACTTTAAAGTATTGAACAATTTTAACCGCCCATCTCTGTGGTATGGGGGGTAACTTGTCCGGCTCACATTTAAGAGGTCCCAAGTTCAAATCATGGTTAGGGCAAGTTATCTGGATAAGGTTTTTTTTTCAGGGATTTTCCTTATCCTGAAAGATGAATGAATGTCAAGTAACTAAGCTCTATGGACACCGGACTCATTTGAGCATCATTTCATCTACTTCACTCATCACACGATATGATACAACTGGTTCAAGGATGTACAAAAAAATCCATTAATAGGTATCTCAGAAATAGCTTATACCACAAAAATACTCATTTGAAATAAATTGTGGGTTTTAAAGAGATCTACACACTTTTGTATAGTACTTTGTCAATCTCAACGTTTACTAGTTATCCAACTTTATACAAAATTTCTTTCAAACAAACTGAACAGCACAGGCTTTTCCCAAAAGATCCCAGATGTACATTTTATCACTACAATTATCTTTAATGTTCTAAAAATGCTTATGGATTCAGGGGGCCCCATAACATGTATTTCCAATGAAGTTAATATTGAATTTTTGTGTGGAATGCAATATCTTCTCTACATACTATGTACACTATATAGAAAGTAAAAATGAAAAAAAAAAAAAAAAAAACCAAAAACTGAAAATTTTCTAAATCTCTTGCCAAACTTAACATATACTTCATGCTTTCCCAATCATTTCATGCATATTTATTGTGTAGTTTACATATATTTTTCTTTAAATATAGTTCTCCTTGAACTGTTTTACAACACTACTGCTTTTCATTTTCGTGTTTATGCACACAATTCATGCATAGGTGTGTTATACCCATGCTAATACACATTTCAGTTTTACTTCCCCTTAGAGAACACACTAATTTCATGCATGTATTCATTGCGTGCGACATCCATTGCTTTTCCAGCTTGTTCTCTTATTCAAAACACAAATTTCAACATATGTATGTTCTATTGCTTAAAGTCTAACAATGTTAAATATTAGTGGTAGCAGCTGGCATCCAGTGAATATGCAGTTCTGGTGTTAGTACTTCGACAAGGTGCTACACACAGTTGCCATCATTAAAAGTCATTGCCCAGAATTAGCAATGAATTAGCCATAATCATCCGATATTAAAAATAGAGTCCACTGAAGTCTAAGTAATTAGTCTTATCAGTATTTAGAATCAGCCTGTTACATTAGAGCAAATGAGTTAATTTTGACAATGGCTTATTTAAGGTTGGCTTACTACCTGCAGCAGTACTTAAAATGTGTTAAAAAGTAATGTTAAAGTGATAGAAATACCTTAGTTTTAAAAGTGAATGTTGTCTCCTCTAGCTGCTTTATTTTAATAGAATTAGGCTGAAACGGCCATATTGTTGCTACTGCACAAAAGCAATGGGAACTGCCAACCTAAATGAGATGCCAAATCTGAGAGTTGGCAATATTATCCTAATTCATTTTCACTTCCTGCTGATATGAAAGAATGCAAAGGCACTGTACTGTTGATAATGCATAAAGCAAGCAAAATGGCTTACAGAGGGTGCGAGAGCTTATATATATAAAAAATCTGATGTGTTACACTCGCATGACTTTCTCTATTCTTGTACAAACTATTTTTACAAACGCTTATTCTCCATCTATTTCATGTTAATTGAGATAAACACTTGCAGACTATCTTATTGCTAAGTTTCTTGTAGATGTAAGGGGAATATATATTTACAAGGGCAATATAGAAATACAGTAGCCTTTAAGCATATAGCTGGTTGCTAGGTGCAGCACCATTCTCTTTGCCACAGATTAATACTCTTTGCATATCCAAGACAAAAAAATGAATAAGGAATTCCCATTTGAGGAAATAAATATTGAAAAATTTAAGGGAATAACAAGCAATATCTCAAAAATGGTTCATTCAACAAAAATGTATGAGACATAAATTGTGTATTTTAACGCAATCTACATTTTTTGTATAGTAAAATTTTGTCTATCTCTTATGGTTTAGCAGTTATACAAAAGTTGTTCACAATGAAGAATACTTTTGGAGATATTCCCAGAAAATTCGAGATATACATTTAATTTTTCATGAAAATATTTTAAACATATGATATTTTAATCAAAATCGTTAAGAGCCATTTTTGAGAAAATTAAAATTTGCGAAAAATGTTCCATGTAAAGGGTAATCTGGGGCGGGGGGATTTTCTTGAAAACCTTCGTGTCGCTTCTCTGGAAGTTACTGAACCTAAATACCAAGTTTGGTGTTTATCAGACTGTTCGTTTCTGAGTTATGCTGTAGACAGACACACACACATGGACATGTTTCCAAAAATGCTTTTTTTGGATTCAGGGGGTCTCAAAACCTACATTTCCGGTGAAATCTCGGTATCGAATTTTTGGGTGGAATACAATACTTCCCCTACATACTATACATAGTAGAGAAAGTAAAAGTACCTAAGGCTAACCTTCTATGAAACAGGTTAGCATTCTTTGGTGTAACCACTGGTTGGTAATTAGTATTATATTCAAGTTATATTATTAAAAAAAAAAAACCTAACTTTCTGTGAATTAAAAAAAAATACAAAAAAAAAACCCTAATCTAAGGCTAACCTACAATGAATTCAGAAACTAAGCTTATACAGGGTGGGACCATTTAAGTCGAGACTGTACAATACCTCCAAAACCAAGCATTGTAAAAAGAAATATCTTTAATAAAAGTTGCTTGATATTATGGGGGAAAGTAAATGCCATTAGTCCCTTAGAGAATGGCCATTTTAGGGTCAATTTAATTTTTTTAAATGGGAACCTACAATTAGGGTCAACTTAAATTGATCTTAAAAAGACCATCACCACGTCCTCCAAATAAACAACTATAGGTTTATTTAAAGGTGAGTCGGAATTGTTACACTAACATCACTTAAGTTTACTCACTTAAGTTGAGTAGAGAACGGTTCAAGTAGTGTTCCAACCACACAGAATTAGTTCTGTGAGCGTACCGGACTGGCGCATGTGCATTGGCATGTGTTGGAATTAGTTCGGAACCCGTTCAGAAACGTATGTTGGAACAAACCTAATGGCATTTACTTTTCCCCATAATATCAAGCAACTTTAACAAAGACATTTCTTTCTACAACGCTTAGTTTTGGAGATATGGTCCACTGTATATAAAAAAATCCTAACCTACAGCTATATTTTCCTTTAATTCTGAAACCTAGGCTTATGTAAATTTATAAAAAACCCTAACCCAAGGTTAATGAATTCAGAAACATAACATAACAAAACAAAACAAAAGCCTATAACCTTCCTGAATTCAGAAACCTAAGCTTATTTAAATACGTAGCCATAGGATCTGCACGCCTAAACTCTAATGAGAACCCAGGATACTACACAATCAACTCTGCATATTAAAAAATCTGATGTGTCACACTCACATGACTTTCTCTACTCTTGTACAAAGTATTTTTACAAACGCTTATTCTCCATCTACTTCATGTTAATCGAGATAAACATTTGCAGAGTCTATCTTATTGCTAATTTTCTTTTAGATGTAAGGGGAATATATATTTACAAGGGCAATATAGAAATACAGTAGCCTTTAAGCATATACATATCTCTTAATAGCTGGTTGCTATGTGCAGCACCTTTCCCTTTGCCACAGATTAATACTCTTTGCATATACAAGACAAAAAAAAAATGAATAATGAATTCCCATTTGAGAAAATAAGTATTGAAAAATTTAAGGAAATAACAAGCAATACCTCGAAAATGGTTCACTCAACAACAAAAAAAAAAAAGTATGACAAATTGTGTATTTTAACGCAATCTACATTTTTCATGTAGTAAGATTTTGTCTATCTCTTATGGTTTACCAGTTATGCAAAAGTCGTTCACAATGAACGCTTTTGGAGACATTCCCAAAAAATTCAAGATATACATTTTATTTGTCATAAAAATATCTTAAACATATGATATTTTTATCAAAATTGTTAAGAGCCAATTTTGAGAAAATCAAAATTTTCGAAAAATGTTCCATGTAAAGGGTCATCTGGGGTGGGGTTTTCCTGAAAACCTTTGTGTCACATCTCTGGAAGATACTGAACCTAAATACCAAGTTTGGTGACACACCCACACACACACCCACACCCCCACCCACACCCACACCCCCACCCCCACACCCACACACACACACACACACACACACACACACACGTACGTTTCTTTTTATATAAGCTTACATTTCTGAATACATGCAAGGTTAGCCTTAGGTTAGGTTTTTTTTATGTAAGCTTACGTTTCTGAATTAGTTTTCACCACCTATGTATTCTTTAGCACAAATCTGCTCTTAGAGCTCTTTGTGGAAAATGGTTATAAAAGCAATAGGAAAGTGAATAAATTACCTTACGAGTGAGTTTAGAAGTGGATGTGATCTCTTCAACAGCTGGTGTCCACCTGCCCGCCCGCCCGCCCTTTTTAGGTGCTTTACTTTTATAGGCAAATCACATTATGAACACAAACAGCCAGTTTTGATTCTCGGCCGCAATTGCTACACTCCTTTCCTTCTAAAAAACATCCCTAAGCTACGCTTTGAGACTGAGGGCCCTCAATCCCTCGGCTATGCCTTGAGGCCGAGTATCTTACCAGCTTTGACGGCATTAGTTATTCATATGTTGCCAGCATTGCATTAGAGCTAGTGCATGACAGTGACATCTGTTGAGCTAGTGTATGACAGAGTGACATCTGTTGGACATATAATACATAATTTTCATCACTAAGGAAGAGGACCAAGAGCAGATCGTTAGTCTTTTGTAACTGTGTATACGCTATTTTGACAGCTTGCTCTGAATGTGTGGCACTTTTATTAGGGGCTATACTACATGAATAAGCAGTAACAACACATCGCATATTTAGCGGATTCCCGGCTTCTTAAGTTGGCACTTCCGAATAAGCGTCAGTATTACCGAGAAGATGGCCACGTTTTTTTCGTGTTTGTATCGCAATTCACCTATGTAAGACACCAAAAAAGGGACGGGCAGGTGGACACCAGATGTTGACCAGTTTACATTTACTTCTACATTCGCTCCTACGGTAATTTATTCCATTATTTCTCACTTCCTTCGGCATTTTCTAGGCGAGCCCAAGAAAGGCAACTTGACCAAGGGTACTACTTCGGTATTGGTCCGAGCTTTAGTTTAAATGGTTAACCATTAAATTCTAAATTATTTTTGGGTATTAATATGTGAATCTGCATTTTAATTATGAAAATAAAAATCACTGTGCATACCACCAAAACACGGATATTCTGCTATTCCTCCGATAAGGAAAAATAAAAAAGGATATGGCCACGTTGACCAATCACATGCAAATTAACGGTACTTCTAGATTTCTGTTCAAATCTATGACACAATTAAATTCATGCTGTAATTAATTTAAAGTTTCAATTCTGCATATTTTATGTGTAAAGGCAGCAAAATTGAAGTAACACTTACCAGGAATACGTGGTTCCCAAATCAATTCCTATGACAGTACCAACGTCCTTATTTTTCTCATCTTTCGCACCAAAGCTTGCTTTAAGCAAGCATATAATAGCAAAAACCAGACAAAGCCGCATAGCTCTTCAGTTCTGAAATTAAACAGAAAATGTTTTAGACACAGTTAAGCTCTTTAGCTTAAAACTCAGTGCTTACCGGTGTTTCAAGCATCGCCTTTCTGTTACAATTCACGATATCGAAGCAAACATGAACACTTCATTCAATTACTTACTCGTTATTTTTACGCTGTTACCACTAATCTCTCAACACACAAATCACTATAGAACACACAAACTCACTTAAAATCCAATTCGTAAATGCCTGTCTGCTCACACCTCCTTTCTAATATCTACCTTAATTGATCTTCGTGTCTGAATCTCATTGGTTAGGGCAAAAGGCTGGCCGGCACGATACGATGTTTCATTGGCTGGCAAATTCCGAGTTGTCTCAATTCTATTGGGCCACGTTCGGAGACTGAAGGAACAAGGAACTTTCTCGACAGCGCTAGTGTAGAGCAGCGTAGAGAGTGTACTACATGATCAATGAAGGGCGCACATGTTGGGATATCTGGGTTGCTATCACTAACGTCAAAAATAGATTTTGTTATATAGGGCAATGCCCTATGTAGAATAGCTTATGAGCTTAACTGTTAGAAGTAGGGCTTTTGGGTCAGGCTGGGATTCTTACGTTATACAAAATGATGCAATGTTTAGACTTTTTTCGTTGTAGATGAAAACAATCTGTGTTACACTCGAATGACTTTCTCTACTCTTGTACAAACTATTTCTACTTCATTTTGCCATTTACTTCATGTTAATCGAGATAAACGTTTTTAAAATTATCTTATTGCTAATGTTCCTGTAGGTACACGGGGCTTTAAGCGATTATGACTCTTTGAGCTGGTGGCTATATGGAACATTTTATTCTCTTCGCATGTCCAGGACAAAAAAAGAATGAATTCCCATTTTAGAAAAAGTATAAGTATTGGAAAATTTAAACAAATAAGAAATATCTCGGAAATAGTTCACTCCACCAAAAAAAAAAAAAAAATGTATATGACAAATTGGGTGTTTTAACAAGTTCTACATTTTTTGTGTAGAAACATTTTGTCTATATCTTAGAGTTTATCAGTTATGCAAAATCCATTCAGAAAGAAGACTTTTGGGGAAATTCAATATATAGATGTATATATTATTTGTCATGAAAATATCTTAAATATACATTTTAATCAAAATCGTGTGCCAGGTTCCATGTAAAGGGTAGCCTGGGGTTGGGGGATTTTCTTGAAAATCTTCGTGTCACATTTTTGAAAGCTACTGAACCTAAATACCAAGTTTGCTATTTATCCGACTTTTCGTTTTTGAGTTATGCTGTTCACACACGGACCTTTTTTCGAAAATTGCTTTTCTTGGATTCAGGGTGCCTCAAAACATATATTTCCGGTGAAATCTCGGTATGGAACTTTTGGGTGGAATGTAATGTTACTACTACTATACGCAGTAGAGAAAGTAGTAAATTTGTTAGCATTTCCCAAATTCGGAATTAAATAGGTACTAAAAGCTTGGTCAGTTCCCTGATGAAACTATGGGCATTTAATTGCAATGTAGTATTAAGATTTAATGTTTCCTACAAACTATGTAAATGCTTGGACCACGAATTTCACCTTTTGTTTTTTTTCCAAAAATAAATTTTATTTTAGCACACAGCAGAAACCAAATATTTAAACTAGACAACTTTATCTTCTCTATCCTACCCCATCTCTACACTGGAACGGGAGATTGCAGAGGCATGCATGTGCCAATTCTTGAAACATGTAACGCTCATGATCAACATCTGGTGATAAATTCAAATGGACACATATTAAGAAATGTCTTTATCATACAATACTTATTGGGGCTGGCATTTCCATATGTTTTTTTTTTTTTAAATATCTGCCATTGAATGGAATAGGTGTAAATGTGTTCAAATAAAGCCAGGCTCTATAGAGCTTAGTTTCAAACAATCAGATAGATACTATGTAAGAACGTTTGAGGCACCTTGCCCAAATCAGAATTATCACAGGTGGGCCATGCTGGACTTGTTTGATGGTGCAATTTCAGATTTTACACTCTGTAAGAAAATTATAATTACTCTGCTGGAAATATTTGGTTGCACCAGTGAATCTTTCCTTGTTTTAGATGGATATAAATTCTCACATGACCTGCTGCTTAACATTAAACAAAACAAAGCTCACTGATTTTACTTTACTTAATACTTATTTCTATATAATTACATTAATGGAGAGTATGTTACTCTAGGATGCTATACAGCAAACACCCTGCATGTCTTTAAATACATATTTTTTATTAAAAGTTGGACATTGCTTTTCCCTAAGATATCTTTCTGCACGTTTCCTTTGCTTTCTCCATTATCTCTATCATAAGAGTCTTCCTTTGCTTTAATGACTTTCCTCTATCACTTACCTTACCTTCCCTATAAAGTTGCCAAATTCTTCCTGAAATTCTCTTTTTAACCAATACCATAATGCTTAATTTCTGTAAATTGCCCCACTCCCTGTTCCATACTCCAAGTTTCTGAACATTCTGCTATGCAATGTAGATTTTTATCTATATTTACACATAATGCACTTCATTTGTTCACTTAACCACATTATTCCTGCTCTACCCCAAGAAAATCCTTCCCTGCACCTTGTATTGCAAACATACATGTACTTTCTCCATCCATATTTTTCTTTAACTTCCTATAATATTTCAAAGTACTCCTATCTCCTAGACTACATATTTCCTGCTTTTCAGTATTGCTGATCCTTAATTTTACTTTATTCCACAATCCTAGTCTATTAATTATCTGTGATCAATGGTCTTCAAGACCATATTCTAAAAGTACCTGTCTTCCTCCTGTCTGCTCTTCTCATTCTGCTTTTCCTACAGTGCTTTAAAATGTTGAGATAACAGCCAGAATTGTGCATAGATTGTAATTGCAGGCAAGGTCACATATAAGGGGAGAGGACTTGAAAGAACCTAGTGAAGCTACATATAGGTCTAGATAAAATACAAATGAACCTTATATATCAGTTTGGCAATACAACTTCCCCATTATCCTATGCTTTACACGGCATCTTTGTGACAAGAAGCAGAGCCACCAACAATGATTTTGTGCGGACTAGAACTCATGTGGGAAGTTATGTCTAATAATGTAAGTCTGCACCAGATAAATAAAAATCTGTAATCAATTCACATGACTTTCTCTACTCCTATAGTTTTATTAGTGGGCATGTGCGCATGCACACACACACTTGGACCTTTTCTAAAAATCTTTTTTTTTTCGGGGGGCCTCAAAACATGCATTTCCATTGAAATCTCGGCATCAAATTTTTGGATGGAATGCAATACCTTCTCTGCTATGTAGTTAGTAGAGGAAGTAAAAAAGCATAATTTTATGATAAATATGCAATTTGTATGACATTTAAGTATTGCTCTATTTTAATGTAAGTGCTCATGATACAAATCTACATTTAAGCATTATATACTTATCTTTCAAAATTAAACATCAATCTTCAACAGCAAGAATTTGAATGTGTAAAGTAAAACTGCTGGAAAGTTCAAGATATAGATATTTGCCTGAAGCAATAAATGTTTCCAGGATTATACTTGTTTTGAATATTTTAAACATAGCAGTTGGAGTAGACTAAAAATCCCTGTAATGCTATTTATTATAAACTGCACAATAGATAGGCAGCCTAAAAATGTTTCAGAAGTGCTAGTCTCTGGTAGTTATCTGTCATTTACTGCATGACACAATCTTGCATCATTTAAATGCTTGGCTCAGAATGGAAAAATGATACAATCTTACACTGAACTTGCATTTGTGAAATTTGTATACTCAAACATCTGTAATAAAATTGTAAATTCCCAGTGATAATGAGTGTTCTATGGTAGATAATTGGTTAACAAAATATTTGGCTGCCTTTTGTTTGTTATCTTTGTTTTTTTATGTCTGCTATATTGTTTTTACATATTTGAACATATTACCTAGTAGGTAGAGGAAGTATTGCATTCCAACCAAAAATTTAATGTCAAAATTCCATCAATACACGTTTTGAGGCTGTCCTAATTAAATAAAAAATCTTATGTGTTACACTCACATGACTTTCTCTACTCTTGTACTAACTATTCTTACAAACGCTTATTCTCCATCTACTTCATGTTAATCGAAATAAACATTTGCAGACTCTTATCTTATTGCTAATTTTCTTGTAGATGCAAGGGGAATATATATTTACAAGGGCAGTATCGAAATACAGTAGCCTTTAAGCACATACATATCTCTTAATAGCTGGTTGCTAGGTGCAGCACTATTCCCTTTTCCACAGATTAATACTCTTTGCATATCCAAGACAAAAAAATGAATGACGAATTCCCATTTGAGAAAATAAGTATTGAAACATTTAAGGGAATAACAAGCAATATCTCGAAAATGATTCACTCAACAACAAAAATGTATATGACATAAATTGTGTATTTTAACGCGATCTACATCTTTTGTGTAGTAAAATTTTGTCTATCCCTTATGGTTTACCAGTTTACCAAAAGTCGTTCACAATGAATACTTTTGGAGACATTCCCAGAAAATTCAAGATATACATTTTATTTGTCATGAAAATATCTTAAACATATGATATTTTAATCAAAATCATTACAGTCATTTTTGAGAAAATTAATATTTTCGAAAAATGTTCTATGTAAAGGGTACTCTGGGGTGGGGGGATTTTCTTGAAAACCTTCGTGTCGCATCTCTGAAAGATACTGAACCTAAATACCAAGTTTGGTGTTTATCCGATTGCTCGTTTCTGAGTTATGCTGTTCACAGACAGACACACACACGGACATGTTTCCAAAAATGCTTTTTTTGGGTTCAGGGGATCTCAAAACATATATTTCCGGTGAAATCTCAGTATCGAATTTTTGGGTGGAATACAATACTTCCCCTACTTACTATACGTAGTAGAGAAAGTAAAAAGAAAAGAAAAAATTAGAAAAAAGGTCCAGGTATTCATGAACAGCATAACTCAAAAACTAAAATTAGGATAAATATCATAGTTTGGTATTTAAGTATACTCACAGATACAAGATTAAAATTCTGAAGAAAGCCCCCTCCCAAACCCAAATACCCTTTACGTGTAAATTTTTCAATATTTTTTATTTTCTTAAGAATGTCTCAAACTATTTTGATTCAAATGCCATATATTTAAATATTTGCATGGCATAAAATTTACCTTTGTTGCTGGTCAAAAGTTTCCAGACACCCAGGGAAAATAATGCGATTCAGTATTTACCTTGCATTGTTATTTATTCCACATAAGTACAAGCAACCCAAATACCACTGTTTAGAATGAATTTACTTAGAAAAGCAAGTATAGTAATACATTTTGAAAATTTACAAAACAGGTCTTGCTCGTCATCATGCAGGCATGTCATATCACCAATTATTTAACCTGGTCCCACCCCATCCTCATCCACAGGTGAGATAGAGTACCCAGTGGATCTAGCCACACTCCACCAACAGCATGTTTCCGGCTGTGAAATAGAGGTTGTCTTAATGGCAGAGAGCAATTCAACTAGCACTAAGTGACTTGCAGTTTTCAGCCAGTATGTATATGGCTGAGGAGCAAAATCAGTCTGCGAGAGTCGTAGTTATAATCAAATTAAAAATCTACTGCTACTTTCAGAGAGAAACAAACATCTATGTTAGCATATAATAATATAATTTCAAGTTTTGATGTGAGAAAATCAGGTGCTAAAGTTACAGAAAAAAATTCAATGAAATGTGTAACTCTGTCATTTAGGTGTTAACATTACAGAACACAAGTACAACAAAATAGCGACAGCACCTTTAACAAATTACTAAGTATTAAAAAACTCAAACAAATAATAATCCTTATCTCAGAAATGGCTCATGCCAGAAAGAAAGGTGTAATTTATTTCTTAGACTAAATAAACCACTGGAACAAAATGAAATGAAAGTAATGATTATCATCATATTAAACTTTAATGAGACAAAAAAACATATAAACATTTTTGCTTCTTTGTTTACTATCTTGTTAGTTTCTTTAAATTAACTCTGTATTACACTTACTGCCCTGAGATTTGGAAACTTTTGACCAGCAGCGCATATCATGAATTTTCTGGGAATAGCCTATGAAGTCCTCTTCATTCAGAAGGAATATCTAATAATTTTGTATAGCTGGTAAACTGTTAGAGATAGATATAAAATTTACAACACAAATCACATAGATATTTTTAAAGCACACAATTTATTTCAAATAATTTTATTGTGGCATCAGCCGTTTCAAAGATATCCATTGCTATTGGTTGGAATTTTTGTTTTGAAGTGCTATCACCATTCAGTTGTTTCTCGCATGTCATGGGGAAAGTGTGGAATTACAAGACCAGCAGAGACCTGCTTTTTGAACAGTTAACTGAAAATTTAAGATATACATTTTAGTTATCATGCAAATATCGTAAACATATGGTATTTTAATCAAAATCATTAAGAATCATTTTTGAGAAAATAAAAAAACAACAGTTTTTCCGTATAAAGGGTAGTTTGGAGTGGGGAGATTTTCTTGAGGGTTTTGCAATCCTAGGCAGTGTCATGGAAAGCATTAAAAAGAGATATAAGAATAGAAGTGTTCTTATCCTGTCAGACAGCCAAGCTGCTCTTAAAGCACTTGAATCACCATCAATAAAGCAGTCTGAACAATGGTATACCACCCTGAAGGATCATAGATGTTAACTTTTTTGCAGCCCTCTCTATACTGGCATGGACTGAATCACACTCCATTAAAGAGTGGCCAGGCTCAAAGAAGCATTGCTGTATCATAGGAATGTTCAGAGTTTGTACAGCATGAGAAACATGGTGCTCATATTGACGTTTCGATTTTGTCCTCCACAGGTTCGGAGAACAAAATAACTCGATGGCCATCTGCACTCTTCTGGAGTTCTTGAAATATACATGATGCTACTTCAATTGATCTGCGTTTAGCCACACCTCCATGCCACATGTAATTTCTAGCTTTCCTGGTAGCAGTGTTGTATACAGCTAGTCTTCTTTTATAGAAAATGGCCTTAGCAGCTATGGCTGGACAGTACCTTACAGCTTCTAGGTCAAATTCCAGTAAATGGCATTCCCCTGCTCAGGCCCGTTCTTTCATTTCATTGTTTAGATTTCTAGCTTCCTCTTTTCTCTTTAGGTGTTCAAAGTGCTGATCCTTCTCTGCCTCTTGATTTTCTTTGGAGAGATTTTGAAAACGATAGCAGTGGTCACACACATCTTTTCTACGTACATGAAAGCCTAGATTAAACTCTGTATTGAATATTTCTCTGTAGAGCCAATATTTTTCGGCAGTAACCTGTTTCTCTTTGCATTGTTTCTTATATAGATTGTGCATTTGTATATTCAGATCTCCTGGTAAGAACTGTCATGCAGTGCTCTGTCGGCAGTAATGCAATGCAACAGTAGGAAACGATTTGATATGACTCCTTATTCTCTCCCTAGCCTCGTCGGGTCTCCTTACTCTTGGACGATGATGACCTCTATTGTCAGTAGTCAAAATCATGTTGCTGCTGTCTCTTTTTTTTCTGTATGTATTGTACAAATGTTTCTAATACATTGAAAGTGCTAAGGAAAAACCCTAGACATACTTGTACTTCACAACCATCTTTCAGTAGAAAGTACTTCTTTGTAACATTTCTACGAGACCCTGCTCCTGCAGAACGTGATCTTGCCTTAGGTACCTCCTTGATAAGTGGAGCTAAATACTGCCGCTGCTTTTCTAAATCTTTCATCATCCAGAATCCATGGAACATCTCCCTCGCTTCAGCATTGCTGATGATCTCACTACACTCTAAGCAGTTCCAAGAACTAGTGTTTAGATGAATGCAGCAATTAAGATTCAGCAGTAAGTTAGATGTACTGTGACATTTCCACCTCATATCGCCAATGTCATTAGCTGCTGGACAAGCTATAGTTCTATTTCAGTTACACAGAAAATGGCGTACACATGCAGGAAAATTATATGCAAAACGAGCAGATAGTTGTCTCTGGTGTGTTAAAGCGTATTTCCAAAATTAGGTTATGAAGTTAGGAGTCAGAAGAACATAAGTGCCGTTACATTTTGCTATTCCTAAAATTGACACACACTTCTTCGAGGCAGAAGAACGTAAGTGCCAATACATCTATCTGTCATTTAAATAAACTTGTAACTTGGAGATACGCAGCACCTTATTCTCGCCAGGAGAAGAGCTGCAGATACGTCGTTTTGACACAACATAGAGCTTATTACTGTGATAATATACATTGAAAAAGCCAAAAACCCCATTTTTGGAGATACGTTCCTCTGGCTCTCACACGACGATATAATATATTAAATGTATGTAACAGTCATTGTATTATGTTTATATTATTGTGTACATGTATAATAATGTTATGTGAATGTATTACATAATTTAATAATGTAGGAGCTGTGAGAATAGAAGCCAAAAGTTGATAACAATGAGGTAACCTTGAGGCAATAATGAATTGGAAAGTTTAATAATGCTACTAGTAATTCTTGGAACAATAATGTAATATTTAAAACAGTTTATAAATAGCCAATCAACAACAAGAAAAAGCTTAAGTTAAATAAAAGTATTCTATTGGAGTAGGATTAGCCAATCAGAGACTTGAAATAGAGAAATTTGCAAATTCAAGCGGTAAACGCCAGTCGCTAGAAGACAACGTTCCCAGCCGGACGCTAGACGGCAGCGTACCTGAGCAGTTCATTCGCTTGGTACGTATTCAGTGTGGGACGAAAATTCATTAGGCGAGAATATTATAAAGTTTATGTGTTAAAAAGTGCACGTAATTAATAAATAATCTCACAGCTCTCTATATAAGTGAAGTGTTATTTAATCATGTGAAGGATTAATAAGAGGAGTTAAGTAAAAATTATAATTTATGTAAGCCTACATTCTTTAGTTGCATCACCACCCCCTTCTAAGAGATACATGTTTCTACAAATTAATACTGACACAGCCAAGGCAAACCTGAATATATATAATATTTAAAGAAACATAAAAATACAAAGTTCATTCCTAAACGTTGGGGCGAAGGCCACTGGAAACTTTGTATCATACGTGGTTGCAACTACTTCATCAAGTTTTGGCTTCCCAACAGTGGAACTACAATACAACTCCTACTTCAAATTGGCACCTAAACGTGGGGTAAATAATAACGTAAGGACAAATCAATTACTTCAAATTGGCTTTCCATATGTGGGGCTACAACTACAATACAAACAACCTTCTCACTGTTACAACTAATAATGCCATAGTTGGGGCTGTATTAAGAGCACCTATATGTCAACAATATTTTCCTCTGCATTCTTCTTAAAAAGGTTTTCTAATTTGTACATTTTCATCTTTCTTGCCCACACACCCATCCCATAGGTTATAATTGAAAAATATATATAGTTATATGTTATAATGGTATTCAAGGTATATTATATTTATATTATATTATTCTAGCTAAAATCTTCATTGTTGATTCAGCTTTATTGCAGATATATTCATTCTCTCTTCTAAAATTAAATTTTTCATCCAGATAAATTCCAAGATATTTAGCTTCTTTTTGACAGCAAGTGGTGTTTTTGTATTTAATTATTGGGTCTCTAATTAATTTTCCTTTTAATAACATGTAACTGGATTTATTGGGTGCTATTTGAAGCTTAGATTGCTTAAGTTATGCATCTAAATTTGTAGTTAGTTTATTAGAGCATTCTTCAATCTCATTTCTATTTTGTCCTTCTATTATAAATAATAAGCCATCTCAAATGCAATAGTTTTTAATACATTCATTTTGTCTTGTAAATTGTCCAATAGTGTTTCCAAAACAATGTCCCAAAATTCTGGTCCAAGGACTGAGCCCTAGGAACATCCCTTCATAATTTCTCTATGTATTGTCTTCATTCCTCTAACAAACTTCCTATCTCACAATAAACTTTCAAAATTTCATATAAGCATTTTGGATAATTTTTATCACGTAATCTCTTAAAAAGAACAGGCTGCCACAAGTTATCAAAAGCTCCAGATATATAAAGGATACTAATAACATATTTTGCTCTTGATTCTTTGGCTGTTATTAAATCATTAATTGCATCCTCTGATCTCCCTTTTCAAAAGCTGTATTGCTTTTATTCATACCAATCATTAATCTAAATTCTCTTAACTCTTTTACATATTCATGATTCAAATATTTTCCCCATAGCATAGAGACAAGTTTGTAGTTATCTTTATTTTTTCAATAATATAACATTAGCCCCCTTCCAACAATAAGGAAACCTTCCTTGCCTAAACAGTCATTTAAAAGTCTATGTAGAATTGGTGGTATTTCCTTTTCTAGTTGTATAAGAACCTCGTTGACAATTTCATCCATTCCAGATGCTTTTTTCTTCATTATTAGTCTAATTTCTGTTACATCAAATAGATATATAACCCTTGTATTAATACTGCTCCTTCATTTCATTCCTTTTTTTTCTAGCATGTACATCATGCTCTGTTGCTGTCAACAACTGGTAAAAGTTTATGTAACACCAAATTTACAGACTCTTTCCGGTTCTTAGTCACACATCCGTTTCCTTTGTTTAAAGTAACAAAAGGGGAAGGTTGTGCATATTACTTACAGACCTGGAAAATTCAGCAAATGGTATCTCTATTGATACCTTTAATAGAGATGCACTCTGGATTAAGTAGAAGGAAAAGAGTGCGAGTACAAAGACATTGTTTGTTCAGTTTTCTGAGACAGTGGAAGGGGGAGGTAAGGACATTGTATGGTCAGTGATTTTTTTTTTAATGGCGTTTTATTTATGGACACTCTAACTACTATGGTCCTTAGCATCCCATTCTATAATGGGTTTGAAAGGCCAGTAATTTTGCTCAGAGGCCTCTTTATCCGGCTTGAAGTTCTTTTACGTGCCGTAAATCTACGACACAGGACCACTGGCTTTACTTCCCTTCTGAAGGAAGCTATGCTAAGGGTTTTTATGTCCAAAAAAATCCATCGCCCTCCGCCAGGTTTGAACCTGCGACCTTGGGAACTAGAGGCTAGCACGGTACCACTAGTCCATGGAGGACGACACATGGTCAGTGCAGCAACTATCACAAAGAGCTGCCATAAGTAGTGAACTTGGGCACGAGCAACCAATTTTCTACCTTCCCCTTCCACTGTCTCAAAAGACTCTGAATAAAGAATAATTTGGGCAATATAGAAGTTACACAAGGACAATAAATTTTGCATTAAATGCACTGGTAATAAAGCACCAGACTGGGTATCAAACATAATAAGTTTAAGATAAGTCTGTAAACTAAGCTAAATTTAATTTATTTACAGATGATATACTAAAAGTAATTAGTAAGGAAAATAAATACTGCCCATAAAACAATTAACATAGGCATTGCAGGGTTACTTTTTGCTGACAATCTGGTAGCAGCGGCAATAAACCAGAGGTCATCAAAGCATTATAGTGTTTCCACTTCCACCAAGCACATCAAGGACACATAGGCTCATCCCCCCTATACACACTTTCCCTCCTATGCAAGTGCAGTCAACTGGTCACAGCTGATATATGAATGTATTTACTAACATTTTTGGTGTTTGGTACCCCTAAAATTATTCTGATAGCCCTTTTTGTAATTTAAATGTTATATTACTATTAACTGAATTACCCCATAATACAATCCCATATGATATTTGGGAGTGGAAGTATGCAAAGCAGCATGTTCTGAATACATCTATAGAAACTCTTTTCTTTAATTGATACATAACAAAATATATTTTACTCAGTTTAATGACCAGTTTTTCAATATGATTATCTCGACTTAAGTTATTGTCAATCCATAGGACCAAAAACTTTGTGTGAGTTTTGTTTTGCAGGAGTTTAGACTCAATTGTGATATTGCAGTTCTCAGAGGTCTTGAATATTTTATGATGGAACCTCATTGACACAGTTTTGTTTTCATTCACCACTAGCTTGTTAGATTTAAACCATTTAAGTAGCTTCTTTGAGGTGGTTAAGATGCTTTCTTTGAGGCTTTCCCTGCATTTTCCTGTAATGAATATGCTCGTATCATCAGCAAATAGTCATAGATACTTCATTGTTTTTTTAAATATGGGGGTAAATCGTTAATGTAGAGTAAAAAGAGCGGACCTAGTATTGATCCTTGTGGAACTCCAGATTAAAGGATTCCTTTTCCTGATTTTTTAACTTTTATTTCCGTTCCTCCAAGTTCCATATGCTCTACTTCAATCACCTGTTCCCTTTTGCTGAGATACGATTCAAACCAATTGAATTGTACCACTGTTGCTCTTCCTCCTGCAATCTTTTACATCACAAATGTCTAGAAGCTGCGTCGTCTAAGTATACAAGTTTGCTCATATAAGAAAAGTGTCATCTCTTGCTAATAACACTAGCTATTGTGATGATGAAGGTTTAAGGAATGGTATTAGGGTGAAAGGAGGCACTAATAAATAAAAGCTAATACTTCATACTTTTTGATGTAGATTGAGTCACACTTTTTTACACTCACCTTCACTAATTAAAGTTACATAAAACAGGACATTTTCGAGGGCATTCGTCCTCGTCGTCAGCGACTGGGTGACTCAATCTACATCATGATGAATACTTCACTGTTAATAATGCTTCTGTTTTTAATCTTTAACTTCATACTTTATTTGAACAATCAATACTACAATAATGAAATACTTTCCTTTGAAAGATCTATGCTTCAGGTATGAACTAATTCATTTCATAAAAGAACCTCTACATTTGAGCAATCAATACTTCATGGATAAAATTCTTAATTTGATCTACTCACAATAGTAAGTGTAGCAGTTCTCAATCTATCACTATTGCTCTGTATCCTAACGTGGAAGAAAGCAACAGTTATGCAAGGGAGGAACTGAGGTTTAAGTGCTTATGAGCAACTGATAGAAAGAATTTTTACACAATCAGAATAGAATTTTTAACAGAACCAGAAAAATATTTAGGGAAGCTTCAAGAGAAATTGTTTAAAATTGTGAGAAATGATTGGAGGGTAGCAATGAATAAGATAGGAGTTGAATAATTATTATTGCTTTAGATTGGATTTTTATACACCAGTAATTATGATGTTTATACATAGGATCAAAAGAAAATAAGAAATACACAGTAGAGCTTGTAAATTTTAAAAGAGTAATAGCTGTGTAAGGATTTTGTAATCTGAAATAATCATTAAGATAATGGAAAATAAATTCATTCATTCATCCAGCTACAGCAGATGAAAGTTGAACTTTGATCTATAGTTGTGACCATGCTGACATTGCTTCCATAGGTTATATTCACACTTATATGAAAAGATGCTTAGTTTTATTGGAATAAAACTTTATAATGCTCTACCAGATGAAGTAAAGAATATCATAATAATTGTAATAAATTTAAACAACTGTTAAAAGAGTGTTTGATTAGTAAATATTTCTACAGTATTCATGAATACCTGTATAAATATTTCTGTAAATAGTAAATTAGCTGTAATTTTTTAATTCCTTTTACTGGACTGCTTAGTGATTTTATATTCTTAAATTGTGTGTAAATCAAATTATAAATTGTCTTACTTATTGTTAACAGTTCATTGTATATATTACTGTATTACTTTGTTAACAATTCTTTGTATACATTACTTTCTTGCTTAGTGTATAACACCATACTGAATTGCAATTGAATTTGAATTCATTTACTGGTAAATGTACCATTATAAGCTTAACTTTTCTCTTGCCCATAAATGCCAATGTATCATGTGACCATATGTTATACAACCTTCATTATAGCATTGGTTACATCTTTTTCTACATAAATACCTAGTCCCCCTTCAAAACAAACTGCATTTGTAACCTGAACAAGAGTGGTTTTAGTATAAATTTAGGTGAATTAACACTTAATTTTGTGGTATACTTTCATTCCATAGGCCATGGAACAAATGCTGCCTCTACAGTTTATTCATTCTATCTCTGGCCCTGATGTTTCTTGTAACTCAGTGCTGCTGCTGATTTGTATCACTGTTACAATGACACATTATTGTCTGTGAGAAATGCATCTTTTGTTAATGTGCATATTATTATAACAATAAGCCTAATGTAGCGCCAGCTTTTCAGTTTTTTTTTAATTGACATAGAAAAATCCTCAAACATTGAAGTATCAGGGTCCCCTTCAGGCTGTTTAAATTATCACATAATACACAGGTGTATGAAAATAGCGTATGGAATTTTAAAACTCTTTTTATCATAACGTTTTCTTACATTTTTGCCACATGCTTCCAGAGAATGTTCTAGAAGGTGGCTGGTATGATAACAGCCTGGAAACAAAGATCTTGGTGCTATGCCAGCCAGCCTTTGCACCCTTCTTGGCATATAAAAGCAGAGTGAAAATTGTTGGTGTAGTCAGTAGTAAACCAGTGAGAGGAGTGTCAACATTACAGCGAGATTGGCCAGCTCAGGTCAGCCATATTACAGCAGAGCTTAAGCTGTATATCTTTGAATAGGACAGCATAATTAAAACTTTTGAGTCCCACGTTCTGCCAACCTTGGGAAAGGCTGTTATTTCTACAAACCTCGCTGGCATGGGAATATCGTCGGTTTATTATGCAGTACAGCTTTGAGTGAATGGAGGCATGCCATAGAAAGAAAACTGAACTGGAGTAATATCAACTTTGACTCAATTTACATAATTTATTAAAAACAAGCCAGCCAGCTACTAATGTTTAATAAAGGCTGTGACTATTGTTTAAAAGAAAGTAAATGATATAAGAAAGTGCTAGTAAAGCTGTAGTTTTGAATGAGTTACGTTTTGTTATTGTGGCATAGGCAAGATAGTTTTGGTTAAATGCTCCAAGAATGGCAAGATATATAAACAAGGACATTGCTATTTGTATTAATTGTTTTTAGAAGTTGAGGTAGCAGAGTATAAGATTTATGATTTCTAGATTTTCATGCTTTAAAAGTAAAATTACATAAGGGCGACTAGACGATTACAGTAACCATAGCAATAACAACATGGTAAATCACTGATGTATCCAGAAAACATTTTCACTTGTATTAACACAATGTACTGAGGTCATATGCTTCACACAGAAGGGCTGCAGCATAATAAAGGAAATGGAACACACACAAAGAGAGGACCAGTGATTGGTGCTATAAGGGAAACAATTTACGGCATTTCCCAAGAATTCAAAGTGAGGGACTTTACACTAAAGCACTGCTAACCTTAAAATGGGAATTAGTAGTTTCAAATCAGTCAGTAAACCAGTTCCTATTTTGAAACAACACAAGTTGATTAAATCGCTTTTCTGAGCTAATTATTGCATCATATTGTATTTAATGGGAAATTGTG
The DNA here is from genome assembly GCA_030765065.1 of Deroplatys truncata. Taxonomy (NCBI): domain Eukaryota; kingdom Metazoa; phylum Arthropoda; class Insecta; order Mantodea; family Mantidae; genus Deroplatys; species Deroplatys truncata. The sequence continues at coordinate 118,728,300 of CM060976.1, forward strand.
TTGTAAAAACAACAATTAATAAGTGTGGAACACTTATGTAAGCACTGAAACTATTCCAAATAAATGCACATGTGGAACATTAACAGCCTCTAATCAACCATGGATTGTTTGCTTTAAACTCACTAGTTGACGTCCTGCAAGATAATGCCTCTACCCTCAACGTAACAGCTGCAATTAACACCAACTATGGCCATATCTTTACCATGCATATATTTAAGGAGCAGTTGCTGGTAATGAATTAAATGAATGTTATCAAAAGTAACCCAAGAGCATACAGTATCTCATTTGCTATGTAACTGTGAAGCTCTCACAGTTCTTAGGGTTAAATACTTTAATCAGAAAAATATGCAATTGAAAGGATTTCAAGAAGTGCCTACTAAGAGACTTGCAGCCTTTGTGATGGAAGTAAAAATCTGAGGAGATTAAATGAAGGGAAGCAAAATTGGTCACAGTATATAGGGCATTTATTACCCTTCCTTTCCTTGATGCACAAGTTGACTACAGCACTTCAAATCATGACTGAATTCTTCTGCATGTAGCAGAGCTCAAATCTCGTAACCGAAAACCATTGTTAATAAAATCATTGCTGCAAACTGAAAAGGGTGCTGAATTTTAGTATTTATTGCTAATATGTAGCAAAATAGTTTGATTTATTGTAGATTTTAAAAATGCTATTCACATCATAGACTGGTGGTGTTGATATATACTCTCCTTACAATCCCGAAACATCAGGGTCAAGACAGTGATGAAACGGTAGCTCTTTCTCACAAAACTACTACTCTGCAATATCGCGTATATTTTCTTCAGCACAAAAAAAAAACTATTATGACTTAGATGACCAACAAAAATTACCCACATTATAGAAAACAAGATTTTCCTAATTCTGAAAGATGCTCAACTTTGATCTTGTGTAAATTCAATAAGGCCAGAATATAAAATTTCCCAGACAGTTCTACTCTTTGAAATAGATTCACTTGGAATGCTTTCTTTTCTCTTGCTGCTTGGCAGCCTTCTTCTTCATGATCTGAAGTTTTTTCTCAGCATTTACAATATTGATATTTGGCATTACAACCTTGGAATTACTGGATGTTGATACCACAGATTTGGATGAGGAGCAGCTGCTGCTCAAGGGCTTTGCTGATGCTTGTGATAAACCTTAAACAAGAAACATGCACAAATGAAACACATCCTGACATATGCAATATTAATCCTAGTATGATACATACAATTCTACAGAGGGTACATAGGTTCACATACCCTTGATAGAAATAAAACATATCCTTCACATACTTTATAAAATAATTAGGCTTTTGATATACAAAACATGTAACTGGCAAGACATTAGTCTATTATTAATAAGAGTTTTAAAGCAAAGAATTGAAGTTTAAGAAAGCACAAGCATGACAAAAATTTTGATATAATGATACTATAAAGTGAATAACATTTAAGGAAGTCATATTTTACTGTATTCAAAGTAATAACAATGGCAGTAGAAGTATATAAAAAGCTTGACATGTTTGTAATTAATGCATTCATTGTCTTAAAGGAACCACTAATTCTATACTTTTTCATAAGAAACATATGTGATATATCCTCACAAACACTAGCAAGGAGGCATTACATTACTTACTGTACTTCCACTGAACTGGAACATGAGTGTTAAACACAACTACTTGTGAAACCCCTCTGTTGATACACTTCCTCAGATTTGCATGTTTGTGGCAATTTTAAATAGCATTACAAACAGGTTAGTAGAAAGAGGAACACCAGAAAGAATACCAAAACATTATCCACATAGCCACCATGAATGGATATCAGAAAAAAAAAACACTAGATAAGAAGATAAAAAAGTTTGAAAGACAGAAATACATCCACTAAACGACTACTTTACTCAGACAGCAAAAACCACAAGCATATAGAAAGTTCACTTACCACCCTTGGACACATCAAACATTCAAAGGATTTTCAGGAAATACAAGATCACCCTGTCTCCACAGAATAACCACAATATACAGAAACTACTATGCAACAGAACAAAAGACCCTATCCTCTACGATAAATCAGCTAGTATATATCAAATAGTTTGTAATGACTGTAACCTAGTATGCATAGGAAGAACCAAAAGAAATCTTGAAATAAGACTTAAAGAGCATATGAGATGCATTTACCAAAAACAAACAGATAAATTAGCAGTAGCACATCATTTCCGGTCCTCAAACCATGAAATCATTCCAAACATAAAACTCTTAAAACCAATCAACAGCAGCAATGAATTGGACATCTGGGAAAAAATACATATCATCAAACACAAAAAAACCTAATGAATTTTGAACTATCGCCACTCAGCAGCCTTTGGAGGTTCATCAACCCAGCACCAGAGAACACCACTAACCACACACATTCCCCAGAAAATAACCGACAAAATCAGTTGGAAACATGCTGATGATGGGAGTAAACTGTTCTCCCGAAGTGCATTCAAAGTAAGAACCTTTTAGTGATAGTGTAACAACCTCCAACTCTCTTTATTTTAAATTATGACACATCACTGTTACTAGCTTCTCAATCTTCAAAATTAATTAATACTTCATTGTGTTTATAAACTTTCTGTAATTCTTCCATAAGATTTAATTATTACTTTATATATAGAATAAATACTGGAAATACCCATCCACACAAGAATATGTAAGTTTCAACTGCCATATTTTGAAAACAGTGCTAAAATGAGCAACAAACTTAGGCTTATCAACTGTTTTTGCAGGGAATGAACTAATATGTTTTCAAATGTACATACTTCCACAAGATTTGCTGCTTGATGTAAAATTTGAAGATGATGACTTGGTAGCTGAGGCTGTCAATGTAGCTTTTGTGTCGGCAGACTGTGGTGTTGTAATTCCAGTCAAATTCAATCCACTCATGTGCTTCTCCAAATTGTTGGAACTGCCACCCTATAAGCATCAGGGGAATGGTTTACTATGTTATATCATTACACTTAATTTGGAAACTGCAATTATTAAGGTTATCGGGATAAGCTGACATGCAACAACTGCTATTTTCATCTATGTTAAATGATTGTGCTGTAACCATTTCACCCTGCATATTCAAAAAAAGTATTCCTGAAAATTTAAGAATTCTGGTGTCTGTTTAATCTAATGAAAAATAATTCTTAGTTGCCAAATTGGTTTGTTAATTAGTGATAAGCTCGTTAAATTATTCTCTATAGCACTTAATTTTTATAAGTGATTTGGAATAAGTGGATAAACCTCAGTCCACTAGTCATACAAACATCTAGAAGTTGATAAAAACATAAAGAAACAAACAAGTACAATAGGGCCAAAGCAGCTGCAAATTGTAATAATACAGTATGTGGCAAAATAAAAAGTACTGAAGTTTGTGCATGTCTAATGCACTGAGTACTGTGTGAACAGGTTGTGATGCTATCTGTGGTGCTTAGTTGTATATGGAGTAGTGCAGTTTGCATGGCAATAATTGCACTCATAACAAAAGAGGTCTCTATCATCTATCAATATTTCTGATAATATGGAATGCAGCATTAGAATGAGCTTGGCCATATTAAAGAGCAATACCAGGGAGATTTAAAAAGGAGGCCATCAAGTAACATAACAATGTTAGCTGTCATCAAGAAATTTCATTGTACAGGATCATTCCTGTCAACAGAAGGGGATTACCAGATACCAAGGGCAGTCACCAGAAACAAGAATCATAAATGGCTTCTCCAACGGGTGATACAGTTCCCAAAGCATAGTCCATGATGAACATTGTTGAAATTTCGTGTGAGAGGTCTGTTCGGCAGATATTTAAAGCGATGGGTGGGATTTCCATATTGCACATAAATGGCATAGCATCTAAAACAAACAGATGAGTGTGCCCAAGTATAATATTGCACCCAATGTTGGCCATGGTTTATGAGGACTCATATTTCCTCTGCAACACATAGTTTCCGATGAAGCTCATGTTTACCTTGACTAAATCAACTGACAAACAACTCATTTTATAGGGTTTAAATGATCTGGTGAACATCACCAGTGCACTGGTTACAATTTTGTGCACCATATCTGAATATATTATGTTAGGTCCTCATTTCCTTGAACCTGATGCAAGGAATCCACAAACAGTAAACTGTTATTTTTGTTACAGCACTGACAACGGATGCAGCAGAATGGAGCTGAGGTGCACACCAGGAAACCTTCTGCAACAACACTTTGGAAATTGCTTGAGTCCCTATGGAATAGAATTTCTGTACCTTTCGCACTCCCACAATCTCATACGCCAAAAGCCTACTATTGCACTATGCTGAAAGAAACTGTTTTATGGCCAGATGTTCATCTAGAAGTATTTTCAGAATAAGAAAGAAGACAGTAATTTTTTGTGCTGTTGCAGTAAACTGTTGCAATTAACATCTTCAATAATCTACATGTACAGACCGTTATGAACAATACCTAAAGGCTGGTCCACAATAACCGAGAATGGTAACCAGAATAGGAATGACAAAGTTAAAAGACATGTGTTGTAATGCGAGCATTCACAATTAACAAGACGCTTTCCCAGGTCCTGGGTATGGGAAAGAAGACTTGGCCAAGTTTCAACTTTCTTGTTCGCATTTCCGGACACAGCATATTAGATCCACACTGCGCATATTAGACTCTTCTTCACTGTAGAAATTATCCAAGATGACCACGACATGAAGCAGTTGTTAGATCTCTCTGTTGAAGTTACGCATTTTATTCATTTGGGCAATTTTATTCATAATGAAACTTTGAGTACAATTTTGTTGTACACACAGCATTCATGTTCGTTTAGTTAGTGACAAAACAAAATCAACTAATTATAAGGGTAACATAATACAGTAGGTTATAACTTTAACACTTCCTCCTAAGCCATTCTATTATACATATATGTAAAGAAATAATACATATATTTTAAACTGATTTGACATATTTCCTTTCCTTTAATTTTTTTATACAGTGACACCTAATTTAGTACTTCTTTAGCTCGCTTAATATCTTGGTTTATCCAGGGTTTATTTGTGGGACATTTCACTTCCTTGGTAATTATGGGGCAGGCGATATCTAGGTAGTATTTGAAAATAGTATAAAATATCTCCCATTTAGCATGAATGTCATCTTTATTAAATACTTCTTTCCAGGTTTCATTGGATAGTAGGGAGCATAGACCATCTACACTTGCTTCATTTGTATTTCTAACTTTTACATAGCATTTCTGCTGTCGTGGTGTATAGCAATCAGTTTCTATACTTTGCACATAATGATCAGACAGAAGGCTTTTTATTATATTTGTCCGGTACATATTGACGGGGAGGTTTGTAATAATTTGATCTATTATAGTAGCTGATGTATCTGCTACCCTAGTTGGTTCATTAATTGTGAGCTTTAATTTAAACATATTTGTTATGTGTAATAACTTTTTGTAACTGCTGCTATTTTCGTCCTTATTTATATTAATATCGCCAAGTAATATTATATTCTGTGCATCATCTTAGCCTTTGCTATGACATCACACTGGCCATGTTGTGCCGAGTTAGACTAAGATCTTGCATCCGCCAAAATGGTGGCCAGCTCGAACACCTATTACAACCACATGGAGGAAATCGGTAAATTTTAAAGGTTTATCTGTGTGACGGTCCAGCATGATATCATAGTCACTGTTAAATACCTACTTTGGGAACCAGAGGTTCACAATGATCATAATATGGTCTGGCAAACTTTTATCTAGTTTGTATGTACGTTCTGCATTTTGTAAACTCTCAGAACAATTTATTGGCTTTCTTTTGTATGAAAGAATAGCTTCAAATAGTAAAATATTATTTAATGATGTCGTATGTCTGTAAGTTATAATTACAATGTTATATGTATTTATTTATGACTTCTATTAAAGCATATTCTAACAAGTAACAATTTGTGTTTTAATGAAATTCACATAATTAAACTAATTAAGTGAAACAACACTTCCATGCCAAATTATAAATTCTGGTTAAATTTATTAAACATAAAAGGTACCTCCAAGTGGCACTATTTGAACCTGTGATCTTCACCACTGAAAACCAACATGTACACTGTTGTGCTAAGAGTGCAAGTCACTGTACGCACAGCAGCACAAAGCAGTCATTTCAGCTGAAATTGATATGATGCAATGCAGTGGACAGTATTTATGGCATAGCCTGTACAACGCCGGGACTCCATAACTTCTCAATCCACAGGCTGAGAGGACTCATCCAGTATGTATATTGAAACTTTAAAACAATTACACTGATTAGAATTTCTGTTTTTAGAACAATGGTAAAGTTGAGGTATGGTGGCAGCAGTCACTCAAATGTAATGGCATACAATGATGCTGCAAACGTATTAATAATTTATTTGAATGTGGATGAAATTTTGACAGCAGCAAACATCCAAGAGTAATGACTTCTGTGGTGCTGCTACTCTTGAAGCCATACTCGCATGATACTAAATATTAAACTGATTAAAGTTGAGATTACAACTATAATTTAAATATACAAAATCATCTGCATAAGTGAGCACAAAATATTACACCATCCAGGAGTGTGATATAACACACATAGCTAAAGCTAATACTTGGAGCTATTCCACAAAATGGCTGCCTAGCACATTCCAAAATTTTGAAGTATCCTCTTTTAGAAAAGCTTTTAAGATACAATAAATCTATTGCTACATTCAGCCTTTATAATTCTTTACCCATATGCTCCAAGCCCTGGTTTTAATGAATTCAGCCGAGAGAGAGAGAGAGAGAGAGAGAGAGAGAGAGAGAGAGAGAGAGAGAGAAAGAAAAGAAAATGCAAATACCAAGACATGTGTGAATCTAGAAAATTGGATATTACAAACCCTAATGGGAGGCTTGCCTCCAATGCCTGAATCAAAGTACAATTTACAACCAAAATGCATATCGCACGATACTTAGCTCAACATAAAGTCCTAGTTCTTCCATGCGAGAATTTACAATGGCCCTTTGGCCAGGCAACTGACTAAAGCCCCTTCTTCATCGAAGTTCTACTCAAGACTCTTTGTTCACTTTGGCTGGCAAGCAAGCTCCAGCTGGCTGGAAAGAGGGGAAGAGCAGGAGCCAATCACAGTATGCCATGTAAACTTGACCGTGAGGTACTGCGACCAAGCCTAGTGGCTGTTCAGAGAAACTTGCTCTTGTCACAATGTAGACAACTGCGGTGGTTACTTTGTTATATTTATTTATTTTGTTGAGCCCCACGTTTGGGAGCCAATTTGCGACGGTATTACTTATAATGTTTGTGTATTTGTGTTTACTCCACGTGGTGAAGCCATTTTGTGACGTGATTCTTTGTTAAGTTTGTTAGCTCCATCTGGTGTTAGCAATTTGTGGCAGTATTAGTGTTTGTTTAAAAAAAATGCTACTGTTATTTTATTTAATTTTGGTTCACTGTCCTCCGGCTAGCTATGATCTTTTTGGTCGAGCACTTCTCTTTATACAGGTTGTGTAAACGGAAAGGAATCTTTTATCCAAAGATAACACTGATAAAGGAATTTGTTTTACACTTTTATTGTTGAACACATTCACTATCACAATTTACACATTGATCTTGACACTCGCCAAACTGAAACTGTTATAATAACTTATTTACTGATCATTCTTAATTCACGTACTTCAACTTTTTGTATCATTAACTTTACAATACTTGAGATTTTTCATAACTCTGATACGCGTAACTTGCGAATCGATAGCCGACGTATAATATTTCTGCTGGACTGAAGGCGACGTGTAGCCTACAAATATTTTCGGTGAACTGACGGACTGAAGTGTAGCATACAAATATTTTCGATGAACTGATGGACTCAAGGACTTTACCTCTAACCTAGCCCTTTTTGTACTCCTACTATATGCCTAAAGATTATAACTGAGTTGCTATTGGCTAATAAAACGCGCCAACATTAGCGTCTATTTTTATATCCAATGAAAATTATGAATACATATGCTCTAGGGAAATGTTCCAGAAGATTCTAAAAAAAAAACGCGCCAACATTACGTAACTTCCTCGTCTCTAATAATGATAAACAGCTCACCCCCTCGCTGCATTATTGCACGCTATTATTGTCAGTTTCAGTAAGGCAGTATAGACCCACTTCTCAACAATAATTATAATCAACAAACATCTCAAATCAATGTCACACAAAAATGCATATTCATAATATAATCATTCTTTACATTTAAATAATTTATGATACAAATTACTGCATCACAACATCTTAAGACATAAGCAGAGATATACAACTCTACTCTCTGGTTCGCTCTGCTATTAACAAAGCGACTAAACAGAGAACTGGTTACCCTGATTCCATTACAGTGAAGATACGGCCAGTAGAGTAAGTGACATACAATCGTCACAGACTCCCTCTCCACAGGAAAAAACTTGACAGAATATTGTTTTCCTTCCAAGGCCATAAGCTTCAACTTAGCCAAATTCATTTGAAGTAACCATAATAATTCCTGTGGTTACTGTATGTAAATTTCTAATGGATGAAAGTTTGGCACCATATTTGTTTACACAGAAGCTAACATCTTATTTTCCAATATGATGAATCCAGGCATTGAAAGAGCTAGGGGTTAATATTTAAATTTAAAAAACTAATCTTTAACTTAAAAATCCCACTAGCAACTGAGAATCATAATATGAAATTTACAAACACATTAAAATCTGGTCTTAGAGCAATAACTCACAGTTGAAAGTACAATTTAACAATACATCAAGATTTCAACTGCAATACATGGGCTTTAGTACATTTATTTGACTCTTTGTGTTGCATTAAAACAGAAACAGGTGATATAAACTTTTAATGACATAAGGACCAACATACCTCAATGCAAGCTTCACTGTCAACTTATTTAGCTTACTTGATTTCGGATGAGCCGTAAGATACACTTCATCACCCACTTTGTAATTTGGGTCTTTCGTATTTCTATTATAATACTGCTTAGTTCTCAAATGAGCTAGGCTCAAATTAGCCTTCACTCTATTCCACGTTCGACAAATATCCTTAGGAATAAACTTATCTAGCAAGATATCACTCAACTGCCATATATTAGCCATGAAGCAATTAGGAGGGAAACTCATCATAAGTTCTAAAGAGCAATGCCCATGTGATCCATGTTTAGCACCATTAAAAGCAAACTGAAACCAATACAAGTTCTTATCCCATGCTGTTTGACCTGAATGGTGGTAGACAATCAACACTGCTTTCAAGTTCCTATTCACCCTTTCACTGAGAGAGGGTTTTGGATAATAAGGAACAGTAAAGACAATGATTAACTCCTTTTCTAAAACAAAATGTTTGCTACATATGAGCCTTAAAATGAGTTGCATTGTCCGTAACAACTTTTGGCACACCAACATTGGCCAAAATCTTCCGTGGTATGCAGTGCATTCACTTCCCATGTGGGGAAAAGCCATGCATATTAATAAAAGCATCCACCACAACCAGGATATACTTGTTATCAGACTTACTTCTCAGAAAGGGACCAATGTAATTTAAGAAGAGTTTCTGCACAGGATGGTCTGCAAGATTAGAAGAAGAGAACCCCAATTGTGTATTTTGGGCAGGTTTGCTCATTTTACACAAGCTTTAATACAGGTGTGTATGTCCATATGCATGCCCTTCCAAATGAAATTAGTTCTCACTGTGGCAAGGTTTATATACACATCTTGATGGGCTCCACAAGGGCCTTCATGGTAATAACAAAAGATAAATGGAATTAATTGTTGAACTACAATCCTTCCATTAACCTGACTATCCTTACAACATAAGACATCCTTATTAATATAACATTTCCCAATTCTTTCACCTGACCTAATGCGATTCAAGATGGGCAAAAGTTGAGAATCTTCACACTGGTATTTAACAAGATCACCAAATGCAAATGGATAATTCTCCAAAACACCCATGTAGCACAAATGGAGCAGTTTGTTCTGTTTCAGGCTCAACTGGATCACTCTGAGAAACATTCCCTTCATACATACTTGAAAGAGCATCAGCGATGGAATTAATTGCCCCTCAAATGTGATGAACCTCGAATTTGTAAGAGGAGATATTCACAGCCCACCAAGCAAGATGTTCAGACCTCGTGGCCTGGCCAGAATTACCTGGCTGTCCATTTCTAACATAAGGTGAACATGTTCCAAATAGAACTTAAATTTCTGTAAGCCCTATAACATGGTTTAAGCCTCCAATTCTAAACAGAATAATGCTGTTCAGATTCAACGCTCATGAAGCATAAGCAATGGCCTTTCTTCCTTCATCATCCTCCTGAAAGACACATGATATTGCAGAACCACAGGCATCCATCTGCAAAACAAATCTTTACCCAAAATCAGGGATCGCTAAAACCGGTGGGGAAATCAGAGCTGATTTAAGTTGCTCATATCCCTCCTGTTGTTTCAGCCCCATTTGAATTTAACATCCTTCTTACAAAGCTTATTCAAATGCAAGGCATACTTAGCATAGTCGGGAATGAACTTTGAAAAATACCCAACAATACCCAAAAATCTCAATATTTGTGTAGAAGAGCAAGGAACAGGAAATTCACAGATAGTTTTGGTTAAATCTCGCTATTTGCTTAGAAGAGCAAGGAACGGGAAATTCACAGATAGTTTTGGTTCTATCGGGATCCACTCGAATACCATTTGATGACAAAATGTGCCCCAGAAATTTCAATTCAGAAGTGGCATATCAAACCTCATCTGGATTAAAGTTAAGCCAGCACTCCTAAGTCATGACAACACTTCAGAAATATGTTGAATATGCTCATAAAATGTTTCCGAATGAGCACACAAATCATCCAAATAATGGAAAATAAATCTGTACTTTACATCACTCAATATAATGTCAAGTAAACAGAAGACTTGAGCACCCACTGTAATTACAAAAGGTACCGATGTAAACTCAAATAGACTAAAATCTGTTGTAAAAGCAGTGTATTTCCTCGAATCTTTAGAAAGAGGAGTCTGATAATAAACAGAGTTCAAGTCAAATGTAGTAAAGTATTTAGCCTTTAAAAGCCAAAGAAACTATAGTGCAGGCGAAGCAAAGGTACCTGTTGTACTTCTATTTGCTGATTCATTTGACTGTAATCAATCACCAATCTAGAACTTCCATCTGGCTTCGAAACTAGAAACACACGTGATGAATAATTTGATTGTAAGGTCTTATTACACCCTTCTCCAACATTTCATTAATAACTTGTCTCATAACATTCATTTCATGAGGAGCAAGCCTATAGGGAGTTAAACACACTGGTTTCTGATTAATTAGTTGAATAGAATACTCCATTAAATGAGTATGCCCAAGTTTAGGAGTCAGTACCTTGGGAAATTGAAACAAAAGCTGTTGCAATTCACGCTTTCTCTCAAAACTCAAATGTGACAATTTGTCATCCCAAGTATCTGCATTAACTAAAAAATTCCCTGCAAACACTTGCTTGACAAACAATCCATCAATTTAAAAGGGATTAAGAAGAGAAATACTAATTTTCACCTCATGTTTAAACGCAAAGCAACTTGTTGATTAGCAATATCAAAAGGCATTAGCAGAGATATATATCTCTACTCTCTGGTTCGCTCTGCTACTAATGAAGCGAAGCGACTTAACAGAGAACTGGTTACTCTGATTCCATTACAGCGATGATATGGCCAGATAGTAAGTGATGTACAACCTCACACTATACATGGGTTTTAATTTAATTTTGAATTGTTTAGTTTGCAAATGAACTTTTCAATCTCTTCCTGATTAGAACTGGCTATGAGTTCATCATCTACATATACATAATATGCAACATTAGCTTGTTGCCATTCTTTTGTCTCACAAAACACAAGGACTCGCTGTACTAATCTGGAACCCTTTATTTGTCATGAATTGTACTAGATGCTGGTTCCAATACCTAAATGATTGTTTCAAACCATAAAGACTTTGTTTTAATTTGCACACTCATCCAGATCCATCATCAAATACTTCTGGCTGTTTTTATACATACTTTCTCCAGAAGAGAACTACTTAAAAAAAAAGCAGTCTTTATATCAAATTGATGTAATATTAAGTTTTCTTCAGTAGCCAGTACCTTGCAACAGGGCTTATGGTCTCTTCATAATCTATTCCAGCCATCTTTATATGTCCTCTGACAACATGTCTTGCTAGAAATTGTTGAATATTTCTATTCTTATTAAATTTCTTCCTTAGTACCCAACTATTCTGAGTCACCTTTGCATTTTCTGAAGCTTAAATTAGATCCCAGGCATCATTTTCTTCCAAAGCATTTAATTCTTCTTGCATAGCTGCCAACCATTCTTGTGAATTTGAATTCAATATTTCATTGTAAGATTGTCATTGTAAGATTGTGGGTCTTCTATATCAATTGTCAGTTTGTGTGCTGGTTACCAGGACGGTTTTCTTGTCTTTCTTTGTGAATGTTATTGCTCTAGGCATTTGTTTCCTTAATTTTCTTTCATCTTCTGTGAATTATATTTTCCTTCTGTCTTCAGGATCATTTCTGTTCCATCAGAATCCTTGTAATTTGGCTCAAATTTTCCTCCAATTTCTTCTTCCTGATTTGATGTGTTGATTTCCTTGGAACCTTGCAGTGTTGACATACTAAGCATACTCTTTATGCATATTTATTCTGGTTTAAAAATGACATCATGGGCATTCAGTACTCTTCAAGTGATTTAACATAAACTTGATAACCATCTTTCACATTCAGGTATCCAGCCATTCGACCAAGTACACTTTTATTGTAAAATTTATTTCTAAATTGTTTAAGAATATATGCATAACACTCTGTGCCAAAGATACACAAGTGGTCCAGTCATTCCAAAGCTCATATGGCGATTTCCCTTCTAATGAAGTTTTATCAGTGTGATTCAGTAGGTGAACAGCAGCTTTGGAAGCCTCAATCCACATGAAACATCTTTCACCGACATTGTGGACCTTGCTAGCTCCACAATCGTTCTATTTTCTATTTCTGCTGCCCCATTCTGCTCAGGTGTATAGGGTGCAGAAATTACTGCTATGCTATGTTCTCCTAAAATTCTATTTGTTTCCTCACAGTGAAATTCTCTCCCACTATCACATCAAAATTCCTTCGCTGTGTGTAGATGCTTCATTCAAAAATACTTTCGGACCATTTGAAACTCATTCTTGTGTTTGATGACAATATCCAACAAAATTCACTGAAATCATCTTTAAAACGAACAAAATATTTTTCTCCTTGCATCCCATTGGCTGATATAGGACCACTGACTCAGCATTAATGGCTTCACCAATAATGTTGATCTTTCCTGCATTGATTTAAAAAGTTTACAATGAGTTTTACTCAAAGCACATCTATCACAGAAGTTTCAACTTTCTGGTACCTTAATATCCATCCATTTTGTTCAGCATCTTTTGAGCATGGTGCTTGTCTTGATGACCCAGTCTTTCATGCCACAGCTGCAATGTTTCATAGAAGATGCAACATTACCTTGAATTGGATCTAATGAGATCATAGCACGCATGTCCATTGTGTAAGCATCTGTTGTCCATTTTTCTCTAGCTTTAACCTTGCCTCTTTTTTAGTATTAAATATCCATGTTCTATTGTCACATTGAGCCCATGTCCTGTAGTACTTTGAACTGAAAATAGATGCCATTCAATGTTAGGCATGTACCATACATTTTCAAGATGTTCCATTGACCAACATTTCAACATTTACTCGTCCGCTACCAAGTGCTTGAATTGTCTCCTTGTTCACAATTTGTACATTGACTGGAAATATAAGTTTCCCATAACTTGCAAAATATTGTTTGTTTGCCATCATGTGGTGAGTTGCTCAGAATTGCATAGCCAGGTATAAGATTTTGCACACCTATATCTTGCTGAGAATGCTCTGTCATTTCTTATCCCATTCTGCCTATTTTCACTTGTAGTTTCTTGCTTATTTTTCTTTAATTATTTAAAGAAACAGCAATCTCTTTTCAGATATCCAAATTTATTACAATGAAAACAGTTTTATTTTCTTTCATATTATCCACCTTCTTTGTCTCTTGTATCTGGTCTTAACTTTAACAATTGTTTTGAAGAACGAGCTGTAAATGCACTTGTATTAATTGCAGCTCCTGTTACTTGTCAACATTTCCCAATTGCGCACAACTTTTCATTTAAGTTGTTCGTTGTCCATTTACTGTCATCCAAGGATTCCCAAACATTGCTGAATTCTTGATTTTTTTTTCTTTTTTTTTTTTTAATTTTTTGCTAAAATCCTACCATGCAGTAGCTTGACCAAAATGCTGCATGATCCATGTCAACAAAGTTCCGCATTCATGCCCAAAAACAATTTTTCAACTTTAGTAACACATGACTTAACTTCACTATCAGGTTCACATTTGAAGTTTGAAGAAATCAGTCACCAATAAACTCAGTCTCTGTATAATGTTCTGTTTGTAAATAATCACAAATTTATCCCATATGTCTTTAGCTGAAGTATGTTAGGAATAAATCAGCCACCAACTGACTGAGTGCACTTGCAATTAACGTCACAGCGTATGCATTGTCACGTCTCCAATCTTCAATGAGTTTCTTCCCGTTGCTAGTCACTTGATTCTGAGCAACCAGACACTGTCATTTGCCATGCCAACAAGCTTCTCGATTTTCACTTTCAATTCCATTATAATTCTAACCTAGTTCCACAATTATGATGCATTCAATGCACTGTGATACATATTTTCTCTACCAGCAAATTAACAGGAACATGGTAATATCACCAATCTGGGGCTTGTTATTGACTGGTACCTGATTACATGTATAACTCTTAACTACTCATCCAGAATTTTTTACTATGTGTGAACTGGGCCTATAACTGTTGAAGTTATGCATTTTAAATAATAATTTGGGTGATTTTATTCATAACTGAAACTTAATTTGAATGCAATTTTGTTGCACACAGCATTCTTGTTCCTTTGGTTACTGTTGCAATTAAGTACAGAATCAACATAATACAGGCAGGTTTATATCTTTAGTACTCACTCTAGTCTCAAGCTGGAAAAATACAACTGGAAGAAATTCTAGCATATGTGTGTCCTAACCTCAGATCCTGACACATGCAAATCCATTGAGCATTGGTTTTCCTAGCAAAAGTGTCATCTGCAGTTTGTCTACATGCATCCTATAAGTAATAATCTATATGTGTATGCTCAGAAAAGTTAGTTTTGGTTAAAAAGGGAAACATCTATAAAATAATTAATCATTCATATAAATGAACATTTCGTGCAGCCAAGCTATACCTGCTGCACATGGAAAACTGGTGTCCTGGCACCATGCTTTCTTCAGTCAGAATATTGGTTTACTGGACCTACAGATCACTCGCTACCTATTACAGCTCCTCTAGCATGCTGAGTGGGCATTGGTCCAGTATCCACAACCGTATGACATTGCCGCACTACTATTCTGCAGCATGTCCTCCTTGATTATTGATAGTGCAAAGATCAAACACGCTTATTGCTGATATTCACTGACAATTTTTCAACACATTCTTATCTTTGTACCTTACAGAAGAGCATCCTTATGTTACAACTGAGGCTAACACCACTCTCTATGAAAGATGCAATTTTCATCCTTTCCCTCAGCTTTAGTATACAGTTTTTATAATTTTTATTTTTAATGTTCAGTTCAGAATGCTCATTCTTTATATTAAAATTTCTTCTGTAAACAAAAAATAAATATTACCAAAACTCAGTCATTTTTCCAAAATAAAACAAGCAAATTATGAAACTGCCAGTGTTTTGCAGGAAAAGTTGCAATCCAACTTTGTCACATACGAGGGTAGTCCCAGACGTACCAGACCTGACATATATATATATATATAAGGTTGTTTCAAACAGATGACTATGGTAGAAAGTACCGCTCTTATAAAGCTTAAGTTTGAAGTTTGATGATGCTACGTTGTTTAGTAATTGTTTGGCAGCCATTAATAGTGAACTCTCACAGCGAACTTGTAAAAATGGATAAACCTGGCCAACGTTATGTGATACATTACTATGAGACGGTAATTTGTATCACAAATTACTTTAATGTAAATAATTATTTTTAATATGAATATGTATTTTTGTGTAACATTGATTTCAGGGGTTTAATAATTGTAATTATTATTGGTAAATAATAATATACGGCTCTACTGAAACTGTTAACAATAACACAATACTTTAGCAAGGGGGTGAGTTGTTTATCGTTACCGGGAACCAGGAAGTTACGTAATGTTTCGCGCCTTTTCAGTGAAAAAAGCTTCCAGAATGTTCTATAAAAGTAATATGTATTAGTGGTTTTCATTGGATAGTAAAATAGACGCTAATGTTGGCGCGTTTTATTAGCCAATAGCATTTCATTTATAATCTTTAGGTGTATCTTAAGGCAAGCCTATAAATAGCCAGGTTGAGGTAGCGGGTTCCCCAGTTCGGCAAGATTCTCAAAACATTACACATCGTCTCCCAGTGTTCAACAAGATTCTCAACATATAACACGTCAGCTCCCAGTTCAACAAGATTCTCATGTCGGTCTCTAAATTCATCAAGTTACGCGCAGCAGAAGTACGAGAAATCTTATAAAGTATTATACAGTTAAATATATAAAGTTGAAGTACGTGAGTTAAATGTGATAAGAAGTTATTATAAACAGTTTCAATTTGGGCGAGTATCCAAATTAATATGTAAATGTGTTAGTGCACGTGTTCGACAATAAAACATTATAAAACACATTTCTTCACTAGTAATTTTTGGATAAACGATTCCTTTCCGCTTCACACCCTTCAAGAGAAACATGTTCGACCCTAAATAGCTAGCCGGTGGACATTTAAAATTCATGCAAATTGCTAACGCCAGAGGGATCTACGGACCAGACCAAAACCAACGAGTGACGTCACACAAGATGGCAACGCAGAAGTCAACATAACATTCTCCCATTATATTGGCAACCACAACGTGGTGCTATAAACACGTAAAATTTGTTATACCTTCAAATTGGCGCCACCAACGTGGGGCGAAGTGACTAGGAAAGGAAGGCGAAGTGACCAGGAAAGGATCAGCATAATCAGGACGTGGAACGAAAGCAGCAGTAAAATGATCTACAAGACGCAGATTCCAGAAATAAGGAGCGACAAACGACGCGGATAAGTGGACGCAAAAACATCGAGACAACGTAGATTCATCATAAAACAACGCAGAAGCGACATACAAATCTAGGAGAAAGGGGCAGAACGCTGGACATCAAGGCTACATCAGCAGACAGCGTCACAAAAGGTCAGAATATAGCAATTTTTTTTTAGAAAACGAAAAACAATGGCTGCAAGTAAAACAGAAGAAACAATGATGGAGGGAGATAGTGTAACAGTTAGCTGTAAGTCAATACAGGTTACAAAAAAAAGTTCGAACAATGTAATATTGGAGGGAGGAAATGTTAGTGCAGAAAGTAAGAATAGAATAGCAGGAAATATTAGTTCTGATACTAGAATGATTATGGATATGATAAAAAAGATTCATGAGAAAATGAATAAGAATCATAGGGAATTGAGAGAAGCTATAAACAAAGATCATAGGGAATTGATAGAAGCTATGAGAAAAGATCATAGGGAATGGAGAGAAAGTATTGGTAGGAGTAGTGAGATATTAGAGCAAAAAGTAGATCAAAGCAGTGAAGAAAGTGAAAAGAAAGTTATGAAGCTAGATAGTAGTATGCCAGAAATGAGAGATGAAAATGAGAAAGTAATAGCAAGTGAGATAGGAGAAATTGCAAAGAAAATGCTAGACATGAGCAGGGAAAGAGATAACAAAGAAAGTGAGGTTAATACTAAAAGTAAGGTTAATGTAGAATGTACAGAGTTAGGAAGTCAAATGAGTAGTATTGCAAGTGAGATAAGAGAGACAAAAGAGGTTATGAATGTAGATGTAAATCAGGCGCAAGTTAATTTCAGAGGGGAAATATCAGAAATACAGAATGAGTCAGTAATGCAAAGAAATAAACAGTACCAAGATGTTCAAATTGAAAACTCCAGTCCAGTACAGTTTAGTACAGATTTTTCAGAGTATTCTCAGATTAAAAAGATAGCAGATGAATTGAAAATGAAAGTTGTCAAAAGATGTATTGTTCAGGAAGCTTTAGATGATTTTCAAATGTTATCATGGGACGGAATGTCAACTGAATACAATAGGTTATTCATGAACAAAAATTTGAAGGTTAGGTTACAGCTACGAGTAATGTTTAGCCACACACAATTTGATCCAGGAGGGTAAATAGCAATGTGATGTAAAGTAAATGCTGGATAGTTAAAGACGACTTGCAGAGAAATGTATTGGAACGTAAGAGGGTTAACTATTTATATATATATCATTTGAAAAGAGAAATAAATTATAAAAAAAAAAAAAAAAAGAGAGAAATGTTTATTTAAAAAAAAAAAAAAATAAATAAATTAAATTTTTAGTATCTGTAACAGTATTTGAAAAGAAGAAGGTAATAATTGAAACTTAATATGATATTAAAGTAAAAGTACGTAAATACAATTCCAAGAATTAAAAATTAAGAATGCAAAGATTGAAACTTAATATGATATTAAATTAAATACAATTCAAAGAGTATTGTTAAAATAAAATTCAGAATAACAAAAAAATTGGTAAATATAATTAAAAAAATAATTGAAACAAATACTTATTTAACAAACAGAAAATGTGACACAGTGCCTAGATTTAAGAGATGTAAATATATGTAAAGGGTGAATATTTTGGTAAATATGTATAGTAATTACAAAACAATTCTTGAATTGATAAATTTTTGGTAACAATATAAGAAAGTAAACCATTTTTTGTAACACTAGTTAAATAATTTAGGGTAAAGTATTTGCTATAAAAAAAAAAAATTTTGTGATGTCAGATTAATATCTAAATTAATTAAACCAGAGCCAGTAAGTAGTGGCGAGGTAAAACATATGTCGTGTGTTAAATGCGTGTGAAGTGTCAAGTGAAAGTGATAACGTGTGTTCCAAGATTTAGGAGACTAAAAACAAAATTATAAAATTTCCAAGCAGGATATAAATGTTTATAATTATGTTTCTAGTGGGGCATATGAGACGGTAATTTGTATCACAAATTACTTTAATGTAAATAATTATTTTTAATATGAATATGTATTTTTGTGTAACATTGATTTCAGGGGTTTAATAATTGTAATTATTATTGGTAAATAATAATATACGGCTCTACTGAAACTGTTAACAATAACACAATACTTTAGCAAGGGGGTGAGTTGTTTATCGTTACCGGGAACCAGGAAGTTACGTAATGTTTCGCGCCTTTTCAGTAAAAAAAGCTTCCAGAATGTTCTATAAAAGTAATATGTATTAGTGGTTTTCATTGGATAGTAAAATAGACGCTAATGTTGGCGCGTTTTATTAGCCAATAGCATTTCATTTATAATCTTTAGGTGTATCTTAAGGCAAGCCTATAAATAGCCAGGTTGAGGTAGCGGGTTCCCCAGTTCGGCAAGATTCTCAAAACATTACACATCGTCTCCCAGTGTTCAACAAGATTCTCAACATATAACACGTCAGCTCCCAGTTCAACAAGATTCTCATGTCGGTCTCTAAATTCATCAAGTTACGCGCAGCAGAAGTACGAGAAATCTTATAAAGTATTATACAGTTAAATATATAAAGTTGAAGTACGTGAGTTAAATGTGATAAGAAGTTATTATAAACAGTTTCAATTTGGGCGAGTATCCAAATTAATATGTAAATGTGTTAGTGCACGTGTTCGACAATAAAACATTATAAAACACATTTCTTCACTAGTAATTTTTGGATAAACGATTCCTTTCCGCTTCACACCCTTCAAGAGAAACATGTTCGACCCTAAATAGCTAGCCGGTGGACATTTAAAATTCATGCAAATTGCTAACGCCAGAGGGATCTACGGACCAGACCAAAACCAACGAGTGACGTCACACAAGATGGCAACGCAGAAGTCAACATAACATTCTCCCATTATATTGGCAACCACAACGTGGTGCTATAAACACGTAAAATTTGTTATACCTTCAACCTGGCCAACGTTATGTGATACATTACTTTCATTTGAAAGGTCTTAGTCTAACTAATATTAATGCTGAGCTAGATTCTTCTCTGGGGGAGTCTGTTCCTTCATTTACAACAGTAAAATATTGGGTGACAGAGTTTAAGTGAGGCCGTACGAGCTGCCAAGACGAACATCGCAGTGGTCAACCAAATGAGGTGACCACGCCAGAAATTGTAAAGAAAATCCACAAAATGGTATTGGATGACTGTCAACTGAAAATACATGAGCTAGCAGACATCATAGGCATTTCAAAAAGTGCTGTACATCTCATACTAACTGAAAATTTAGACATGAAAAAGCTGTGCATAAGATGGGTGCCGCGTTTACTTACAATGGAACAAAAGTAGCATTGTGAGGATGTTTCAGTCATGTGTTTGGCAATGTTTCGCTGCAATAAAGTCGAGTTTTTGCATCGATTCATAACCATGAATGAAACATGGATCCATCACTCCACACCCGAACAGTAGAAACAGTGGATTGAAAGGGGAGAATCGGCTCCAAAGAAGGTGAGACAGTTCCATTTGCAGGCAAGGACATGGCGTCAGTTTTTTGGAATGTGTGTGGAATAATTTTCATTGATTATCTTCAAAAAGGAAAAGCAATCAATGTCGAGTATTATGCAAACTTATTGCATTTGAAGGATGAAATCAAGCAAAAATAGTCGCATTTAGTGGAAAAGAAGTTTTTGTTTCATTAAGACAATGTACCAGTTCACACATCCATTATCGCCATGGCCAAAATCAATGAGTTAAAGTTCGAATTGCTTCCTCATGCACCCTATTTGCCAGATTTAGCCCCCTCTGATTATTTTCTATTTCCAAAGTTGAAGAAATAGTTTGGTGCTAAAAGATTTGCCAACAGAGAAGAGCTGGAGTCTGCAGTTGATGGTTATTTTGCAAAACTCTATGGTTCTCAGTATAAACAGGGTATCGAAGCTATTGAACATCTCTGGGAAAAGTGTATCGAGCTGAAAGGAGACTATGTAGAGAAATAAAGATGTTTGTTCCCAAAATTTTTGTGTTTTCTTTGTTAGGTCGGGTACTTCTGGGACAGCCCTCATAGCTGCCACTTATATCAGTTGCACAAGGCCATATGATACTGATCTGTTATTGGTCATGCAATTTACACTCTTACATTGCATTGTTATGTTGCTGGTGTTGCATCATTCTGATTGCTCCATTAAATGTAACAAATAAGCATGTGCTGTAGTGAAATATATTCTCCTGTACCAGAGGATAAATGTTAAAAGAGCTTATTTTAACAAGGAAGATTTGATTTAACTCATTTGCAATGAATACATCTCCCTCTCTCTCAAAATCAGCTCTTTTTTACTTGAGATAAAAGAAACATTTGCTGTAAAAAAACACATAATATTTAAGGGGAGATGTCAATGAATATGCAGTATTTTACCAAAATCTGCCTGCTTCCCTTAGTTTTTTGATAAAATGTATTTATTATGAAACCAATAAGATGATTGTGCAGATAAAAATCTACAGTAAAACCTATCGAAGTATTTTGGCAAAAATTGATTTATGAATGTTTGAAATTTAATTTAATTTGTCTACCATTTTTGTTTCCAAAATCCAGTTAATCACTGGTTGCAAAAGTCATGTGACACTTCTGGTTTACTGCACATCTAGCAGACAACTGCCTTCCTAGCTGAACCTAAGTCAAAATAAGGCCCATCTTCTTGTTTACAACAGTTAATTTCAAAATTGCTAGTATAAAAAGTTTTAGCATCACATAATGCAAAAATCTTTATCCCATACTTGGCAGGTTTATTTCGCACGTACTGTATATAACTGCAATGCCCCCAGAAAGCTCAAGTTTCTCATCAATTGTGTTGAACTTCCCAAGACTGTAGGAATTTCTGCAGTTTAGTATAAATGTTTCAACAAATTTATGCACAGCAGCCAGTTTTATCAGTTTTTATTTTCCCTGGTATGGTGCCTTTATCATCAAATTGCAGGAGCCAAAGCAAGAATAAGAATAGCTAGTAGCTCATGCAAGTGTGGCTTCCTTTCTTTAGGCCTCTGCGATATAAGCATCCAATCAATGTTATTTCAGCCCTGGATTTTCTTTGAAATCCCTCTCTCATGAATAATGTATAGATTCACAATGTAGCTGCATGTGTGTATTCATGTGATTCACGATATCATCAAGCATGTCAAAACCAACAATGGCATGAAAAGCTGAGAATTCATTCCTAAAATTTTTTTGTTGAGCTTCTTGGTCCAGAGAAAAGTTTCGCAATGTCCTTCTTTTTGGTTTTACCACTCTTCAAAAAATCCATTTTTCTTATAAATTATATTTATCTAAAAAACAGTTTTCTAGTGAAGCATTCACAGATTCCTTTATATCACTTTAATCAGTGTCATGATCACTTTGCTGCATGACCACTTCATCTTTGTCAGATTTGCTACTAGTCAAAGTTCTGTGTGAATGCATCAGGAAATTGAAATCAAACACCTAGTAACATCGGACCACCCCTATTTGCTACTATCTGTAAGCTTGTCTTCTGGCAGCTCATTGAATATTAGCAGCATTTCCTATGGAGTCATTTTCGTATATAAAACTCATTCTCATTGTTGTAATATAATACCTAACGACATTGTCCTTCATATACATGCATACACTCTCGCACATGCAAAATTATAAAAGCAAGTCAGTAAGATGAAACTACTTATGTGACAAGACGCACAGGAAACTTTTTACCCCAGCTCAACAATCCTTCAACTTGCATAACAGAATGAGTGTGTCAACACAAACATTAAAGAACAATGAATGAATAGCTAGTGCAACAGCCTGATCCAATCATTGACAGTGTTGTTCACAAGCAAAAAAGTAATGCTAGGTTACTACATATCCCAGTGTGCCTGCTCTTTGGTTAATGAGCTGTATAATTTTTAACTGGCAGTAATATGGGAATTTTTAAATTAAATTTCAGGGATATATTCTTGAAATATCAAAGGACAAAATAGAAGTCAAAGTTGAGAAAGAGAATGTTTGACCATTTTCCTGGGAAAGTCCCTTGAAGTATGTACTATATGCGTGCAGTTGGGTTGCAAATATGGCTGATGAACTTTGTTTAAAATGTTCTAAAAAGAGATTAAAATCCTTTGCATATAGTGTTCTGCAGCTGGTAGCAACTGAATAGATCTGAAAAGTATTGCAATTGCTTAAGACTGTAGTTTTCAGGGAAAACTATCAACTCAGAGACCTCTGAGCAAAATTACCGGTCTTTCATGCCCAATATAGAATGGGACGCTAAGGACCACAGCAGTTAAAGAGCATCCATAAATAAAATAATAATCAATAAGGGTTCATATAGCTGGTTTCATTATTCTCAATCTCTTGCTACATGCATAAAATATGGATCGGATTGACAAAGATGGAGTAGGGATATGTGCCCTAACACTGAAACCCGAAGATCTGTTATATTATTCTCCATATTTATTATTTCTAGTTAAATAGACTAGTACCTTTAACAAGGGGTTGCAGACTTTTAACTAGACTCCTACCTGGGAGGTCTTCTGGACCAGCCACTCCCAAGTATGTACATCTTTGTCAAAGATTATGTAAGAGGCAGCTTCTTCCTCTTCACCGCACAACCTTCAAATTGGGTTTTCTTTATAGATACTGATAGTATGTAGGTGTTTTCTTAATCTACAGCGACCTGTAAAGAGGCCTGTTTTCAGCTTCATTTGTGTCCTACTGAGATTTAGGATTTCTTTAGTAAGAACTAAGGTTGATTTTCACAACATTCTCTTGCTACGACTATGTCCTTCCACTTGTGCCCATTGTTGCTGGTGGTTGTTTAAAATCCACTCTGCAATGGTTCTCTTTACAGTAGCTAAGGAAATGCCAAATACTGGCTCAGAGCCAATAAATTCTTTAGCTGAACCTCTCTTTGCTAAGGTGTCAGATTTTTCATTGCCTATAATCCCTTTATGCCCTGGTACCCAACCAAGTATCACCTTGTTGTGTTTTGCCAGTTGTATAAGGTTTTGTAGGAAGTTCCAAACCAGCTTAGATGTTATTTAGTTACTTGCAATTGCTTTAAGAGCGGCCTGGCCATCAGAGAAAATCCTTATGCTGCTATTTTTATAGCCCCTTCAGAAATTTTCCCCAGCACAAGTTTCAATTGCATAAACTTCGGCCTCGAATATTGCAATATTTCTTCTTAGAGGGATAGAAATATCACATCTAGGAGATTCCCCATAAATTCCAGCTTCTGATCCACTGCCCATCTTTGAACCATCTGTATACCAGATCAGTTCTTTAGTTTAGTTTATCCAGATTCCATTCAAAGTAAATATTGAATGGTTTCTCAAAGGATAATTTAGGAAGCATATAATCACTGCCCAACTTAAAGGTTAGGTTTTTGATTATATTTGTAATTCTGGTGTGCCCTAAGAGATTACAGTTGCACCAGTTGCCATTTTTTTCAGCCTGTATGCACCTAGCCTTGCTCTTCCTTTGATATAAGTGTCTAAAGGTGGCAGGTTGAGAAGGGTTTGCACTGCAGCTGTAGGGGTACTACTCATTGCCCCTGTAATACATAGGCATGCTAACCTCTGCACATTTGAAAGTTTATTATTATTATTTTTTTTTTAATTTTTTTTTTTTGCTGCCTGTTTCTGACACACTTTTGGCCACCATATTATGCAGCCATAAGTTATTATGGTTCTTACCACCACTTTGTACAGCCAGTGCATCATCCGTGGTTTAAGACCCATGACTTCCCAAACGTTCTTCTGGCCACCATAAGCGCCATTTTTCCTTTGTTTATTATTTTCTGCAAATGTAGATTACAGGTCAGTTTATTATCTAGGATTAAACCCAGATACTTAATACTGGAACCGATTTGCAGTTGGTTATTAAAGAATATGGGAGTTCAAAAACCTTCCTTTTTTTTGGGTGTGTGTGTGTACGCGCGCACATGTGTGAAAGGAACGAGAGTGGTTTTTGATGGGTTAATCTGCAAATTCCTTCCACTGCACCTCCCTCTACATATTTCAGAGCTTTGGACATAGGCTCAGATACACTTAAGGCATATTTCCCCTGGATAAGTATGACAATATCGTCAACATATTCTTAGGTATGTTTGTTCAATGCAATCAGCAGTTCATCAACAACCAGATCCCACAGAAGAGGGGTTAATAACTCCCCCCTGCATCTCTGGATGTCGACACTTGCCTTGTTTCATTGAACATGGTTGTGTTTATTTTCCTGCCTACCAACATGGTTTTAATCCATCTATAACAGATGTCTTCAACCCCATGCTTTTTTGCTGCAAGGATAATTGAATCTGAGGAAACATTATCAAAGGCCCCCCTCTATAACAAGGAAAGCCCCTAACACTATTTCCTGGTTTTCCAGTGAGTTTTCAATCCTCCACACCAATTGATGTAAGGCTGTCTTACAGGATTTGCCTTGTTGATATGCATGTTGGTTTAGATCTTAAGGCCTCTGAATCAACGAGGTTTTCCTAATATGCTTATCAATTAGTTTCTTCATTATTTCTAAAAAAAATAAAGATAAGCTGATTGGTCTAAAACCTTTGACCTGGATATAGCTACTGTGCCCTGATTTTGGAATAAAGACCACACTTACATGCCTCCAGGTCATTGGCACATGTGAAAATGCCAAACTAGCCCTGAATAGCCAGCATAACACAGGTATAACGTATTTTTTCTAACAGAGCAGGGAAAATTCCATCAGGACCTGGGGTTTGAATGAATCAAATGAGTTTATGGCCCACGAGATTTTGCTGTAGTCAAACATCTGAGATATGATTCTCCAGTTACCCTCCGCTGTAGTATTGCAGAGGTTTACAGCTTGACAGGAAACCTTCAGATTCAGATACTGAATTTGGGAAATGTGTCTGTAATTAGAATTTCTACAGTTTGTTTCCCAGTTTGTGTGTAGCTACCGTTAGGTTTCTTTAAAGTGCCTAATGGGCCAACGGGTTCTTTGGCCATGACCTTGTGAAGGCATGCTATTTCAGCGGTATTTTCAACCTCTTGACATAGCTTCCTCCAAGAGACTTGTTTGGCCTTTTTTTTTTTTATCATCTTATTGTATTCTGTATGCTCTCTTTATATTCAGCCCATTTTCCAGTTTTTTTTTTGGGGGGGGGGTTTCTATTAAATAGTTTGTGGCTTTTATTCATCTTTAAAGATTACAGGCTTCCTGTTGGAACTTATAGAGGACAATTACTATGATATGAGGAGATAAATGTATCCTGTAGTTGTTCAGATACCACCTCTGTATCATACATATTTCGAACAGTTGGTATAATAGACAGTGAAATTCGCTCTAATGTCTCTGCATACCACTTCTAGTTGGTGTTTCTAGGATTCTGGTATGACATTGATGGCTTATCAGCTGCACTTATTTCCATTCTGATGTACTGGTGGTCTGCGAGATGGTTCATTAGATACATGCCAGTTCCCAATCCAAGCAGCTATGTGGAGAGATACAAGGGTAATGTCTATAACCTCTTTCCTCTTTGAGTAACAAAAGTAGGTTCATCACCCCATTAATAATAATTAGGTTTTTGGATATTATATAGTCCAGTAAAGATTCACCTCTCTTATTTGTGTTAATGCTACCCCACACAGTGTGGTGGGCATTTGCGTCAGCTCCAATAATGATCTGCAGGTTTTGTTACCCACAGAAGGTTTCCAATTCTAGATTTAGTAACATATGGCAGGTAAGCCGAGGCTAACACAATTTCCTTCAATGCTCCCGCTGTGTGATAGGTCAGTCTCACCGCTGCTAGGACTCTGCTACAGAATTTCCACAGGGTAAGAAATTTCAAGTCTTGTCTAACAAATACACAAGTCCTTACGTTTCCAGAGTGAGTATTATACATTAACTTACTCTGAGGTTGGTTAGCCCTGATACCCTGCCCATGACAAGCCAAGGTTCTCGCGGACCACCGCAACGAGGAATGGGAAAAGCGCCTCAGCACCCTCGATACAGAGGATACTTCCCTCTGGAGGATGTCGAAGGCGCTTCTTCGAATCCCTTCTTCAGACCCACCACTCACCAACGGGGTCAGAGTTGCCCAATCTGTGAGAGAGAAAGTGGGGATGATGGCGGAGCATTTAGCCTCCACCTTCCACCCGGCCGACGCTCCCGATGAGGAGCATGTAGAAGAAATTGCAGCAGCAGTGCAAACCTACATCGTTGAACCCCTCCTGGAACCCAACATTGAGCTCACCACCGTGGCCGAAGTCGGCAGTTACATTGCTGCCGTACGACCCTTCAAGGCTGTGGGATTTGACAACATGCCTTACGCTGCCTTCAAAGCTCTGCCACCTGATTGGCTCCGCTTACTTGTGCACCTTTTTAACAGCTTGCTCAAACTGGCACATTTCCCCTTGGCGTGGAAACACGCCAAGCTGATCACGCTACCTAAGCCAGGCAAGAGCCCCCAGCAAATCAGCAGCTACCGGCCTATCAGCAAGCTGTTCGAAAAGGTGCTACAACACCGCCTCCAAAGGACCCTAGACCACCATAACGTCCTCCGACCAGAGCAGTTTGGATTTCGGCGCCAACACTCCACCACGCACCAGCTACTCCGCCTCGTGGATGAAGTAATCCGTGGCTTCAACAGCAAGCAATATGTTGCAGCCCTTTTCCTCGACATCTCCCGCGCCTTCGACTCTGTCTGGCACGAAGGACTCCTCTACCGCCTTATCCAATACAATACTCCTCCTTACCTGGTCCATATAATCCATAGTTACCTCTCCAACCGCACCTTCGCAGTCACAAAAGACGCCATCCAATCCCAACCCTACGCCATCAATGCAGGGGTGCCCCAAGGCAGTGTTCTGGGCCCCTTGCTCTTCCTCACCTACATCAACACCCTCCCTACCCTAAGAGGCTGCAACCTCTATCTGTTCGCCGACGATACTGCAATTACCACCTCGTCCACGCAACACCTTACCGCCATCCAGCGTGCCCAAGTATATGCGGACATGCTCTCAGTATGGTTCGCGACCTGGAGGCTGAAGGTCAACGCTAACAAGTCTCAAGCCGTTACCTTCACCAGACGACACCTGCAGGACACACCCACACTCCGCCTGGGAGGAGAAGACATACAATGGTCCACCGAGGCAAATTATCTAGGGGTTACCTTGGATATGCGCCTCACTTGGAAGCCACATATCACCTTGGAAGCCACTTGGCGTCGAAGGTCTCCAGAAGGATGGCGATGCTGTACCCTCTGTACAATAAAAAATCCGATATGTCACTGAGGAACAAACTCCTGGTCTTCAAGCAGGTGCTACGGCCTGCCCTCACCTACGCCTGTCAAGTCTGGGGAGCTGCCGCCAAACCCACCTCCACACCCTCCAAGTCCTTCAAAACCGCTACCTTCGCGCATCTGTCGCTGCCGAATGGTATATCCCAAACCAAAATATCCATGCTGATCTCTCCTTCCCTACTCTTATAGAATACATCCTGAACCTTTCCCACAGCTTCTACGCTAAACTCCCTTCCAGCTTCAACCACCTCATCCACGGCCTCGGGGAATATGATATTGACCCCGGGGCTCGCTATAAGCGACCCAGACTTGCTCTAGGCCCACCCTAATCTACCTGCAAAAAAAAAAAAAAAAAACACTGAATAACAACCAAGCTATTTACAGCTACCCCGCCTATTCCATCCACCATTTGAAGTGCCTTACTTCACCGTTCACAAAAAAAAAAAAAAAAAAAAAAAAATACCCAAAACCAATTGCCACCCTCAACCACCATACTTCCCTCAATTTCCTTAAGCCAGCAAGGGCCTAAAGCCCGGAATGGCTAAAGTCAAAGGGCCGCATTCCCCCTTTTAGGGGAGGTTCACCCCTTTAACGACCCCTCGCAGTGAGTGAGAGGTTCTTGTATCAGGGCTATTCCAAAATCCCCCGTTGCCAGGAGTTTTTGTAAAGAGGCAGAAGCTCCCCAACTGTGTTCAAAGTTTATCTGTATTACCTTCAACATCTTTGGGTTTTGGCTTCAGCCCTTACTCTGAAGGTTAACTGGTTGAAGTCCAAAATAGGGTTTAAAATCCATTTTTGTCAGTACGTTCAGAGAAGGTTCATCAATGGAAAGTACCAATGCCATTCCATTGGGTTCTTCTTTCTTGTTGTTGACCAATCGTCTGTCTTAAATCCAGAATTTTGAGTTTCTAGATGTTTAAGTAAGTCTCTTGGGTCCTTCTCTTTGAAGAGTTTGACTGGGAACCATGCAACTACCCTGGTGGTTCAGGTTCTATCCCTAGCAGTTCCAACCCGCAGGGTAGTCCCTTCCCAGGGTTTGATGCATTTGATGCGGTATAGCTTACGTAATGTTTTTACGTAATTTGTTGTTGATCCCCACGTTGTGGTGCCAATTTACGAGAGAGAATGTTATGTTGATTTCTGCGTTGCCATCTTGTGTGACGTCATACGTTGTTTGGTTCCTTTTGTTCTGTTTGTAGTTCCCTCTGGCGTAGCAATTTATATGAATTAGTTTTAAGGTTATGTATATTGTCCTCCGGCCAGCTATTTAGGTAGGCATTTAACTCTTGCAGGGTGTGAAGCGGAAAGGAATCTTTTGTCTATAAATGATACTGACGAAGAAATTGGTTTTATAATTTTTTATTGCAGAACACATTCACGAACACTTTCACATATTTATCTTGATACTCGCCATACTGAAACTGTTTATAATAACTTCTCACTTTTAACTCACGTACTTCAACTTTATATATTTAACTGTATAATACTTTAGAATAGTTCTTGTAATTCTGTTGCGCGTAACTTGATAAAATAACTGAACGGAGAATTTTGTAGAACTGGTGGGCTGACGTGTAATGTGTTGAGAATCTTGTTGCACACTGGGAGACGATGTGTAATGTTTGAGAATCTTGCCGAACTGGGGACGATGTGTAATGTGTCGAGAATCTTGCCGAACTGGGGGACGCGTTACCTTAACCTGGCTATTTATAGGCTTGCCTTAAGATACACCTAAAGATTATAAATGAAATGCTATTGGCTAATAAAACGCGCCAACATTAGCGTCTATTTTACTATCCAATGAAAACCACGAATACATATTACTTTTATAGAACATTCTGGAAGCTTTTTTTTACCGAAAAGGCGCGAAACATTACGTAACTTCCTGGTTCCCGGTAACGATAAACAACTCAAACCCTTCATTGCATTATTGCGTTATTGTTGACAGTTTCAGTAGAGCCGTATATTATTATTTACCAATACTATTTACAATTAATAAACCTCTGAAATCAATGTTACATAAAAATACATATTCATAATAAAATAATTATTTATATTAACGTAATTTGTGATACAAATTACCGTCTCATATGCCCCACTAGAAACATAATTATAAACATTTATAACCTGTTTGGAAATTTTATAATTTTGTTTTTAGTCTCCTAAATCTTGTAACACACGCTATTCACTTTCACTTAACACTTCACACGCGTTTAACACACGACATATGTTTTATCTCGCCACTACTTACTGGCTCTGGTTTAATTAATTTAGATATTCATCTGACATCATAAAATTTACTTTACCCTAAATTACTTATTTACTACTACCAAATTGTTTACTTTGAGTTGTTGACAAAATTTTATACTTCAAGAATTTCTTGTAATTACTATACATATTTACCAAAATATTTACCCTTTATACAAATATTTACATCTCTTAAATCTAGACAATGTTTCACCTTTTCTGTTTTCTACACAAATATATATATATTTTTTTTTTTGTATGTTCTGAATTTATTATTATTTTAACAATACTTTTGGAATTGTATTTACGTACCTTTAATCATATTAAGTTTCAATCTTTGCATTCTTAATTTTCAAATGTTGTTACAGTTACTAAAATTTTAATTATATTTTTTTTTTTTTTTTTTTTTTTTATAATTTACTTCTCTTTTCAAATGACATATAAATAGTTAACCCTCTTACGTTCCAATACATTTCTCTGCAAGTCGTCTTTACCTATCCAGCATTTAGTTTACATCTCGTTGCTATTTACCCTCCTGGATCAAATTGTGTGTGGCTAAACATTACTCGTAGCCGTAACCTAACCTTCAAATTTTTGTTCATGAATAACCTCTTGTATTTATTTGAAATTTCATCACATAATAACATTTGAAAACAATCTAAAGTTTCCTGAACAATACATCTTTTGACAACTTTCATTTTCAATTCATCTGCTATCTTTTTACTTTGAAAGTACTCTGACAAATCTGTACTACACTGTACTGGACTGGAGTTTTCATTCTGAACATCTTGGTACAATTTATTTCTTTGCATTACTGTCTCATTCTGTATTTCTGATACTTCCCCTTTGAAATTAACCTGCGTCTCATTTACATCTACATTCCTAACCTCTTTTATCTCTCTTATCTCACTTGAAATACTATTCACTTGATTTCCTAACTCTGCGCCTTCTACATTAACCTCACTTTTAGTATTAACCTCACTTTCTTTGTTATCTCTTTCCCTGCTCATGTCTAGCATTTTCTTTGAAATTTCTCCTATCTCACTTGCTATTACTTCCTCATTTTCATCTCTCATTTCTGGCATACTACTATCTTTACTGCTTTGATCTACTTTTTGCTCTAATACATCATTACTCCTACCAATACTTTCCATTAATTTCCTATGATTCCTGTCAATAGCTTCCCCTAATTTCCTATAACTCTTTCGCATTTCCTCACTAATCTTTTTTATCATATCTATAATCATTCTAGTATCAGAATTAATATTTCCTGCTATTCTATTCTTACTTCCTGCACTAACATTTCCTCTCTCCAATACTACATTGTTTGAGCTTTTTTTTGTAACCTGTATTGACTTACAGCTAACTGTTACACTATCTCCCTCCATCATTGTTTCTTCTGTATTACTTGCAGCCATTGTTTATCGTTTTCTAAAAAAAAAATTACTATGTTCTGACCTTTTGTGACGCTGTCTGCTGATGTAGCCTTGATGTCCAGCGTTCTGCCCCTTTCTCCTAGATTTGTATGTCGCTTCTGCGTTGTGTTGTGATGAATCTACGTCGTTTCGATGTTTTTTTGTATCCACTTATCCGCGCCGTTTGTCGCTCCTCTTGTTTCTGGAATCTGCGTCTTGTAGATCATTTTACTGCTGCTTTCGTTCCACGTCCTGATTATTCTTGTTCCTTTCCTAGTCGCTTCGCCTTCCTTTCCTGGTCGCTTCGCCTTCCTTTCCTAGTCACTTCGCCCCACGTTGGGCGCCAATTTGATGCGGTATAGCTTACGTAATGTTTTTACGTAATTTGTTGTTGATCCCCACGTTGTGGTGCCAATTTACGAGAGAGAATGTTATGTTGATTTCTGCGTTGCCATCTTGTGTGACGTCATACGTTGTTTGGTTCCTTTTGTTCTGTTTGTAGTTCCCTCTGGCGTAGCAATTTATATGAATTAGTTTTAAGGTTATGTATATTGTCCTCCGGCCAGCTATTTAGGTAGGCATTTAACTCTTGCAGGGTGTGAAGCGGAAAGGAATCTTTTGTCTATAAATGATACTGACGAAGAAATTGGTTTTATAATTTTTTATTGCAGAACACATTCACGAACACTTTCACATATTTATCTTGATACTCGCCATACTGAAACTGTTTATAATAACTTCTCACTTTTAACTCACGTACTTCAACTTTATATATTTAACTGTATAATACTTTAGAATAGTTCTTGTAATTCTGTTGCGCGTAACTTGATAAAATAACTGAACGGAGAATTTTGTAGAACTGGTGGGCTGACGTGTAATGTGTTGAGAATCTTGTTGCACACTGGGAGACGATGTGTAATGTTTGAGAATCTTGCCGAACTGGGGACGATGTGTAATGTGTCGAGAATCTTGCCGAACTGGGGGACGCGTTACCTTAACCTGGCTATTTATAGGCTTGCCTTAAGATACACCTAAAGATTATAAATGAAATGCTATTGGCTAATAAAACGCGCCAACATTAGCGTCTATTTTACTATCCAATGAAAACCACGAATACATATTACTTTTATAGTACATTCTGGAAGCTTTTTTTTACCGAAAAGGCGCGAAACATTACGTAACTTCCTGGTTCCCGGTAACGATAAACAACTCAAACCCTTCATTGCATTATTGCGTTATTGTTGACAGTTTCAGTAGATCCGTATATTATTATTTACCAATACTATTTACAATTAATAAACCTCTGAAATCAATGTTACATAAAAATACATATTCATAATAAAATAATTATTTATATTAACGTGATTTGTGATACAAATTACCGTCTCACATTGCACCTTCCCCATTCATTTCTTGGCTGTTTCATCAGCACAAGTGATGTACAATACACCCTTTTCAGCATAGCTATTCTTAAAATGGGGGCTTGTCCCTGGTTCACACCTCCAGAATAGCTGACTGAATTCTTACTGACTGATCCTCTGTCAGTTTTTCCTCTTGATACTTTCCAAAACAACCTCCATTTTTAGAGCGGTCAAAGCTTGACTATAAGTCACCCCAGAAGTACTGGGTTTGGCTGCAGCCTGCTCTCCACTCTATGGTCTTTTTTGAATAGGTTTTTGATGCTGAGATGGAGTGCTGGTTTCAGATCTGTTCCTTTTAGTGCCTATCTTTCTGGTACAGCCTTACCTGAGACTTGTGATTCTGAGGGTTTGGCTGTATCCTTCTGTCTCGCCTCCTCAGGTTGCTTTGACACTCGTCTCATCTTTCTGGGTCTTGCCCTGGCTCTTTCTATGGCCAGTTTACCTCTTTGAGCTCCGGAGAGCTTTTTTCTCAGATGCATCCTATTTACCATTGAGGCTGTGCTTCTGAGTTCTGAATCCTCCTCAGAGTTTATATTATTTCCCTTTGGTGGAGCAACTATAAATGAGGTTGAGGCTTGATTGGCTGGACCTTCCTCAACCTCCATTACTGTAGTTGTTTCTGTTTATGGGGTTTCTTCACTAGGAAGTCCCCCGGTTTCTTTTGCTTGTGATGTATCCATTTTAGTCCAAGTGAAGGGGATTTAAAGGTCAGCATCTGCAGAGCCCTCTCACAGATGTAAGGCTGATTATGACAGGGTTGCGCCTGGTGCGCTGAAGAGATCATTAGCGACACTATTTATTTTTCCACCTTGGTGCCACACAGCCCTCAGCACAATGCTTCCCACCTTGGCTTTGGATGGACCATTGCCCCGATAAGTATGGGCTCCTAATTGAGAGACCATGAAGGTTGTCTTACTCAGATACCCTCTGGAGTTGGATTTAGGTTAAGCTGCTTCTTCATCCAACATCTCACTTGTGGCCTTTATGACATGAGTGACCCCACCAGTGACTAGCGCCGCCAGCTTAGCCTACAAGGTCTTTAAGGTACACAAGCCCCTCCACCACTTCAAGGTCATGCAGCTTCTAGGAGGGGAATGTCATCTGAATCACAGCAATTGGTTTGAGTAATAGGTAGCAGGAACAATAAGATAACACAAGAAAATATTGAAGAAGGGCCTCCCTTATTGAGATTGTCATTAATTAGAGCTATACATCACAACTTACAGACCAACAATAATATTATTGTGTGTAGTATTAGATCTTTCACAACCAGTTTAATGAAGTTCTGCCTTTTCTGTGCAAAATTTAAAATTAGAATTCTTCTCTTTTGGCATAACATGTGAAGTTGTTTTTACATATTACTAAAAGCCGTGTTATTTTTCATATTGTCAGAATGTAACTGGTATTAAAACTACATCGTTCCAGAAATCAAAAAACCTTGGAGCATGAAAATAACGTAGTAAACAAGTAAATTACTTAAATCCTCAAACTCTGTTAAGCCATTTAACAAAATATTCGGAGGTAATTGGGAATTGGATGAGATGCAATAATAGGCACAAATAGAACAAATCTCATTCAAGATGCATAATTGTACTCCTGTATTTATTTTACATAGATAATATTAAATAGATAAATATTGTGGCTATATTATATAATTTATTTTTATTATTAAAACAAGCTGCATATTAAGAGCCAAAAGTAACCTGCAAGAATTTCAAGCATGTAAGCTTGAAAATACTTCTAAAATAAATAAACCTAGAAATTTAATAGAAATTAAGTCTGTCCATAGTGATTTTGTGTAGAAGTTAAGACCATGGTAAAAAAGTTTGTCATATTTTGTACTACACAGGAAAACTGTTGAAGGAGGGAAGAAACGCAAGTTAAGTAAGCAGTAATTATAATAAGTATTTAGATGTAAAGCATATGCATTGTTGTAATGTTATTAACTCACACAGCAAGGTAGAATGTAGGGAGGGAGCAAACAGGAATGTATCTCCTTCTGCACATTAATCAACCTTCATATGTTAATGCCAGACTAATTTACAAATAGATTGCTTCAAGGTTACATCCGCTATCATACAAACAGCATCAGTGTATAAAATGACATTTTCATATTGCATAATATGCAGAACGGAAGTGGAGAAAAATATGAATGACAAATGGTGCTTCTCATTATATGTCATGTGTTTTATAAAAAATGCATATTCTTTTCATAGGTTCATTATATTCATATCTGTTCTCAAATGGTTCAATCAGGTCATACAGCATAGCCATACATGATGATACATGGACTGTACAGTTGATAATTATAATTACCAAAAGTATTTTGCTACTTCGTTAGCTGTTTCATTACGTTTTTCCCACAACAGTCACTGATATTTGAGCATGCAAATTTAGACATTCGACTGTCAATGCATTCCAACAAACTGACTGTGGTTGCACAATGCATTCAGGCATTACAACAAACTTCTGATCCTGTCAGAGACTGCCAGAATCAGTACATAGTAAACAGCACACACCGATTCTGAATGATGCCAAACTAATAGCATTAGGCAGTCACAGACCTTACATGAACTGGTCTGATTACGAGCCATATAGATATGTTACAACATGCAGTTTATGCTGTCAACGTTAACTTGGTGTACGGCTGCGAGGTCTGGGGCTCGGTGGCTCCGTCCACTATGCGCAGACTCCAGACCGTGCAGAACAGGGCACTAAGGATGATCTACGGCACAGATCGCAGATTCCCGTCACACATCCTTCACTCCCAATCAGGACTCCCCTACATTGTGGATGTTGTACGAGAAAGAGCTCGTACAATTTACACAAAGCTTGCACCTCATCCCAACCGACTGGTTAATGTGCTTGGCCAATATGACCAACGCCAACCGAGGCGACGAAGAAGCTACCGCCTCCCCAAGGATGCCCTTGGCCCATAACTGCCACTTCATCCTATCTACTACACGCACCCCAAGTTAAGCAGCATTGAGACGGGCCACGGCTGGTTGGGTGACCACTCAGCCGCACCACTCAACTGCTTTCCTTGGTACCCTCACACCATAATACCCACTCCCATCGGCCCCCGCTAGATGGCACTGCTTAACTGACGGTCCAGCAAGCGGCCGCCAAGTTAAGCAGCATCGAGCTCGGTCACCATCTGGTCGCTTGTCCGCCCAGGCGGTATCACCGACCCGAGCCAATAGCAACACAAGGGGCCAGCAACCGCCATCATCATGTAGACATCGACAAAAACGCTTGCTATTTGACCAATCTTTATCACCGCACGGGTAAATCCGTAACTAAACGGATAGGTACCATGGCGATTAACCTTCCACCCGAGTAAACTCGGGCGACCTGTTCTTGCTCCTCCTGGCTCCTGGCAGACACGATGCTTGTACCTCTCATGTGGCATTTTATTCAGGTTATATTCAATTCTGAATGTTTTTGAGTTATTTTTGCTAAATAAATTTTATTGCATGCTTAACCTTGTGCGCATTTAGCTCCTAAAGCTAGCGGCTCCCAAGGCATACACTCATCAGACAATCACATAATCCAGCCAAGTCTAAGTTTAAATGCATATGAGCACAGTACTGCCATTTACTACTTCACTATCATTAAATCGGAAGTTTGTTGAAATGCCTGAATTCAAAATATGAATATGGTCAGGTTTTAAATGTGCATTCTTAAATAAGCAGAAACCAACTATTGAATGTTTTATTGATGCCTATGCATCTATGGAGATCAATAGTAATCATGTCAAAACAGTGTGTCTATTTGAAATTCGGACAGAATAGAATGCATAGTGTCCCTTCAGAAGTGCAAATTTGCATTGCTTTGCAAAAATTATGAAAATTAAATTTGCATAAAAATGACAATTTGCATTTTTGCAAATGCAATACTCTTACATATTACATACTCAAAATTAAAATTTAATCACTCTAGCTCCACTTTTATATCAAAACTTACTGGAACAGGAGAGAAAATAACGTGAAAAACTTTTGGAAAAAGGCGAGGAAAAGACTGGAAGATACAGAAATACAAATCATGTTCAGTGAGATTGCCGAAAAGAGCTCATTAGTTTATTATAGGCCAATGAAAAATACATGGGATAGGGAAAAATATATAGACATAGTAAATAAAGAAGAGAGAGAATCTATTGCATGGGTAAGAACCGGAGCATGGAGGCTAAAAGGGCTAAGACAGGGTATTCCTCAGAACCAATGTCCGATATGTGGTGGTAATGAAGACATTGAACACATAGTATTTAAGTGCCAAGGAACAGAAAATTGGAGAAAAGAATTTTTTAATGAGAAGTGGTTGAAGGGGGATAGAAATACACTTATGATTGAAATGATATGCAAGGACGCTAGAAGCATTGGACAGTTTTTGTGTAAAGTAAAAAAAAAATGGCTTTGGACAGTGGAAAGAGAAAAGTAAGAGGTAGTGCATCTTACTTTGAATGGAAAACTATAGTGAATGTGTGATGGTTAAGTAATAAATACATGAAAAGTGAAAAACAAGTGGAAATGGGACATGAAAAAAAAAAGAGCAAGATAATTTATTGACAAGAAATTGTAAAATGTAAATAAATTGTAGTGATTGTCTACTGAATGAGTGACCAGGGTCAAAGTGCAGTAGACAATCAAATTTGTAAAACTCTTAGCACAATAAAATACACCAAATTATAAATTATAATTATTATGTTTCAGAGACGGTTGCCTCTACTATCAGCCTAAACTCACTGCAGCAAATGTTGATATAGATGCAATGCTAGAGTGATTAAAAGTTCATTTTGAGTATATAAAACTTAAAATTAGAATTTATTTTGATGATAAATACTTGGCAATGAAAATTTCACAACACTGGTTGCAATGCATCCAGGAACCATCTCTGTGTTTGATGCATGTTGACCCTTTCTGTTGAAAAGGCTGCCTATTTCAGAATCTTTCTATCTGACAAAGCAACTGAAACCATCCCTCATTTTATAGCAGCTTTAACCTCAATATTTTTTTGTTTAACCATTCCTAGAGACTTCAAATTGGTTCATTTACCACATATGATAATTTTAAAGAAGAAATAGATGAATGATTTCAGAAAAACAGGACACTCTAGCCTTTGATGCATAGCTCTCTTTGAATGGCATCACTTGCCATCACTCAACAATCAGGTCAGCAATATTATTATTATTATTATTATTATTATTATTATTATTATTATTATTATTATTATTATTTGGGGAGGATGCATTTTGTTGTCCAACAGAGATTGAAACCTAGGGGAAAAAGAACATTTCAGGACAGACTAGACAGCTATATAAGGGCAGAGAGTGGTTATATTAGCTGTTGTGATACTGAATCAAGCTTATATAGCAAACTACAAGTCCATGCAGAAGAAAAAGAGAATCATGTCAGACAAACAAATTATTTATATCACCAATTTTGTAGCCAGAAAAGAAAAACCGAGATCACAATACTTTGGTGTATCCGATGCACATGACTTTCAACATCACTGCTTGCACTGCATCTTGAAAATATCTGAATTAGTGTTTTCTCATCCAACATTCTGTCTCTTGGTTTACATAATTTCAGCTGGCAGTAGTTTTTTGGCAGATAATGCATTTGTTTGTCAGTTGAGAATTTGATATTACTGTTGTTACATTTGAAAACAAATCCAATATTACTTACAGAAAAGTCCATGGTACTACCTAGATACCATGCAACCAACTATGTTAACATTAAAATGTAACCAATGAAGTTTTAATATATACAAATGCTTCTGTGGTGGCATTTTTGTTGAAAATTACACTCATTTGGTTTACTGTTAAGATATGAAGATGGTTCTTGAGTAGAAGTAGAAATATGAAGAAAGAAAATTATTCACCTCAAAGATTATTATTCTCAATATCAGTCACTGACTCAATATTCGTTCTGCTCTTTTTAAAAACTATTAATTACCATGCAGAATAACAAATATTAGTTTTTTCAGAGGAACCATATTTGCTTTGAAACATAAGCACAAGTAATGTCAGACTTTGTTTCATCTCTCCTCTGTTAAAGACAAATGAGAATGTCATACCTACTGTTGCTAATTTAACATTTAAAATATGTTGCCCTCAACAGAAAATGCAATATACAGTTAACTGAAAAACAGAAGGGGTTTAAGAGAGAGAAAATTAATCTGTTTTCAAACTAAGTGAAAATCATTTCATAATAATATAGTGAGTAGCAGTAATAGAATATTGGAATTGAAATAATATTAAATATATAATACAAAAACAACATTAACTTATAGTGTTGGAACTAACACTATTAAGCAATGTAATAATTAACATAACACTTTTGAGCCATTTAAACACTCTTAAGTTTCACATACCCACCTTAATTTTGTATGGACATAATTCACCATCAATTGATGGTATCTTTAGCAAGTAGTCAACTGAAGAAGTATCCAGTAAGATTTTATAAACTTCAATATTATGTTAGTTTCTGCAAGATAAACAAAGTTCATTAGATGAGTTTCACATTTCATGTAAATTTTCTTCCACGTGGTTAGTTCTGCTTACTGTTTTGAGAAGATATGTTTCTTTATTTTGTGGTGTTTTCCACACAAATGTGCTGCCACTGCGGGCTAGTGATTCCTTGTTTATATTCTTTTAAATGCTCCTTTAGATATGTTTGTTTTTATTTTTCCAATGTAAGAAATATGCATTGGGAAACTTATTTCACCATCCAAGGAAAATTGTGCAAAAAACAATCTGTACTAACAATAAGTAACCAGTTGACACTGTTCCTAGACATCACTCAACACCACCCTTGAACAGTTACAACATCTCTTCAAACATTCCCACACCTTTATCTCTAGAAAAAAAACTACGCACTTACAAAATAAGTACTCTGACTGTGAAGAAGTGTACATTGGTAAAACAAAAACAAAAGATGGGGAACATTTCAGAATCATAAACAACAAGGAAATAGACAAGTCCATAGAGGAAGCACATTTTTGAGAAAAACACATGGAAATGAAGGGGAAAAAAACACATCTTCTTAAAACAGTAAACAGAAAAACAGAGTTTGGAGAAAAGAATAAGGAAGAAAATTTACATTTAGAAATATGAAACTTGTCTAATGAACTTTGATGTCTCTAAAGACAACAATATGATATTGAGACATATAAGATTTCCATCAGATGCCTTAAGGACTGTCATGGACAGCACTGGAAACTTGTTAGTCGGCTACCATCATTGATAGTGAAACGTGGTATGTATTGGCTTAAATGTTATTGTAATTATTACAAGAATAGAACTTGAGAAACTAGGTAGCTTAGTCCCCTCATAAAATTTCCTAAGAAGGTTCAAGGTCCTAAGCCTGCTAGTTTTGTGCCTGTGATAAGTGTGATATAAACTTACTGTGCTATTTATAGCTTCTGTACAGGTAGCACAGTACCAAGCCGATCTAGGATCATTTATCTCTGTGTGTGCAACTGGAGGTTGGTGACACTCTTGATGATACAAACTCTTGCACTCCACACACTCTACCATTTGATTGCGAGCACCTATATCCATACCTCTGAGAAAAAGAAGAGTATTTACCAAAATACAACCAAGGTTTTACAGCTAAAATCTGCAGATAGATACAATGTATTAATAAATCCTAATAGCTTAAATAGTCATTTAACACTCTGACATATCTATTTTCCAAAGAAATGTGTAAACTGATCTATTTCTTATATTACAATTTTTGTATGCATACAATTCTAAACAAACCAAAAGATTTATTTGTTTTGCAATTCATATAGAAATTGGAGATGGAATGAGAGAAGAATATTATCCAGAAAACAAACCAAATGATTTATTTGTTTTGTAATTCATATAGAAACTGGAGAGAGAATGAGAGAGGAATATTATCCAGAGATAACACTGGCATGCTGAACTGAAAATAATCCTTGTGCACTGAATAAGCATAAATGCTTTATAGTTTGCTCAGAATGGTTTCTTATTAATTTTTCCAACATATTCAGCTCAGCTGCTTCTGTTATTTTACCTTCAGCCTAGAAATCCTTCCCCAATTCATAAATTCTGAAAAATGGTATCCAACTGACTGACCACTGCTGGTAGGCTCATGGTAAGCCTGGAGGTGTTTGCTGTGTACCTATCCTTGGTAGGGCTTAACTATTGAGGGTGACTGTTAAGATTTTTGGGTGAGGGATGGTAAGGAGGTAACACAATTGTTATAGGCTCAACAGTTGCCTTCTCATGGGCAGCTTCCCCTGCTGATATTTTTCAGTATCCAAAACAGGTGTAGGTTTGTAAATTTTTATTTTGACCACTCCCATGGGGGAAGAGAAGTACTTGCATTTAGCTTGAAAGCTATTGGCTGGTTTAGTGTTTTCATTACTGGGAGTGCCCACATGCCTTGCAAGGAACCTGATACCACTGAAGTGTCAGTCACTGAGCAAACCTGATAGCACTGAAGTACTGGTTGCTGAGCAAGCAGTCCCTCTAAAGATCTGGCAAGGGTATTCTCAGAAAATTCAACCTAACATAGAAATGTTGAGCCTGGCACCTTATCACATCCTCCATGTATGGAAGTGCTAAGGTTTCATGTAGTAGCTTCACTGTAAGCAATGGCAGACAGAATGGACCTGAGTCCCCTATTCTGAATCTGCTGTAACCAGACACCAGGAGTTTGCTGTCATGCCCCACACTTTGCAGGCATCGAGTATAGTGGGATGATCAGGGCTTTGAAAAGGCATAACTTTAGATAGAACCTAGCACCAGGTATAAGGCTGCTACTGCTCCCTTTATATTGGTTCACTGTCAGGCCCTTGTCAAGAGTGAGTGATTCCTTGGGATCAAATAGAGGTCTTCACTCTATCCTTCGGCATAGGTAGGTGAACGTGGGTGTGTCTGTGGGGATTTGTCATCTAGTAAAACAGGACTACATCACTTTTGCCAAGATTCTCAGGCATCTGTCACTGCCTGCACCATTGCTGGATGAGGCAGAAGTGTCTGAATAGGACTAAAGGCTTTGAATAGCTTCTTTCTGTTTTGCATAGAAGGACTTCATCAACAAACTGGGTCATGTTGATGCCCTGCAGCACCGAAAAGTTTGCCATACACACACCAACACCATGGGGGGATAAAACAGCTTCAGGACTACACTTCATATGGCTTAGGTGTTGATGTTTTCCCTGCAACCACTACTGTAAAGGAGCATTGGTGTAGGAAACCATATATTATGCTGATAATCTGTCCATTTAAACCAAACTGGATGAGTTTGTAGAGCAGTCCCTCATGCCAGTCATGAAGAAGGCTCTTAAACATCCAGAGTTACTGCTGGCATGAAAGCCATCTGGAAATACCAGGGGAGCAAGTGCCACTACTCCTGGACAAAAACTAAACTGATGGGTTGGGATGGCTTGAATGACTGTCAGGAGCAGTGACAAATGGGCGAGTATAGGCCTTCTGAAGACTTTCGAGACAGCAGGTAAGAGGCAAATTGGCAGCAGCTGAAGGGTAGGGTTACATCTTCATCCAACTTCAAGATGCACAGCACCCAGGCCACTTTCCACTCTTGCGGGATATTCCCAGGGTGATGCACCTTAGTAAGACCACAGATCTAAAAGGAAGGTTATATAGCATGGCATGATGAACCAGTCCCTCCTGCTAGCCCTTTTGGTATTGAGATGGGAAATGTGCCTAGGACTTCACTTGGATACATGATTAATAGAAAATTAGCCACCTCATCAGGAGGATGTCGCAAATAATGATCAACCTCTCTCAACCTATAGGTATCCTTAACATAGCTGACAAGCACATTTGCTTTGGTTTGAAGGTCATATACATAGCCTTTGGTACCTTGAAGCGGGGAGCTGTATTGATTTTGTTGGCAAGGAAATTCTTGGCTATCCTTCAGATGTTGCTACTCTTGAGGTTCTGGCAGGACATCATGGTCTAGGCTGGCAGTCTAGGCTCAAGCATAGCTCATAGACTTGCTGGCACAGGCACAGCTGAAGCTCCTGTTTATGTGGCAATCTGATGGCATTGGTATAGCCTTTGGACTGCCCAGAAATACCAGATGAATAGTTTTAAGTCTAGTGGTAGGACCTCTGGATATGGGAGGAGGAGCAGAGAGCTATGGACAGTGAAGTTGTGAGCTGTACCCACCACTGTGGTTGTAAAGGAACATATGAGTTACAACAAGGCTTCCTTATTTGCTTTCACGTACTTCCACATTTCAAAACTAAACTGTCTGTATCACTGCTATTTACAAATTAGTTTTTATTTTCACATTACAAGCACTTTTAATACAATGATGCAATAGAGAGATTGCAACATGCATAAAAACAACTATGTTTATGCTACAAAGTCAGATATTGCCATTTTTCAGCAGAAAAAAATAAGGAAAACACCACGTTCCACATCTTGTGGTGTAGAAATGTACTACATCAAGTATATTTGAGGCAATATTCACATAAACAAAAATACTGAAAATGAGTTAAACACATGAATTGAGAGAGAGAGAGGGTGTGGGTGGGTATATACTTTTTTTCTTATTGAGCCTGGGTTATCTCAGGAGAGAACACGAGTTCATTTATTGCAACATGCTATTTTTGCCATTTCCAAACCCACTTCCCCATGTAAAATTCTGTACTTCCTAGTCATATGTCACACCAGGAGCCTCATTTCAGGTTCTGCTGGGGGAAGGGGTAAGATTACCTGAAGCAGTTGCCTGGATTTTCATGTTAATTTTAGCAATACATTTAGCCTAAAAGAAAATAATTTTTTATTTCTTATACGTGAAATATATGTATTAAAAGTACAGCCTTTGTAATTTTATTTTTGTAGAGCAATAATAACCAGTAGCCTAACTATTTCTCATAACTTACAGGGGGTTTGATCCACCCTGCAGCCCTTAAATGACACCCGTGTGTCACAGGAAGGACTTTTTGTTTTTCTAATACATTTAGGGCGGCATGCACCAACCTAGAGTTAGCTCTACTTTCATAGTAAACTACTATTGAAGTCAACAGTCAGCGACTTCCATACGAGAGTAAATTACTTCCGAAGAATTTTACTCCTTTCAGATACTCCCAGATTAAATTAACACAGAAGTAAATGTCGGAGAGCACCGTCATGTAGTATGTTACTATGGAATTAAATAGAGCACAAATATAGGTTAGAATTTACTCTTGCAACCTGGATGGAGTAACTAACCTGTAGATTGAACTAGAAACTGTATCGTATTTGGAGGAAGATATTTTTGATGTGTTTGTGGATTACTTAGCTTACATTGATGAAAACAATGGGAATGCGATACTGGTATGCG
The DNA here is from genome assembly GCA_030765065.1 of Deroplatys truncata. Lineage (NCBI taxonomy): Eukaryota > Metazoa > Arthropoda > Insecta > Mantodea > Mantidae > Deroplatys > Deroplatys truncata. The sequence goes on from CM060976.1 coordinate 118,773,143, forward strand.
AGAACCATATGATACTTATACAGAGAGAGAATTCAACGAATGTTTCGGTATTGGAAAGAATCTTTTAATGCCTTTTGAACCTGCTTGGAGAGCATTTTGAAGTGTGATATTTTGGTTTGTTAGCCCCACGTTGTGGTAGCCAATTTGCGGCGGTATTAATGTTTGTGTTCGAAAGATGCGACTGTTTATCTGCCGCACGTATGGAATACAATTTGTCGCGGTCACTTCGTGTTATCTTTTACTGAGCGCCTGTTATTGTATTTAATTTTGGGTTCACTGTCCTCCGGCTAGCTATGATTTCTCGGTCAAGCACTTATCTTGTACAGGTGTGTAAACGGAAAGGAGCTTTTATCCAAAGATAACACTGATAAAAGAATTTGTTTTACACTTTTATTGTCATAACACATTATTCACTTTCACCTATTAATCTTGACACTTGCCAAACTGAAACTGTTATAATAACTTCTTTACTGCCCATTATTAATTCGCGTACTTCAACTTTTTGTGTAATTAACTTTACGACACGAGAAAGTTTTCATAACTTTGCTACGCGTAGCCTGCAAATCGATAAACTGTGCGATGTATTCACCATGACTGCTTCTATTGAACTCATCGATGTCTTATACGCAAATGCTTCTGTTGGACATCGCGACGTGTAACGCGTGGATGATTTTTGTTGAACTACATGAAACTTGATTCTGACACTGAATTTATACTTCCTCGCCCCAATATGCCTAAAGATTATAACCGAGCTGCTATTGGTTAATAAAACGCGCCAACATTAGCGTCTATATTTATATCCACTGAAAATTACGAAAACATATGCTCTGGGGAAAATGTTCCAGCAAATTCTAAGAAAAACATGCCACTCTGACGTCATTTGCTCGTCTCTAATAATGATAAACAGCTCACCCCCTCGCTACATTATTGCACACTATTATTGTCAGTTTCAGTAAGGCCGTATAAACCCACTTCTCGACAATACTTACAATCAACAAACATCTCAAATCAATGTCACACAACAATGCATATTCACACTACAATCACTCTGACATTTACATTTTGTGATACAAATTACTGCGTCATATGCTCCACTAGAAACATAATTATAAATATTTACAACTTGTTTGGAAATTTTATAATTGGGTGTTTAGTCTCCTGAATCTTGGAACACACGCTATTTATCACTTTCACTTAACACTTCACACGCATTTAACACACGACATATGTTTTGCCTTTATCTCGCCACTATTTACTGGCTCTGGTGATGATGATGATGATGATGATATGCGGCTTAAGGGCGCTAAACTGCTGAGGTCATCAGCGCCCTTACAAGGTATAAAATATAAAGTCAAAAAATAAAAGACAGGTAAAAAACCGCATAATTAAAAAACGGGACACAAACCCGCGATGTCAAAAAAGTTAAAAATAACAATAGAATAACAATAACAATAAAAACAATAACAATAATAACAATAACAACAATAGTAACAATAACAATAAATATGTCTCAAAAACCAACACACTACAAGCCTAGCCAATAAAAGATTAAAACGTGTCAAGGACTGTAGAATGCGAGGGACATGAGCGCCATATGTCACTGGGGAGTAAGTCCCTATTAAAACATACAGAATAAAATAACAAAGCTAAAAGACGCTCAGCGCATCAAATGCGACGATTAAAACCAATGTCACTTATAAAACGTAAAAGACATTCTACAGCATGCGCGTCGTCTGCCAAAACGTTGGCTATGCCAACAGGCAGACCCAGGCGAACGCGCAGTGGAGCTAAAACTTGACACTCAGTTAAAATGTGACGCACCGTTAAGGGCACGTCACACTGCTGACACAGCGGAGCGGGATCACCACTGAGCAGGTAACTATGACTAAAACGACAATGTCCAATTCGTAAACGGGCTAAAAGTACCTCTTCCCGACGTGAAGAACGAGAAGAGGTACCCCAGATTAACGGGAGCGGCTTAACCTCCCGCAACTTGTTCCCCCGGAGGGCCGTCCACTCATCGCGCCAGCGCGAGAGGATGCGGCGACGTAAAATAACACACGAATCTGACGAGGGAACAACAGAGGTAAAAAATCTGGGTAATAAAATCGCCGATTTCGCAGCGGCGTCGGCAGACTCATTACCTGAGATGCCCACATGACCTGGAATCCACATGAAGGACACGCTGATGCCAGTGACACCAAGCGAGTGGAGCAGGTCATGTATGCGCAGTACAAGCGGGTGGTAATGGTACAGCGCAGTAATAGTCTGAAGGGCACTCAGAGAGTCCGTACAAATAAAACAGTGCTGTAAGGCATGCCGCTGAATGTATAAAATAGATTGATAAATACTAAAAAGTTCGGCGGTAAAAATTGAACATTGTCCAGGTAAACGAAACTTAAAACTACAGTGACCAGAAATAAAGGCACATCCAACTCCAGCTTCAGTCTTAGATCCATCGGTAAAGATAAAATGGAAGTCTCCGAATTGAGCCCGTACTTCTAAAAAAGCCGATCTAAAGACTGAAGCAGGGGTCTCAGTCTTCGGCATCGACGTTAGCCCAAGGTGACAGTGGGCCTCAGCGCGAGACCATGGAGGAAAACGCGTTTCCCCCCGTGGAAGGGCCGGCGCTGGCGAAACGTCTAAATGCCGAAGGAGCTGTCGAAAGCGAACCCCTGGTGGGAGCAAAGCAGAGGAGCTAATAAAATAGTGACGATCAAGTGACTCCTCGAAAAATAACTCGAAGGACGGGTGGTCAGGCAAGCTTGAGAGTCGACAAGCATAGCTGCACAAGAGCATCTCACGCCTGAAGGACAGCGGAGGCTCTGCAGCTTCAGCATACAGGCTAAAAACAGGGCTAGTTGGAAAGGCCCCTGTAGCGACTCTGATGCCACGATGGTGAATGGCATTCAATCGACGTAACACAGATGGACGTGCCGACGAATAAACAATACACCCGTAATCAAGCTTGGATCGGACCAAAGAGCGATAAAGGCGAAGAAGGACGGTCCGATCAGCTCCCCAGGATGTGCCACTTAAAACACGTAAAATATTAAGAGAACGGTCACACTTTGCTTTTAAAAAGGAAACGTGCGAGGTCCAACACAACTTCCTGTCAAAAATCAACCCCAAAAATTTCGCCTCGTCTGCAAACGGAAGTATCCCTGGCCCAAGATGGAGAGAGGGCGGAGGGAAATACTTCCGGCGCCAAAAGTTGATGCAGACGGATTTCTCGGCGGAGAAATTAAAGCCGTTGGCGTTACTCCAGGCGTAGAGACGGTCGATACAGCTCTGGAGACGGCGCTCGAGTAGACAGGTCCGCCGTGAACTACAATAAATAGCGAAATCGTCAACAAAAAGGGACGATGAAATGCCAGGTGGAATACAATGAACAATGGGGTTGATAGCAATCGCAAAAAGTGTGACACTGAGTACAGAGCCCTGCGGTACTCCGTTCTCTTGAATAAAACGACGAGATAAAACCGAGCCCACACGTACACGAAAGACGCGGTCCGTCATAAACTCCCGAAGAAATATGGGAAGACGACCGCGGATATTCCAATCGTGAAGTGTACGTAAAATGCCGCCCCTCCAACAAGTGTCATAAGCTTTCTCCAGGTCAAAAAATACAGCCACGGTTTGACACTTTCTCAGAAATCCATTCATAATATGCGTCGACAAGGACACCAGATGGTCGACGGTAGAGCGATAGCGACGAAACCCGCACTGAGCTTTCGCTAGAAGTTTCTGAGACTCAAGCCACCATGTCAACCGCCCGTTGATCATGCGCTCCATCACCTTGCAAATGTAACTGGTGAGGGAGATAGGGCGGTAGCTGGAAGGTAGTTGGCGATCCTTCCCAGGCTTAAGTATAGGGACAATGGTGGCTTCGCGCCAAACGGAAGGAAAAATGCCGTCTTGCCAAATACGGTTATAGACCTGTAAGAGAAATAGTTTACTGTCGGCTGAAAGGTTCTTTAACATCAGGACATGAATGCCGTCCGGCCCGGGAGCGGAGTGCCGAGAGCAATGAAGAGCGTGCTCCAGCTCCCTCATTGTGAATAGTTCGTTATAGCATTCATCATTAGCAGACCGAAAAGTATATGATGCGGAATCCTGCCGGTCTTTAATAGAGCGAAAGCCGGCGGAATAATGGTCTGAACTGGAAACCGCCTCAAAGGCAGAACCCAGAGTGTTAGCGATGGCAGCCGGATCCACTATGGTGGCATTAGAAACCTGAAGGCCAGAAACAGTACAATGTGACACTTTACCTGAGAAGCGACGAAGTTTATCCCAAACAACGGATGAAGGCGTAAAACGATTAAAAGACTCGACAAAACGAGCCCAAGATACCTTCTTGCTATCCTGAATAATGCGACGAGCCCTGGCGCGCGATTGTTTAAAAGTCACCAAATTATCAAGTGTAGGGTGGCGCCGAAACACCCTAAGTGCAGTCCTACGGGCACGAACGGCGTCCCGACAATCCTCGTTCCACCACGGAACAGGTGGCCGCCGAGGTTGGGAGGATGAACGGGGTATTGCACGTTCGGCGGCTGAGAAAATAATAGACGTAAGGTGCTGCACTAGTTGATTAATGTCGGAGAAGGGCTGGTCGTCAAAATGCACGAGGCTGGAATACAAGCTCCAGGTAGGTACTCTTGAATGCTGTACGTGGTGCGACAGAAGAGAAACGATGCAGGGGAAATGGTCGCTGGAGTAGGTGTCAGCGACGACGTTCCACTGAAGACGACGTGCAAGCTGGATTGAGCAAATCGCAAGGTCCAGGTGATAGAATGTACCAGAAGAATCAGAAATAAAAGTAGGTGCACCTGTATTGAGGATGGAAAGATTGAACTGATAAAAAATGTCGGAAAGAAGAGTTCCCCTCGCACAAGCCCTTGGCGAACCCCATAGTGGGTGATGGGCATTAAAATCTCCCAACAGAAGAAATGGTGTTGGGAGAGCGGACAGGAGAGCTCGAATGTCCGCGGGAGCGAGGGGAGACGATGGAGGTGTATACACAGAACAAACAGAAAAGAAAAAACCGGGTAACTGCAGTCTAATGGCGACAGCTTGCAAGTCGGACGTAAGTGTGATAGTTTGAAAATGAACGTCATTACGCACCAAAATCATGACACCACCATGAGCAGGAGTACCCTCCTCCGGTTCAAGGTCGTAGCGAACCGGAGTATATCCTCGGAGGTCAAAAGGATCGTGAGGGCGAAGCTTAGTCTCCTGCAAACATACGACCATAGGCGAATGGGAACGCAATAAAAGTTGCAGTTCCGCCCTATGCGATCGTACACCACGTACATTCCAGGTCAGGATAGCCATTAAGAATAAGGGGATAAACTGTCTATTTAGAAGGGCGGCTTAAAATTACCTTTTGTTTAACCTTTGGGCTCGGGCTTTTTGTATGGAGTTGGTCAGACTCCATAGCTTCCTCGGAGGGAGGGCCCACGCGCTCAGTGCCAGAAACCGATTCAAGCGCCGTGAATCATCATAATCACATCGTAGCGAACAGTGTAAGCGGCAGCACGTACTTCATGCTGTCGCAACATCTGCGAGTCTTCAAACGTAAATTACTCCGTTTCTAACGGCAGTACGAGTGCGACATTTACTCTATGGTATCTCTGGTGGTTGAGCTTCTGTTCCCACCAGTTTATTTGGCCAATTCGTGTGTTTCTCCGCACAGTTATGTGTTAGATCTGAGTGCGCGTGGAGTAAGAAACAGTGCCCCGCCTCAGAAATAGCATCTCTGCTATTCTTCTGTGCCTAACGAAAGTGGCGTGTGTCGGTGTTGTGATTGTGTGTTGTGTTTAGTGCAATCCCAACTAAAACAGCACTCACACACCGTCACCGCGCGCAGCAAGAGGCTTTATGCCCTTGTTGCACGCACTCAGTCATTACTCTACAACATGGCCGCTACCCGCAGCTTGAGCGGTAAGATGGCAGCAACATCCTCCCAGTCAAACATGCCGGAAGCCAGCTCCCACTCCAACCAACCCATGTTAGCCACCACCCCCCACCACAAGATGGCCGCCAGCCGCAACAGCCAATCAACTTTTGCCGCCACCTCTCAGCACGGCAGGGTTGATAATGAGCCCATGGCTACTCAAACCATAGCTCCAGGAAACTCTGCGCAACCCAGTCTCCCCGGCCCAGAAGATACGACACTGTACTATCTCAATGGCGGTGACTTGCGTACCTTTCTCCGCGCAACTCTAATAGTGGATCCTGCAATACCGCTTACAAATGAAGTGGCAACCCATCTCCAATTAGAAAAACAAGCCAGGTTAAAATACCTAAATTCAGCTGAGGAGAAAATCACCTCTCTCCTCATATCTGAAAATAATGGCGATGGCTCCAGTACCGCCATTTATGAGTTCCGCCTATACTCAGCACACCGTGCTCGAGTCGAGGCGATTACAGGTTACCTGTCTAAACACGAACGACACCTGGCAGGCAACTCTGCTTGGCAACCACCACCGCCAAGGCACAACGCCAGGGTCTCTCCACCGTCGACGTCGTTGTGCCCTACAACAACGAACAACCGCTTCCAGACCCTAGAGGAAGCTGCTACATCAGCAGAATATCCTTCGCTGCCACCAACCAGCCAGAAGAGGAGGAAGTGCACCAACACCCCTCCCCCTCCAGAGTCTATGGAAGACGATGACGATGAGGCTCCTCCCGCATCCATCAACCACCAACCCCAATCAAAACCTGCTCAACCTCAACCTCCCCCACCCCGGGCTCGTCGCCCTACTCCCATATTCTTAAAAAACCCTCTAGACGCTCGCAAGCTCATGTCCTGTGTTCCTGCCGGTTCCCAGGCGAGCTACAGCTTCAAGAATCTCCGGAGCACCGTAGCTCTCCTACCGGAAACCCCAGCTGACCACCGTCTCCTGCGCAAACGCATGGAGGAAAACCACATCGAAGGAGTCACTACCCTCCTCCCAGAGGAACGTTACCTGCATGTAACCCTGAAGGACGTGCCTGTCTTCGTCACTGAAGACGAAGTCAGAGAGGTACTCCTTCATAAGGGCTACAAGGTGGAGCGCGTGGCCCAACTAACTTCCAGAGGCCCGAATCCACAACCCCTGCCTCACTTCCGGGTGGCGCTGCAAAAGACAGACACCGTGCGCAGCATCTACCAAGAGACCCGGCTGTTCCATGCCATGATTCGCGTCGAGGCCTTCCGACCACCACCCCGACCGCAACAGTGCACAAACTGCCAGCAGTTTACCCACAATGCTGCTGGGTGCCTGCTCCAGCCAGTGTGTGCCTTCTGTGGCGAAGCAGGTCACAAACGCGCGAGCTGTTAGAGACTCGCCATCACCGGGGCGAAGCCTCGTTGCTTCAACTGTGGTGACGCACACTCCTGCCGTTATGCCAAGTGCCCAGTGTGGCAGGAGGCGCGGCTTGAATTACTCAGCTCCCGGAACGGGCAAATGTCCCGGTATAATGCCAGGCCCCGGGTTCCTCACAATGTGGACCTTCCACGTGAAGCCTTCTGCGGGACGCGGTACCCCGGTCTGCCTCCACGGCAACCGATACGGTACCCGAGCTACGCAGCAGCCACAGCAGCTTCGGCACCCTCACCGCCTCAGCCAGAGCCGGCAACAGCTGCCCCAGACCCCGCTGCAGCACAACCACAGCATCAAACTACAGCTCAACCCAATGGAGCTCTTGAGCCCAGAGAGCCCAAGGTTCAGTCACAGCACTCAGCCCCACCCCGGGGTACCACCCAGAGAAGGGAACCCCGCCAACAGCATCCTGCTCGTCAGCAGGACCATCCACGCCAGCAGCAACCACCAACCGCTCCTAGGCGTCAACCGCCACCTCCTGTCACAACCGCAAACCCAACCCCACTAACCCCCATTCCTGACCAGGCCTTCCTAAATACCATGCGCCAAATCCCCGTCCCCCTCCAGCCCGAGTTCGCAGCCTTCCTAGCTGAAGCTCTACGTACTCGTCCTTCCCACATTCATGCCTACACCATCTTTACACACGCCGTCCTCAACTTCATGATCCATCATGGCTGTTAGAGCCGGCGGTGTTACAGATCTCCTCTCCCTTAAGGTCTGCTGCTGGAATGCAAACGGCCTTCGCAAAAAACTCCGGGAGACTGCGAACTTCGTGTCAACCAAGGGCGTCCAGGTACTCTTGGTGCAGGAGACGCATCTCTCGCCACCCATTAAAGCAGCAATACCTGGTATGCTGTGCTACAGGGCAGACGGCTATGGCGGAACTGCCATTTACATCAGCCGTAGCGTTCCACACCATCCGCTGCACATCGCTCCTACCACCAACATGGAAGCCACCGGAGTACAGCTAGAGACCAACAAGGGGCCACTTAGGCTCTACTCTGTGTACATCCCCCCTGGCAGACCAATAGTCGGCCGAGAGCTGGACGAAGTGTTCACCTCAAACCTCGCCACCATTGCCATGGGGGATTACAATGCCAAGAGCCCAGCTCGGAACTCCACTGTGCTCAACCCACGCGGAGCAATCCTGGAACGCTACGTGCACGCCAACAACCTTGCAGTACTCTCGCCATCCTCTCCTACCATCACTCACGGGGATCGCCGTCCCCCGGACTGGATAGATATTGCTTTAGTCAAAAATGTCCGGTGCCATCCCCAGGTGTTCTCCCTCCCCGAGCTCTCCTCGGACCACTATCCCATCCTCCTGCTGTTTGCTTCCCGACCCTCCCTCAAAACACAGCGTCTCCTTCCCAGCCCTCGGCACGTGCCCTGGCGAGAGTTCACGAGAATCATGGCAGCGACGCCAGCAGCACTAGAGCCCTGCTCCACGGAGCAGGAGGCCGACGCTCTGGCCTTGAAAATAACCACATCCATAGCCTCTGCAATTCAAAGCGCCTCACCACCTTCACGACGGCCAGCACAAACAATGCACAAGTTACCTCGCCATCTTCGGCAGCTCATTGCAGCTAAGAACAGGGCTCGTAGACGCGCCCAACACACCGGTTCTCCACAAGACAAGAGGGAGTACAACAGGCTGCAACGGTCCCTCAAACTGGAACTTGCTGACCACGCCAACGAGGAGTGGGAGCGTCGCCTCTCGTCCCTCGACACTGAGGACCAGTCCCTTTGGCGTATGTCGAAAGCTATGCTGCGGATTCCATCGCAGGACAAACCTCTCCTCCTGGGCACCCGCCTTGCGCAGTCAGCTAGAGAGAAGGTGGAACTGATGGCGGAGTACCTGGAGTCAGCTTTTCACCCGGCAGAAACCTGCAATGTCGACCACATCCACCAGGTCGACACAGCGGTCGAGCAGTTCCTGACCAGGCCACTTCCCCTGGACGCTATACCCCCCACGTCGTTAACGGAGCTCCAACATCTTCTCTCCACCGTCGCCCCATACAAGGCAGCGGGGCATGACAATATCCCGTATGCAGCGCTTCAGGCTCTTCCACAGGAATGGCTTGAGCTCGTTGCACACCTCTTCAATAGCCTGCTTCGTTTGGCGTACTTCCCTGCAAATTGGAAGCACGCCAAAATTATCACATTGCCGAAGCCCGGAAAGGATGCTTCCTCCCCAGAAGGCTACCGCCCGATCAGCCTCCTCCCGGCCATCGGCAAACTATTCGAGAAGGTCGTGCAACAAAGGCTCCAGCAAAACCTCGACGATCTCCAAGTGCTCCGATCCGAGCAATTCGGCTTCCGCCGACGTCACTCCACCGTCCACCAACTCCTTCGGCTGGTGGACGAAATCATCAAGAGCTTCAACAACAAGCACTTTGTTGTAGCACTATTTCTTGACATCACGCGAGCCTTTGACACTGTCTGGCACGAGGGCCTCCTGCACCGCCTAATCCAATACAATCTCCCATCCCTATAATCCATCTCATCCACTCCTACCTCCGCAACCGAACCTTTAGTGTGGTTAAGGACGATGTAACTTCAGCCCCCCGCCCCATCCATGCAGGTGTCCCCCAAGGCAGTGTCCTCGGCCCGCTTTTATTTTTGATCTACATAAACACCTTGCCATCCTACCCAGGCTGTTCCCTGTATCAGTTTGCTGACGACACTGCAATCGCCTCTGCTTCCACCAAACACCGCACAGCTGTTCTTCGGCTCCAGAACTACGCCGACACACTCACCACATGGTTTAACCTGTGGCGTTTAAAAATAAACGCCACGAAATCTCAGGCCGTCACCTTCACTCGACGACTCGTGTTGGATGACGTGCCTGACTTGACAATAGCAGGTGGGACAGTCCGCTGGACCACACAGGCAAGATACCTAGGCGTCACCCTGGACGTCAAACTAACTTGGAAGCCCTACATAGAGGAACTAGCCTCTAAAATAAATCGTAGGATGGCAATGCTGTATCCCTTATACCACCGAAATTCTACTATGTCCGTGCGCAACAAAGTGCTCCTGTTCAAGCAGGTGCTTCGCCCTGCCCTCACATATGCCTGCCAAGTCTGGGGAATCGCCGCCAGAACCCATCTTGATCGCCTACAAACCCTCCAAAACCGCTTCCTCCGTACCGCTGTCAATGCTGACTGGTACATCCCAAACGCAGACATCCACCGTGACCTTAAAATCCCCACCCTAAAAGACTTCATCCTCTCCCTATCCCAAAGGTTTTACGACTCCCTTCCTCACAGCTTTAACTCCCTCATCCGCGGCCTCGGGGAATATGATATTGACCCCGGGGAACGCTACAAACGCCCCAGACTTGCTCTTGGCAGGCATTAACAAAAAAAAATTAAATAAATAAAAAATAAAACAACAAATCTATTGGAAATCATAAACATCCATTCTAAAAAAACAAAAAAAAAAAAACAAAAAAACTCACCCCACACCTAACACCCTAATCCAAAAAAAAAAAACCACCGCCAAACCACCGCCATTTACCCTAATCCCATCATCCTACCAGCATAGGACAACTGTCCTGGAATGGTCCCAGTCGGGAGACACCACCTGATTCAGGTGGTTCGCTCTCCCAACGACACCCTCCTGAAGTGCGCCGTGAATCGGTTCTGGGTGGCGATGGGTGAAGGGTGCCGCTGAGCGCGGCTTGTCCCAGGACCATCCTGGGACAGCGACCTCCGAGGAGGAGAAGGTGAACTTTTGTTACCGCGCGCACGCGGAGGGTCTTTCAAAAAATCTTCCCTACGAAGTTTCTGCTTGGGCTTCTTTTCAACGGCTTGCGACTTCATTGACTTGGGACCAGGTTTATACGGCTTGGTAACTGTAGCCTTAATAGACGGCCGGATGGTAGTAGCGGTTAATCCAGTCAAGGTCCAGGTCTGAGTTTCGGCATCTACTCGTGGTACTGGCGAGGCAACAACAGAACTAAATGTGCCAGATCGCAGGAGTGAAGGTTGGCGCGCATGGTAACGCCTCCGGGCTTCAGCGAAGGAGAGTTTTTCCTTTACCCGGATCTCCTGGATCGCGTTCTCGTCCAAGTACCGCGGACAGTCGGCAAACGAAGCAGAATGAGACCCTTTACAATTAACGCAGACGGGGGCTGTTGAACAGGTACCTTCGTGTGAGGGCTGGCTACAGGTTGCACAGATGTTAACGGCACTCTTACATGAGACTTGCGTATGCCCAAAACGTTGGCATTTAAAACAACGCAGAGGTCTAGGAATATAAGGCCTCACAGAAATACGTTCGTACCCTGCGGAAATGCTCGTGGGCAGATCGACGCCATCAAATGTAATAAACAGGGTACGAGTGGGTACCAACACGCCGTCGCGTTTGGCCTGCACTCGATGAACCGCTGTCACCCTCTGGTCTGCAAGATATTCTACCAGGTCTTCGTCAGAGATACCATCGAGGCTATGCGTGGTGACAACGCCTCTACAAGAATTCAAGGTGCGGTGCTTCTCAACACGGATAGGATAACCGTGGAGAAGCGTGGCGCTCAACAAGGACTTACTTTGTGCCTCGGATTTGCTTTGAACTAGCAACGAACCATTACGAAGCCGAGTGCAGGAAAGAACCGGACCAGCAATTGAGTCAATGCCCTTCTGGATAATAAAAGGGTTCACCTTCTCGAATGATTGTCCCTCCTCTGTACGGGTAATCACTAAGTAACAACCAGCTGTTGGCGGTGCTACTTCTGTTACTAAAACTTTGCGGCGCTTGTTGTTAACAATGGAGAAAGGGTGCTCCATAGCGAAAAAAAATCCTCCACCATTGCAACCGTCTCCGACCTCGGGCTCTGACTTCCCGGGCGTTACCCCGGCTTGGGTGAGTGGCCTATCTATACCTAGCTCACCCCAGGGTCACACCTCCCAGAACATAGACAGAGGGACCCAATCGCCGTCGGAAGCCAGCAGCTCATGCAATGGCCCCCCCGCGGGACTGTAGTTGAACAGCGGATACGAACAACAACCCTACATGACGACCCCGGGTGGTGGGGATGACGCCATTACCCACTCACCCAGCTGCGCACGCGGTGCGCGGGTATCCGTCAGGCTGTGTCCACGGAGGATTTAAATAAAAGGATAAAAGAAACTAAAACTGTGTGGGCGTTTCGCACGCAAGGTAGGCTGGCGGGGAAGAAAAAGAGAGATATGCGAATGTCGTGGTGCAAAATGGCCGGAAAGTGATAAGGGAAGAAAGAAACGATGGTGAGGTGCGGTATGGATGGAATGCAAAGAACGCACGAGAGCCTACCTTGGGTCCACCGGTCACGAGAAGAACCCACTTCGACCGGATGGGGGTGAGAGGATGAATGTGGCGATGATTGGCTCGGGAACCCCCGGGTGCGCCAAAAACCCGTACTCACATAAGGTGAGCCCCTGAGGGGCTGGCTCTGGTCTAATGTGATTATATATATATATATATATATATATATATATATATATACATCTAACATACAATTCTTTTATAGCAAATACTGTACCCTGAATTATTTAGTTACTGTTACAAATTGGTCTTAGGTTGTTGACAAAAATTTATACATTCAAGAATTTTAACCTGTTTCATTTTGTCATAATTGAACACATTTACCAAAATATTTATCCTCTACACAAATATATTTACAACACTTAATTCCAGACACAATTTCACATATCTGTATGCTACATAAGTATTTGTTTTAATTATCTTTACCCTCTTTTTTTTTATTGTTTTGTACTTTAATATTCAAATTACTATTTGAATTATATCTACATACTTTTACTTTAATATGACATTAATTTTTTTTTTTTTAAATTGGCATTGCTATTCCCCCTCCTGGATCAAATTGTCTGTGGCTAAACATTACTCGTAGCTGTATCGTAACCTTCCAAAACATGTTCATGAATAGCCTCTTAAAGGATTCATATGAAATTTCCTCCCTTGATAACATTTGAAACCAGTCTAAAGTTTTCTGAACAACACATCTTTTAACAACTATCATTTTCAATGCTTCCGGTATCTTTTTAATTTGAGAGTACTCTGAGAAGTCTGTAATAAACTGTACTGGATTGGAGTTTTCATTCTGAACAGCTTGGTACTTGTTAATTTCAGAAGTTAGCTTTTGATTATTTATAGGCAAAACTTTAACTTCTTCGAACAATTTATTTCTTTGTGTTTCTGACTCCTCCTGTATTTCAGATATCTCCCCTCTGAAATTAACTTGCACCTGAATTAAATCTGCATTTGTAGTTTCCTTAATCTCTCTTAGCTCACTTGAAATGCTACTGATTTGACTTCCTAACTCTGTACATTCTGCATCAACATGTTCAATTTCAGTATTAACCTCACTTTTTTCGTTAGATATTTCCCTGCTCATGTCTGACATTTTCTTTGAAACTTTTCCTATCTCACTTGCTATTATTTCCTGATTCTCATTTCTCATTCTTGGCATACTACTATCTAGCTTCATAAATTTCTTTTCAAATTCTTCTATTATTTTCCTATTCCTCTTTTCCATATCTTCCCTTATTTTCCTATTTCTATTTTCCATATCTTCCCTGATTTGATTATATGTTTGCTCTAATTTCTCATTCCTCTTTTCCATGTTCTGAGTTAATTTTTCTAATTTTTCATTATTCTTTTCCATATTTTCCCTATTTTGATCTATAAAATTTCTCAGCATTTCCATCATCATACTAACATCAAAATTAACATTTCCTGCTATTCTATTCTGACTTTCTTCACTAACATTTCCTCCCTCAAATCCTACATTGTTTGAGCTATTTTCTGTAACCTGTATTGAATTACAGCTAACTGTTACATTATCCCCTTCCATAATTGTTTCTTCAGTATTATTAGTAGACATTGTTTTCTTAATCCTACCACTCCTCAAGTACATTTAAATTTTCACAATTTTTTTTTTTAGGATAAAAAAATTTACTATTTTCTAACTTTTGTGATGCTGTCTGTTGATGTTGCTTTGATGTCCAGCTTCCTGCCCCTCTCTCCTAGATGTATATGTCGCTTCTGCGTCATATTATGATGAATCTACGTCGTCTCGATGTTTTTGTATCCTGTAGTTGAATTCCCCTGTTCCTTTTAATCTCGGAATTACAATGTCCACTCATCCGCGTCGTCTGTCGTTCCTATAGTTGTTTCTGGAATCTGTGTCTTGTAGTTCAGTTCACTGCTCCATTCGCTTCACGTCCTGGTTCCTTCGCCCCTTCCTGGTTAATTCGAGCCACGTTCTGGGCGCCAATTTGAAGTGGAATATTTGTTAGCTAGTTGTTAGTTGGAAGATGCTTCATGTTTATATGCCCCATGTATGGAAGACAATTTGAAGTGTGATATTTTGGTTTGTTAGCCCAACGTTGTGGTAGCCAATTTGCGGCGGTATTAATGTTTGTGTTCGAAAGATGCTACTGTTTATCTGCCACACGTATGGAATACAATTTGTCGCGGTCACTTCGTGTTATCTTTTACTGAGCGCCTGTTATTGTATTTAATTTTGGGTTCACTGTCCTCCGGCTAGCTATGATTTCTCGATCAAGCACTTATCTTGTACAGGTGTGTAAACGGAAAGGAGCTTTTATCCAAAGATAACACTGATAAAAGAATTTGTTTTACACTTTTATTGTCGTAACACATTATTCACTTTCACCTATTAATCTTGACACTCGCCAAACTGAAACTGTTATAATAACTTCTTTACTGCCCATTATTAATTCGCGTACTTCAACTTTTTGTGTAATTAACTTTACGACACGAGAAAGTTTTCATAACTTTGCTACGCGTAACCTGCAAATCGATAAACTGTGCGATGTATTCACCATGACTGCTTCTATTGAACTCATCGATGTCTTATACGCAAATGCTTCTGTTGGACACCGCGACGTGTAACGCGTGGATGATTTTTGTTGAACTACACGAAACTTGATTCTGACACTGAATTTATACTTCCTCGCCCCAATATGCCTAAAGATTATAACCGAGCTGCTATTGGTTAATAAAATGCGCCAACATTAGCGTCTATATTTATATCCAATGAAAATTACGAAAACATATGCTCTGGGGAAAATGTTCCAGCAAATTCTAAGAAAAACACGCCACTCTGACGTCATTTGCTCGTCTCTAATAATGATAAACAGCTCACCCCCTCGCTACATTATTGCACGCTATTATTGTCAGTTTCAGTAAGGCCGTATAAACCCACTTCTCGACAATACTTACAATCAACAAACATCTCAAATCAATGTCACACAACAATGCATATTCACACTACAATCACTCTGACATTTACATTTTTGCGATACAAATTACTGCGTCAATTTACAATAAAACTCAGACAGGAATTCAGCTCTATAACCCAAACTGTAATTATTATGTATCCTACGAGTGTTTCGTACTGGAACATTTCAGATACTTTACAATGAATTTAATGTAACATAACAGTCTAACACTGTATTAAATGATAGTATTTACGATTGACTTAACATGACGTAACTTAAGAGTTTGGCAATGTCAAACTTTTCCTTCCCATTACGTTTGATGTCAGTTTGATGTCACATGGTAATTAGAGCCAATTGGCGTGAAGCACTAGCTCAAAGTAATAAAAAAACTATCAATTAAGAGTCATTCCCATTACGTTAAGTGCAAGCCAATTAGACCTTTATTTTACCAGCATTTCTTAGCTTCATGTCACATTACATGAAGTTCATTATATTCCCAGCATTACAGGCAATCTTAAGTTATAAATAAAGATTCACCATGCATCTGCTGGTCGTGTATTTCATTGCATTGTTAGAGTGCTTTTGAGGTTAAGAGCAAAGTACCTACACATATAAACATACATGAGTGTTCAGAAAATGAAAGGCAAATCTTTTTCACTTTTGCAGATTTCCCAACATTGTCGGTGGAATTGGGTGCATTACTATTTTGTGCCCATCCATGAATATGGTGAACTTTTCCGAAATTGGAAAGGGTATTTCTTCATCAACATGCAAGTAACCTGTGATGCAAAATGAAGATTAGAAACATTGTTTCCAGAATTTTAAGCTGCTCTTCAGTATGTTTCCCGTTGCTTGAAGCATTAAATTTGTCCGTCACGACTTTCCACATTTCTCTTCCAGCATCTTTATAACACTTTTTTTACCCTCATATTGTTTATGGATTTTTTTAATCTCTATCGACAAACATTTATCTTTTTCACTGGCGTTTCCCCCCCTTTTCCTATCACACATAACCTCATCCATGATCGCGTCATGTAAATCGCACAAACAAAACAACACCTCTGGGACTAGTGAGCTTTACTTCCGTAGTCGTGACTAAAAGAGTAAATTGTAACTGAGCTCTCCATTACTTCCGAGTAAATTGCTCCTGTTAACCTACTTCTGTAGTACGGACTTCTATAGTAAACGTTACTTCCAAAGCAATTTACTATAACATGGTGCATGGTGCACGCTGCCCTTAGTGAATTAGTGAGTCACTCTTTTACATCATTTGAGCAAAGCAAGTTGTTGAGTGACAGCAAATCAGCCAGGCCAACTAATTGTGTTCTGTGATTTTGCTGAAAATTATTCTTTCTGTAATTCTTTATTGAGTGTAGAGCTTCTACAATTCATTCGGGCACAATTGGCTTCCTTTACTTTTCACTAACAGTTCCAATCATTGTCCGCCTTATCATCTTGCTACTTACTATACTGTTGAATATGTTCATTAAATATGATTCAGATTCTGTCTCTAAACTTTCCATAACATTCTCACTAGGTTATGTCCCCTTTGCTACAATCCAATACTTCGGTCCACAGTTTTGCCCAATTTACTTGTAAATTTCCTTTTTCCTCGACCTCTCCCCTTTAACCCCTTTCAGAACCTATAATCACTCTCTCCTTGCTACCCCTACTGCCGTCAAAACACTTACATTATTTACTTCCCTAATGTGAGCTGCTTCTCGCCCTGTTCAACTCTTTCAAATATTTATACATGGAACCACTTCTCATTTCTCTGACACCACCCAAGTGAATATGGATCCCTCATGATACTCTTAGATGTTGATTGTTTGTTTCCGTCTAATACTAATATACTTCCTTGTGGGGAAGACAATATATTGGCTTCCTGCACTGCATACACTTCTTCTACTTCGCACAGCCAGTTCCCCTTCTCTTTGGCCGACCTTGTTGCTCTCACTGATTTCCCCGCTTTTTTTATGTCAGAAGTCCAGCTGGTTTCATTCATTGCCATCAGCTGATCTGTTATGTCATCATCTATCTGGGTGGCGTCACACATTGCTGGCTGCTCTCCCCTTTCTCCTCAGATGGGCCATTCCCCTCCTCTCCCTTCACATGTGGAGATGTCTCCCCTACCTTGATTTTTGCAAAGTTGTAGTCAGTCTTGTCGTCTCTGCCATCATCATGTTTCCTATTGTCTGCGTTGTATTTTGCTGACTCATTTCCCTGTATTTTCTATTAATGTCCCTTAAGCCATTTGGTATTGTCAACCAGTCTCTCATCTATCCACAGCTTCAAGTTTCATATGAAAGCTCCAAATCCCTCCTGCCTAGCTTTTTTCATCTATTCCATTAATCTGTTCTTAAGTATTCTCTGTTCTACTGACAGATCTTTATTGATGTACATTCTTGTTCCTTGCAGTTTCTTAGCTCTTTTCAACATTTCATGGATAATTTGTAGTGTTGTAAATCTCACTACTCCATCTTTTTTCCTACACAATAGGCACCTGCAATTTCGCATCCATTAAGCTCTATTTCCAAGCATCTTTCCAGTATCTCCCATACTTCCTGGTTGGGCCACACATCTCTTCTTTCCTTCACTCCAGATATTACCAAATTAAACTTACATTGCTTTTTTCCAACATTTCTATTCTTTTTTAATACTTAAAATTTCTGTTTGCATAGTTCTCATGTTGGTTTTAATTTCTTTTTTAGCATTTTCTCCCATTACTAACATTTTTTTTATCCAGCCTTTCTTCCATTCCCGTCAAGAGTTCTCATCCTAGTCCTTGATCTCTCAAAGGTCCCGGGTTCACCTCAACTCCACCGATAAATAACTAGTAGTGTTCCAATCATGTATATCATGAAAAACATTGTTATCACTTCTTCTGCTTGTCCTTTTCTTTTCATCATATTCTTCTTCATTCTGTTGAATAGTCCTATTTTAGCTCTGAAGCTCTCTAAACTCACTCCCATCATCCCTTATTTCACTTTTCCTCTTCTTAGCGGAGCTCATGCAAAACCCATCCTCTGTCCACCACTGCTAACTCAACACTAGTTTTGTTATTCATGATTCAAGAAAAAATTCAAGCATACCACTGTAGTAATGTGCATGCAACCATTCATCCATTCATAATATATTAGAGAACCATTATGCAACAGTCTCCATCAAGAATTTAGTAATAATTCCAGAGTGCCTAAAACATAATACTACATCAATTCACCTATTCCAAAGACAGCCATTGAATTCATTAAAACAGAAATGTTTAGTTCACCACAGAAAATAATCTGATGGCTCTTCAGTGCGGCACAAAACAGGAAAAATTTCATGAATATTACATTGCATGAGAAAGATTTTGAGTTTCCTGCAGAGTGGCTTTTTTTTTTTTAAGCCACTTATCATGGTGAAAGCGCATGCATGGTATAAGTGGGACACTCAAGACACTTGCAGCCCATGCTGTTTGCAGAGACTTTCAGGAACCAGATAACAATCCCAAATAGAATTGTATCATTGGACAAAGGACCATCTTCCAAACAATACTGTTTTTGTGACTAAAGAAGACTATACTAAAGAGGAAAAAAATTTATAACTTCAAGATTTGCAAAACCTATTCCAGTGCCTGGAACATGCAACATACATGCCATTTACGAGGGAAATTTTACTTGCCAAGCAGTTTTCAAGTGTAGTTGAAATATCACAGCATGCTATATGCAAAGATGGTCCAATGATCTTATTTCAATGGCAGAGGGTAAGCAATAAGAACGAAACTTAATATATTTTAAAAATATTTATTGTTAGCAGTTTATAGGAGAAAATAAATTATAAAATTCTGATTATTCTTAGAATGTTATTGTATACAGATATATATTCTGTAAGTTACCACATGTCAGGGGTGGGAAGAGATGGTAAAACAATGGATATTGGCATCTTGTCTGCTGATTACTCTGCAATTGCATAAACATGCTGTGACATAATAATTTTTATTTCTGAAACCCATTGTCATCCCAACTTGAAATTTGCACATTTATTTTATGACTGAGTAAGATATAATATATATTTTTGTCATTCAATTCTAAGTAACGCATTTTACTTTACATGCAAATATTCAAAAACTATATACTGTTTTCAGATGAAAATGAAGCATTTTCAAAATACCTCATAATCAATTGAAACAGACACATCTTTAGAATTTATCAACAAAATTTTGTCAAAGATTAAAAACAGAAGCACTATTAACAGTGAAGTATTCTTCATGATGGTAGATTGAGTCACAATTTTGACACTCACCTTTACTAATTAAAAGTTGTATAAAACAGAAACGTTTTCGAGGGCATTTGTCCTCATCATCAGCAACTGGGTGACTAAAGGTCTCTTTAACAATGTGTTAAAACTTTGTGGCACCAACACCAGATGGCAACAAATTCAGAATCTGCAGGAGGAGGATATGGGAGAAAGAGACCTTTAGTCACCCAGTCACTGACGATGAGGACGAATGCCCTCGAAAACGTTTCTGTTTTATACAACTTTTAATTAGTGAAGGTGAGTGTCAAAAAGTGTGACTCAATCTACCATAAAAATTTTTGTCAATTTATCTTAAGACGTTGCTGAGATGTGTTACTTTTAGTCAAGCGGTGTGTTTATAATAAAGCTTTTTTTGTTAATATTTGACATGCCACTGAAAAAACTAAACTTGGCAGTTTTACTTAACTAGCCAAGGGCTTACCAAGTCACAAAATTTTCAAATAAAGCCAGTAGTCCCATGTCAGATTTATGGCACGTAAAAGAACTTCAAGCCTGATAGAGGCCTCTGAGCAAACTTTACGGTCTTTCATGCCTAATATAGAATGGAAAATACATAATTATACCAAGTGAATGTATCGCACAATGAACAATTATTTAAGTTCTCAAATTTATAACATTTTCAGAAATACTTTGTACACTTGTAGATTTACAATTCTTTGCTGGATATGTTTCCAATATTTAGATAGTGTGTTTACTGGACTTTTAACGGGTATTTTCCCAGATCGTTTCATATGTGTCCTTACTCAAGGACAATCTGTGAGAAGTGACAGTCCTGCCACTGGCCAAGTGAAGCTTTCTGTAAGTACTCTATGTAATGAAATTTTAAAAATTTTTAATAATATTTTTCTCGTTAACATTTGCAAGGGAGTTGATTATTTCTGCTTCAAGTTTTGCTAGACTATTAAGGTGATACAGTCAGCTTCTCTAAAACATCTCTTTAAATTCACCTTCTTTACCATGTACCCTTCAAATGGTATAGAGGTTGACATACTTGTCTTTTAACATAGCAATACAAATAATTTACCAACAAAGGGAATGTTATTTACCTGCAGATCACACATGCCAAATCATCTTCCAGAATTTCCAGAGCAAGATCATCCTCACCAATATCCTCACGATCAACCATCTCTCTTATGTTGGTCAATGGCAGTTTTTCTGGTGCTGATAATGTACTAGATCCTGCTAACAACTGTTTGGAATGGTTGGATTTTTCAATTTCATTGCCAGGTTTTTTCTTTGCACCAGATGATTCACCAATATCACCTTCATTCAACTAAAATGATACAACACTAGGACAATTTAACCACTGCCTTGATTAAAAAAACCCAGAAAGAGAAAACCCTGAATTATGTTTCATTTTGAAACAAGAAATGTAAACATTATGCTTCAACGACACTTGGGTACCTTAAACACTTAAGTCAAAGAATGCCACACTGAACAAGTTTCACATTGAAAGTTTTGATTACATGATAGGAATATTTACTTTGTTTTACTGTAAATGATATGTATTCCTGTTTTTGATAGGTTTCTTTCTCACTAGATATGTGAAGCTTCAGTTTGAGTTCTGACAATAGTGTTGAGCTTTTAAAATATGATTCATTCTTCTGATTTAGTCTACATCAATTAATGTGAGATAAAAATGGTCAAAAACTCAAATTAACCCTTATTGTGTGAAAATAAATAAATAAAATCTGTAATATTCCATCCCAGCACCTTGTTACCTAAACTGGGACGTGTATTAACAAATTTTCCTAATATTAATACAATACACTTACATTATCATTGTGCAGATAATTAACTATAACTAATAAAAAGAAAATAGAAAAAAGTAGTAGTAAAAAAGAAACTAAAATAAAATTTTTAAATTTCCACCTACTAACTCAAAATAAACATACAACAATTACATTTCTACTGGTAGCCAGTAAAAATAACTAACTGGTAGCCAGCTAACTAAATCATCTAAATAAATACTAACTAAATGTGCGTCGGAAGCCGACAGCTTAGGTACTGGTATCCAGCACCTCCAATACAAAACTAACACATAATAAACAAATAATTCATAATAATTCATTTACGGCTAAAATATTTTTTGTCCTTGTCTACATTAATTATTTATGAGATACTTAAATTTATTTGCTTTCATTTCTTTTGTGGTGTTTATATAATTCTATACTGTAATTAGTTAAATTTTTATTTGTAATCAATTCACTCTTTTACCCTAACTTCTCAGCACTAAAATATATACTAAATTCACACTTCACTAATCTAATAGTAATTTATATTAATATCATATTAACTAATTCACTATAAACTTCACTTTCACATCTATTATTTACTATCCACCAAAACTATTCTTCATGCCAGCAATAATTCCCACTTGTACTCCTCCCTTATAGCTGCACCGATCTCACTTTCTTCTTCAGTGCACCCCACTTCTCCTTGCACCATTCACCTGCTACCGCCCCCTTTGCCATTAATCATCCATCTCATCCGGTCATCCTGCTTCTCCTTCTTTCATAATATACTGCTTTGTTTATATATTTATTCACATTTAGTGGTTGTAACAGTCAATAGGTTGAATTTTGTTATATTGTCATCACATTACTGGGAAAGTTTTTTTTTAAATGTCATTATATTGTCCATTAGTTATTAGCAATATTGTTTACGCTTGTTATTATTCCTATGGTTATGTCATTAATAATTGTCACTGTAATAGTTTGTAGTCTTGTCATGTAATCCATAGGGTCATTATTTGAGTATGTATTAATATGTGCTAGATCTTAATCTCTTCTCTTTTATCTCTCTCCCTTCTTTTTTCTGCTCCTTATCTTCTTTCTTTTTCTCTTTCACTTATTCCTCCATCTTCTTCCCCATCTCTCTTCTTTCTTCTCCTGCCCTCCTCTTTTTTTCAATTACTTCTCTTCCTTATAATTTACACCCTCCATCACTATTAAATCCCCTTATCTAAGTACTTCTCTCTTCTATTCACTTAACTATTTCCTTTTTGTTTATTATTATTATTTTTCTCCCTTAATCTTTTTCTCTCTTCTTAACCACCTCATAATTTACTTCATCTATAGATTCTTCTCTCTTCTCCCTACTTTACCGCTTCATATCTTTTTACGTACATTTAATTTCCACTACTTTTAAATAATATCTATCTCCACATTTCTTCTTCCTATTATAATTCAAAACTATCTTCTTATATTATCATTATTAAAATTATCCTCCTCTTCTTCTTCGCTCCCTTCTTCCTCTTTCTTTCTTTTCCCTGTGAGATAAATTGATGTAATCATATGCATTCTGATCTTACTATTACTTCCTCTTCATTGGTTCCTAAAATGTTTTCTTGTGGTATCACTACATCCCACGCTAAATTGATTATTTTTAGGGTTAATTGCTCTAGATGCATATATAATTCTTTATTTCTCAATATATTACTCGTTTGATGGCCACTCAACACTATTCTTTCTTCATTAACCTGTTCTGAAAATTGTACACATTCAAACAAAACGTGCTCTGGGTTGGCTTACCTTTTACACAGGCTACATATATCGTCCGGTATTCTATTAATTTTTTTCCAATAGGTTTTGTATGGTCCATGATCTGTAAGGTAATGGATCATTCCTTTGTTAGGTTGAATATGATTTAACATCAATCTTTCTGAGGTATTAAATAAATTAAAAGTTCTTCCAGCCTCAGTATTTTCCCATTCCCGCTGCCATTGAGTTTTTAAACTAAATTTTATGTCACGTATGTTGTTACATTATCTGCCAGTTATTGCATATACATTCTCCACATTTCCTTTCTTAAACCAAAAAAGTGTGCCTCTTAATTTTATTATTAAACCAATTGGCCATATGCCTGTAGTTACTAATAGGGCCAGGGTAGGTGCTCCATACATTATTATTGAGGCAAAGATGCTTGTGTGATAGGTTGATATGGAATATTAAAATTTGATTGAACTAATCTAGCTAATATTACTACTTTTTCAGATTTTTTCCGAACATTTTCGGTTGTGTTTTCTAAAATTAAGTCGCTCATCTAAATAAATATCTAAATATTTAGCTTGTCTTTGGCGTCTTTATGTTTTGATTATCATACTTTATGAATGGATCTCTCTTAAGGTTGCCTTTGAGAACCATATATCCTGATTTATTTGGAGCTACTTGGAGTTTTGTATTGCTGCACCAATTGCATAGTTTATTAGTTAAGTTATTTGCTCTGTTTTCTATTTTACTTCTGCTGTTTCCTTCTATTAAAAATAACACATCGTCCGCATATGCTACAGTATTTTTAACATTTGCATCAGTAATTAACTCATCCAACAATGTTTCCAATACAATATCCCAAAAGGTTGGTCCCATAATCCAGCCTGGAGACAACCCTTGGTATTATCTCTATACACTATATGTTCTATTCCCTTTATATGGACCTTTCTGCTATAATCTTTTAAAATGGCATACAGGCATTTTGGGAATCCTTTCTCCCGTAATCTTTCAAATAATACTGGCCACCATAAATTGTCAAATGCACTGAAAATGTCAATTAAAATTCCAATTAAATATTTAGAATGAGTTGTCTTAACAGTTTCCATTACACAATTTATCACGTCTTCTGTAGATTTCCCTTTCCTAAAACCAAATTGGTTTCCATTCATACGTACCATTAATCTACATTCTTTTAATCTTTTACAAAGCATTTCTAAAATTTCCTGAAGTATTCAATAAACATATTGGATCCTTCGGGTCCTTTTCAGCACTTTTCTTCAAAATAATTACTTTAGCCTCTTTCCAGCAATAAGGAAAATGCCCTTTTCCCTGTATAGTCATTAAAAAGTTGTAATAAAAACGGTGTAATGTTGTCTTCCAAGGCTACTATAACTTCATTTGTTATGCCATCTAGCCCTGCTGCTTTCTTCATGTTTAGCTTGTTTAGAATTAGTCTGATTTTGGAAATATCAAAGAGAAATATTAATCTATTATTTCTATATGGCGTATTCATATCTATTCTTTTTTGTATATGTATGATGCAGTAATTTGTATCACAAATTACTTAAATGTAAATAATGATTGTAATATGAATATGCATTTTTATGTGACATTGATTTCAGATGTTTATTAATTGTAATTATTATTGGGAAATAAGTTTATAGGGCCTTACTGAAACTGTCAATAATAGCGCAATAATGCAGCGAGGGGGGTGAGCTGTTTATCATTATTGGAAACAAGGAAGTTACGTAATGTTGACGCGTTTTCGGTAGAAACTTCTGGAATATTTTCTCCCTAAAAGCAATATGTATTCGTGGTTTTCATTGGATATTAAAATAGACGCTAATGTTGTCGCGTTTTATTATCCAATTGCAGCTCAGTTATAATCTTTAGGCGTATCTTGATGAAGGGGTATAAATAGAAGCCAAGTTAGAGGTAAAGTCAGTCAGTCCTTCAGTTCGCCGAAAGCATTCATACACTACACGTCGTCTTCAGTCAGTCAGTTCGTCGAAAGTATTAGTTCGTCATACATCAGATATAGATTCACAAGTTACGCGCAGCAGAATTATGAAAGATCTAAAGTATGGTAAAGTTAAATATACAAAAGATTGAAGTATGTGGATTAAAAGAATTATCAGTAAGAAGTTGTTATAACAGTTTCAGTTTTGGCGAGTATCTAGATCAATATGTAAAAGTGATAGTGAACGTGTTCGACAATAAAAATTATAAAACAAATTTCTTCATCAGTGTTCTTTTTGGATAAAAGATTCCTTTCTGTTTACACAACCCTGATCAAGACACATGTTCGACCCAAGATAAGATAATAGCTAGCCGGAGGACAATAAACAAACTTAAAATTCTTTCGAACACTAACACTGATGCAAATTGCTAACACAAGATGGAGCTACAAACCGAACAAATGAATGACGTCACAAGATGGCAACGCGTGAAGTAAACACACATACACAAACATCACAAGCATCAACATTATAAGTAATACCGCATCAAATTGGCACCCAGAACGTGGGGCACGATAACCAGGAAAGAAGCAAAGTAACCAGGAAAGTAGCAGAGTGACCAGGAAAGGAACCAGGACGTGGAACGAATGTACCAGTGAAATGATCTACAAGACGCAGATTCCAAACTACAGGACAACAAAACGACGTGGACTCATCATAACACAACGCAGAAGCGACATATAACCTAGGAGAGAGGGGCAGAAAGCTGGACATCAATGTAACAGCAACAGACAGCATCACAAAGGTTAGAGTATCGTAATTTTTTTTTAGAAAACAAAATTGTAACCTACAAATGTACTTAAGGAGTGGTAGGATAAAGAAAACAATGGCTACTAATAATACAGAAGAAATAATTATGGAGGGAGATAATGTAACAGTTAGCTGTAATTCAATACAGGATACAGAAAATAGCTCAAACAATGTATTTGAGGGAGGAAATGTTAGTGCAGAAAGTAAGAATAGAATGGCAGGAAATATTAATATTGATGCTGGTATGATGATGGAAATAATGGAAATGCTGAAAGATATTCGTAAGGGTCAAGAGGAATTAAGGGAATACCTTGCTAAGAATAATGAGTTATTAGATCAAAAAGTAGATCAAAGCAGGGAAGAAATTGAAAAGAAAGTTATGAAGCTAGATAGTAGTATGCCAGAAATGAGAGATGAAAATGAGGAAGTAATAGCAAGTGAGATAGGAGAAGTTTCAAAGAAAATGTCAGACATGAGCAGGGAAATAGCTAACAAAGAAAGTGAGGTTAATACTAAAAGCGAACATGTTGATGTAGAATGTACCGAGTCAGGTAGTAGAATGAGTAATATTTCAAGTGAGATAAGAGAGATAAAAGAGGTTATGAATGTAGATGTGAATCAGGCGCAGGTTAATTTCAGAGGGGAGATATCAGAAATACAGAAGGAGTCAGTAATGCAAAGAAATAAATTGTACCAAGATGTTCAAAATGAAAACTCCAATCCAGTACAGTTTGGTACAGATTTGTCAGAGTATTCTCAAGTTATAAAGATAGCAGATGAATTGAAAATGAAAGTTGTCAAAAGATGTATTGTTCAGGAAAATTTAGATTGTTTTCAAATGTTATCATGTGATGAAATTTCAAATGAATACAAGAGGTTATCCATTAACAAAAATTTGAAGGTTAGGATACGGCTACGAGTAATGTTTAGCCACACACAATTTGATCCAGGAGGGTAAATAGCAATGAGATGTAAAGTAAATGCTGGATAGTTAAAGATGACTTGCAGAGAAATGTATTGGAACGTAAGAGGGTTAATTATTTATATGTCATTTGAAAAGAGAAATAAATATAAAAAAAAAAAAAGAGAGAAATGTTTTAAAAAAAAAAAAAATTAAATTTTTAGTAACTGTAACAACATTTGAAAATTAAGAATGCAAAGATTGAAACTTAATATGATATTAAATTAAAAGTACGTAAATACAATTCCAAGAATATTGTTAAAATAAAGTACAAAATAACAAAAATGGGTAAAAACAAAAAAAACAAAACAAATACTTATGTAGCAAACAGAAAAGGTGAAACATTGTCTAGATTTAAGAGATGTAAATATATTTGTGTAGAGGGTAAATATTTTGGTAAAAATGTTAAACAATTACAAAAATCTTAAATGTATAAATTTTTGTCAACAACTTAAGAAAGTAAACAATTTGGTAACAGTAATTAAATACTTCAGGGTACAGTAATTGCTATAAAAAAAAAATAAAAAAAAATTGTAATGTTAGATTAATGTCTAAACAAATTCAACCAGAGCCAGTAAGTAGTGGCGAGATAAAAAAAAAACATATGTCGTGTGTTAAATGCGTGTGAAGTGTTAAGTGAAAGTGATAGCGTGTGTTCCAAGATTTAGGAGACTAGAAACCCAATTATAAAATTTCCAAACAAGTTGTAAATATTTATAATTATGTTTCTAGTGGGGCATATGATGCAGTAATTTGTATCACAAATTACTTAAATGTAAATAATGATTGTAATATGAATATGCATTTTTATGTGACATTGATTTCAGATGTTTATTAATTGTAATTATTATTGGGAAATAAGTTTATAGGGCCTTACTGAAACTGTCAATAATAGTGCAATAATGCAGCGAGGGGGGTGAGCTGTTTATCATTATTGGAAACAAGGAAGTTACGTAATGTTGACGCGTTTTCGGTAGAAACTTCTGGAATATTTCCTCCCTAAAAGCAATATGTATTCATGGTTTTCATTGGATATTAAAATAGACGCTAATGTTGGCGCGTTTTATTATCCAATTGCAGCTCAGTTATAATCTTTAGGCGTATCTTGATGAAGGGGTATAAACAGAAGCCAAGTTAGAGGTAAAGTCAGTCAGTCCTTCAGTTCGCCGAAAGCATTCATACACTACACGTCGTCTTCAGTCAGTCAGTTCGTCGAAAGTATTAGTTCGTCATACATCAGATATAGATTCACAAGTTACGCGCAGCAGAATTATGAAAGATCTAAAGTATGGTAAAGTTAAATATACAAAAGATTGAAGTACGTGGATTAAAAGAATTATCAGTAAGAAGTTACTTATACAGTTTCAGTTTTGGCGAGTATCTAGATCAATATGTAAAAGTGATAGTGAACGTGTTCGACAATAAAAATTATAAAACAAATTTCTTCATCAGTGTTCTTTTTGGATAAAAGATTCCTTTCCGTTTACACAACCCTGATCAAGACACATGTTCGACCCAAGATAAGATAATAGCTAGCCGGAGGACAATAAACAAACTTAAAATTCTTTCGAACACTAACATTGATGCAAATTGCTAACACAAGATGGAGCTACAAACCGAACAAATGAATGACGTCACAAGATGGCAACGCGTGAAGTAAACACACATACACAAACATCACAAGCATCAACATTATAACTAATACCGTTACAAATTGGCTCCCATACGTGGGGCAGTTGAAA
Source organism: Deroplatys truncata (assembly GCA_030765065.1). Taxonomy (NCBI): domain Eukaryota; kingdom Metazoa; phylum Arthropoda; class Insecta; order Mantodea; family Mantidae; genus Deroplatys; species Deroplatys truncata. Next base: position 118,802,020 of record CM060976.1, read on the forward strand.
TTATGTAACCAAACAAAACAAAAGCAGCACAACATAAGATCTTCAAGTTCTAATAATTTACGTAAAAACATATTACGTAAGCACTTTCTCTCGCATGTAAAATGTTGTCCATCATCCTGAGGAAGTAACTTGTCTAGGAGAATATTCACTGAATTTTGCCAATTTGTTGCCATTACCCCATTATCCTTTTGCAGTGTGTTTAAAATCTCGGGTCTTTTAATTTTCTCCATTACTATTTTGTAGAGCATACGGTATATATTTGTTTCTAGTTCTTTTTCAACAAAATTTTTCCACAAACTTTTTCTAGTTTCTTCTAAGCTGTCCTTATGTTTCATTTTCGCCTCTCTATATTTATTCAAATTTTTCTCTTTTGTCCGCAATTACTGATCTTGGATAAAGTTTTCTAACATTTCTACGTGCCTTCTGTAATGCATTTGTCCAAATATTGTCATAGTACTTTTTAGATCTAATCATTGGAACTGATTTTTCTATCACCTTTTGTATTGATTGAACTAAATTTTTAGCATCCTTGTCAACATATTCCCCTTCATATTCCAGTTGTAAGTTATCAAATTCTTGTCTCAAAAGGTACCAATTTGCTTGTTTGTAATTACAAATTTTACCTCCTCTTCTTTCTTTGTATTTAGGTTTCCCAATGTGGTAATCAAAATAAATTAATCTATGGTCACTGGTCATCATATTATGACCAACTTTCCAGCATAGGATTTTATTTTTGAATGTAAATTACATAGAGTAATATTGAAATTTGGTGTAGCACCGACTGTGCTTTCAAATGTAGGAGGATTATTGGGTTCAATTTTTAATAAACAGATTTTGTTCAGAAATAAGTTCTTCCAATTTTTCTTCTCTTTCATCCTTAATATTATTACACCACCAATCAGATTTGGTATTGGCATCGCAGGTAAAAATTTGCTCATAGTTTTTAAAAATATTACTAATTTCTTTTATTTTGTTTATGTATGAATCAATGGGATGGCTGTATTAAAAACATTGATTTGTTAAACTAAATTTACCACTATCGTATGTAACTTCAATACAATTTGTATGCGAGTCCTCTAGTTATGTGACATTAACTATTTGCACATTTGAATTATAAATGATAATAGATGCCATTGAATTCTCGCTGTAATTTACCGTTCTAGCTCTAACTGGAACATCTGTTACTTTTCCTTTGTACGTATAAGGTTCCTGTATACATAATAAATTCCTAATCAGTTATCTCTCTAGTTAGTTTATGAACTTTAAAAAGTCTGGTGGGGAGATGTTCCTTGGCCTTGGTATTTTCAATTTGGGAGCGGTGGGTAATGTTTGTTTAGGCTTAGATTTGGTTTTAGTATTACTACCTAACTGCTTAATAAAAATGCTGAAAGGATTTTCCCTATAATTATTATTACTTTTGGTGTTGTGGGGGTTTTGTTTTATGATAGGATTTTTGTGTTTAAAAGGTGTATTGGCATATTGGCAAGGCATTGATGGGAAAATGGGTTCGCAATTAAGGGTGTTTTTAGGATGATTTACTCCATCGTGTTGAATTTGAGCGTTAACAATTGCGCCATCTTTGATTTATATCAAAAACAATTCTTCCGTGATAAAGTATAAAATGTTTATATACTTTATTAAGATCTAATTTATCACACCATCTTTCAAAAACTGTGTTTAATAGTTTCAGTAGTTCCGTTGGATTTGTTGTTATATTTTGGGATTTTAGATCTATGCGATCAAAAGCGTCTGGGACAGGGAAAATTAATTCATCATTCACATGTAGCTTACGTATTACATCCCACAAGGTGGCAAGCAAAGTTCTTCTATCCTTTAACCGACTCATCATTAATGAGATGTCAAAGACCAGATAAATCAGGCTCATGTCTAAAGTCTTGTTGTCAGCAGTTTTGATTGAGTGTATTTGTTCTCTGATCACATTTTGATTCAAGTTGGTTTCCTTATTGCTATTTACATCTTTTTCATTTCCTTCTTCTACGTTATCAATTTCACTCATATACTTCAAAGTCATTATTATTATTTACTTTTATATTCCTTTTTCTATTTAGCCATAGAAAATTTAAAAAACTTCTGTTTTTCTATGCAAACCCAATTCTTTCGCCTCCTCTTGTACTTCTTCTTTTTCAATCTCCTCTTCTTCTACGTTATTTTCATCGTTTAATAAGGCATCATAATCCATTGTTATTTTCTTCTTAATACCCATTTCATGACTGATATTATGAATTCTTAATTTTGGGGGTAAATTAGGTTTATTATCTAATATTACTCCCTGGTTTTCTATTTCTATAGTTGTCAAATAATCTCCAGCAAACTCTTTATCTTTTTTCTGTGTTTATCTATGTTATTAATGATATTTTTTAATTTTAATTTATGCGCTATAACTCTTTTAAGGTTCTGTTTAATCCTGCTTGGACTATTCCTTCTTTTTAATTTTCGTCTTAATTTATCCATTTTCTGTTTATCCATAATCTGTCCTGGCAATAACTCTTTCCGACATCAGTTTATAGCTGGTACAGTCTTGTTTACCTCCACACTTCTTATTTCGTCTACTGCACGGGATAGAAATGGGTTGCTGTTCTTTTTTTTGAACAATCCTTGTGTTCATGCTCTTCTTCCCCACAATGTCCACAAATTATCTTATGTAAATGTAATGTAAATACTTTTTAAAATAGAGAGTTGAGGGTTGTTACACTACATCACTATGATATCCTTACTTGAACGCGTTTCGGGAGACGGCTTATTCCCATCGTCAGCATTTTCTCTCAACTGAGAGAAAATGCTGACGATGGGAACAAGCCGTCTCCCGAAACGCGTTCAAGTAAGAATATCATAGTGATGTAGTGTAACAACCCTCAACTCTCTATTTTAAATATGACACATCATTGTTACTAGCTTCTAAATCTTCAAAATTAGTCAAATACTTTTTAATTTTCTGATTTTTCACACAATAAAATAAAATGATTTGATTTTGTGTGAAAAATCAGAAAATTAAAAAAGTATTTATAACATTACATTTGCCTTTAAGATTTGCTATCTTGGGACATCTGAAATACCTTCAAGGCTTGCCAGGATACTTAAGTCAGATGAGAAGGTTTAATGCACATTTGGGCATCATGCCATTATAGCTCCGGGGTAGGACATTGTCATGGAAAGCTGAAGATCTGTGATTTGAATCACAGCTAAGGTAATTAAATTTTAAATTTTGATTTTATCTTCCAATTACAGCCTCCACATGGCTAGTGTTAAAGAATAATTGCCAAAAACATAAATTATCCCTAATAGTATGGTTAACTAGAAACCCCAGAAATTTAAAGCACTTTCAACATTCCAAGTAATCTTAAATATACCTATAATATCTCAAAGAAATTGATATTGTTTAGGATGGTAACCCAAAATATGAATAACATGAGGTTTAATACGCATCCATGTATTTTGCCTTGGTAGTTCAGGGATTGAAAAACATTACACAGGGAAAAACTAAATGAATTTCGAAATGTGGACAAAGGAATATTTTCAGTAATAATATTAAAACAATGAGTAAAATCTGTAGTTGCATTATACTCCAAGTCATTGTCATGAGATACAAGAAGCAAAATTATTAAACCCCCTTTCCACACAAAAAATATTTATATCATAAAGAAGCAGAAAGATTTATGAATTTTGACATTATGGTAACGAGTTCAGCAAGCACCACTAGTCTCCAGACATACACACACAGGAAGAACCAAAAGGTATCCCTACCATTCAGTCTGCAGCTGACATTTTGAAATTATCAGTAATAAAAATATTCTACTTTTATAAAATGATTAATGGTTTATAAATCGTATTAAAAATCTGATGTGTTACACTCACATGACTTTCTCTATTTTTACAAACGCTTATTCTCATATGCTTCATGTTAATCGAGATGTTAATTTTATTGCTAATTTTCTTGTAGATGCAAGGGGAATATGGTAGGTTATAAGCGATAGTCAAATCTTTTAAGAGCTGGTTGCTATGTGAAGCATTCCATTCTCTTTGCATGTCCAGGACATAAAAAAATATCTGATGTGTTATACTCACATGACTTTCTCTACTCTTGTGCAAACTATTTTTACAAACGCTTATTCTCCATATGCTGCATGTTAATTGAGATATCAAGATGTTAATCTTATTGCTAATTTTCTTGTAGATGCAAGGGGAATTGGTAGGCTTTAAGCTATAGTCAAATATTTTAAGAGCTGGTTGCTATGTGGAGTATTCCATTTTCTTTGCATGTCCAGGACATAAAAAAATATCTGATGTGTTATACTCACATGACTTTCTCTACTCTTGTGCAAACTATTTTTACAAACGCTTATTCTCCATATGCTGCATGTTAATTGAGATATCAAGATGTTAATCTTATTGCTAATTTTCTTGTAGATGCAAGGGGAATTGGTAGGCTTTAAGCTATAGTCAAATATTTTAAGAGCTGGTTGCTATGTGGAGTATTCCATTTTCTTTGCATTACCAGGACAAAAAAAATTGAATAACGAATTTGAGAACAAGTAAAAGTATTCAAAAATTTAAGGGAATAACAAGCAATATCTCGAAAATGGTTCACTCAACAACAAAAATGTATTTGACATAAATTATGTATTTTAATGCAATCTACAGTTTTTGTGTAGTAAAATTTTGCTATCTCTTATGGTTTGCCAGTTATGCAAAAGTCGTTCACAATGAAGAATACTTTTGGAGACATTCCCAAAAAATTTGAGATATACATTTCACTTGTCATGAAAATATCTTAAACATGATATTTTAATCAAAATCGTTAGCCATTTTTGAGAAAATTAAAATTTTCGAAAAATGTTCCATATAAAGGGTAATCTGGGGTGGGGGGATTTTCTTGAAAACCTTCGTGTCGCATCTCTGGAAGATACTGAACCTAAATATCAAGTTTGGTGTTTATCCGCTGTTCGTTTCTGAGTTATGCTGTTCACACACACACACACACGGACATGTTTCCAAGAATGATTTTTTTTGGATTCAGGGGGTCTCAAAACATATATTTCCGGTGAAATCTCGGTATCGGAACTTTTGTGTGGAATACAATACTTCCCCTACTTACTATATGTAGTAGAGAAAGTAAAAATACTACACAAAAACATTACAGTACGTGAGGAAATTAAACATTTTAGTTTTCCATTGTTAATTCTTCTTCTTCAATGGGTTACCTTCCTCTTGGAAAAATTATACTCCCAAGGACTCACAAGCCAATGCCTTGGGTCAGTAGTCCATCAAGGAGCAAGCAAACTCTGGTTCATAGCATACCTAGGATGGGTGATGGTATGGTGGTAAAGAAAGAAATGAAATGTAGTGATGAAAGGCAAAGTCATGGAATAGAAATCTGGGGAGTGACAAAGGGGTGGCTAAAGATTGATGTAGTTCATAGAATGTTTTGTAAGGAAGTTCTGCGAGCTTTCAGGGAGCTCGCCAAGGGGGGTGGTACTGCCAGAGTTAGAAAGGGTAGGGAGAAAAGGTAAAATAGTGGAGAGAATTTTTAAGTATTGGCACAGATGTATAAATTTAGATGACAGTAATATAATAAAAGAATGCATACAATTCCAAATAGATGTATTAGGAAGAGAAAGTTGGTTTGGGGAGATGCAAAATGTTAGAAGAAATTGGCACAAGGAATATGTGACTATTAGATAAAAACAATAACAGTGGATTTTGGAAAGAAGTGAGAATAGGGTGGAAGACAGAGAAACAAGAGATACGGGCTAATTTAGAAAAAAGTTTGTTGACTTTATATAAAACAGTTAAAAGCAATTTGGGAGGGAGATGTAGACATGCAATTAATTTGAAAGAATAGGTCTTGCTTGGATGCGCACAGGAGTAATATTTTCAAAAAGAATAAGAAATAATTGCTCAGGAGATGTTTTATGTGTGACAAACTGGGTAATATTTTCCATTGTCTAATAGAATGTGAAAAGGTTAAAAAATGGTGAGATGATATATGGAACAAAACTGGGATAATTGAAACAAAGAAATAATAGCAATTAAAATGCTGTGAAGCACAAGGGCAGACACAATTAAAATGGTGGGGACATTTTTAGGAAATGTAAGAGATAAGTGGACATGGAGCAACAGAATGGTTTCAGCCTTAAAAGTGAAGAAATAGTACAGTAGCTTTATCCCATACATATAACCTAGGGGTTAAAGTATGGGACAGCTAGTTTATAGACGCACTAGATTTTTAAAAATTTTAAATGTATGTTATATTTGTAATATTGTATTAAAGAAAGATTGGAAATAAATCTAAATCTAAACTACTACCACTGAAGATGTCTAATGTAGGAGTAGACAAAAGGAAAGGAGCCCATAAGACCACGGTCCACAAGACAGGGAACTTAATTACTTAGTATTCACACCGGCCATAAAAGCTTATGAACCTTGATGAACTTGGCAACACATTCTGTTTGTCAACTGACTTCTGGGTCACACACAAGTATTCAATATAGTTAATTTAACATTTTTATAACACTGAAAATTATTGCATTTGTCAACTGACTTTTGAGCCATGTGGTAAATAAAATGTCAATTACTATCTGTAAAGGGCCAACATTTCACACACAATATGCACGTACTGATAAATGTATCTTCAAAATTACAGAAGTTAATTTGCTTCAACATAAAATCTTAGTAGTGGTGATGGTACAGAATTACTGAATGGTACACCTCTCTATGTTCGTGAGTGACATCTTCAATAATAATACAAGAGTGGCATTATCCACTTGTATACCGTAAGTTGTCATTACTTACTATTATAACAAATTATACTAATAAACGTAACAAATGTTAACCTTTTCATGATGCTTCTTGTCTGCATCCTTACGATTTTCTTTCTGTCCACTGCCAGAACCTGTCTTCCTTGGGCTATCTGGTTTATTGGAAGATTCCTGTATTAATAAAAAATTGCTATTTTAATGGCAATAGTTACATTTATGATAAATACAATGGATCTTGTAAAAAACAGCTTTCTGTCATACCTTTTTATTTAGGTAGTTAGTCAAGGTTCTTTCATTGCCATAACGCTGTTTTACTGCATCATCAAACATCATCCTCAGCTGCTCTTCAGCATCCTTGGATTTGGAGTGCAATAATCTCAATGCACGTTTAAATATTGGATCCATATCTGATGCCATAACTGTGCAGAATTCTGTGGATCTAAAAGTTTCATTTACACAATAGCAATGCAACATAAAAGATGAAAACAAGAATCAGAGTTGAAAAACTCAGGATCCAAACCATGACAGAGAATCTAATTTTCATAAGTTTGTCAAATGTAAGGACACACCATTGACATAAAATGCAGATCTCAGGTGTATTGCTCTGCAAAATCTCGAATTCTAATAGGATTGATGATTATCACAATGGAATTGACCACATTTCTGAATGACGGAAAGGTGGACAAATGACCAACAATTTAAAGTTCCGTATACCTAATGGTTTTTTTTCCCAATCGTCACTGCCAGAAAAACCTAAAAGCACAGTCAGGCCTTCAATAACTTCACAGTAAAAGAGATCAATGAAACTGTTTAGAGGAATTTTAAGGGACCATTGGATTTAAGACATATTGTCAAAAAACATAAACAAATGTTAAAAAATGTTTTTGTATTACAGCAACTAAATTATCCAGCTGTGAAAATAAAGGATTTATTGTGCATCAAAGCCATGAAATATGAATGTTAAAAAAATATTAGCTTTTCATATTAAAGCACCCCTACCAAATTAGCCAGTTTTTATTCTAATTTACAAAAAGCTTCATAAAAATCAAAAAGCTACTTAATATAAAATTGGACTACTTTTTTTATTTTTATTTAGTTATTTCCATTAAGTAGAGTGTCAATCTTTAGAATTTCTTTTTCCAGAGCATTAGGAGATTTTTTTATATCTTCTTTTTCAATAATTATGGTCACTTCGTATGATGATTTTGCTACCCATCAGGCAATGCATATGTGAGAATCCAAAAATCTAGAGTTTTCTTCCGATTCTTTGATTTTCTTTACCATATACTCAGAACATAAAAATATAGTGCACACAAAATGTTAACAAGCTATGTCAAACCATTGTTAAGACATCAACATTTTATTCATAATTAATCACCTCTTAATTAGTAAAATGAAATGGTCCTTGGACTCTACAGTTTATCATATCACTCCTGAAATTTTAATTTGAGCTTAGTATACAAGCTTAAATAAATTGTTATATAGGCATTTCTTAGTTTTAGTTTAAGGGAAAAACATTTTTCGTATACACATTATTGTATTGTTTGAATTTTTCAAAGTGACTTATGGAAAATAATTTCATCTCATATTTTTTAACCAGTACACAACAATTTTTAAATCCATAATTCCTGAAGCTCTCATAAAAGTTCAAGTAAACAAGTTATAAACTGTGGTCCAAGGAGCATTTTGAACACTAAAAAAGTTGGAAAAAAAAGGAGGGAAGGAGGGAGCAAGGAAGGAAGGAAATAGGCACTTGTGACTTTAAAATTGATATTAAAAACCCAATTGTGCAGCATAAAAGTATAAGTTACATTAAATTAAATTGAGTTTTATTTATGGACGCTCTTTAACTACTATGGTCCTTAGCATCCCATTCTATATTCGGCGTGAAAGACCAGTAATTTTGCTCAGAGGCCTCTTATCAGGCTTGAGGTTCTTTTACGTGTCGTAAATCTATGACACGGGACCACCGGCTTTACTTCCCTTCTGAAGGAAGCCATGCTAAGGATTTTTACGCCCAAAAAAAATCAATCGCCCTCCGCCAGGTTTGAACCCGCGACCTTGGGAACTAGAGGCTAGCACGGTACCACTAGTGCATGGAGGACAACTATAGATATAAGTTACATGTATAACATGTATAATGAAAATTCCAAAAAGAAAAAATGAAAAATGTTTACATCTTTTTACAGAGTTTCACTGATGCTTTGCCTTAACACCTTGATATCATGGAACATTTCTTGGAGCAGACTAAAACCCTCATAATTTTTACACCTAACTGCTTTAGTCTGTCTCTCATTAACTCCCTCAAACAATTTATCAGTAGCTCTTTTGCTTTAATGCTTCTCTCAATTAGATTTTTAGAGGTGTTGTAAATCAACATCTGCTTCACCTCTAGCTTTAAGATTCTTTCCTCTATCTCATCTTCTTGAATCTATCCAGTTTCTCTTCCTCCATTTGGGAACATGCAAGTGCTAAAAATATTTTTAATGAAAAGTTCACCCTCAAATTAACAGGAAATTATATTGCATTGTGATGTTATGTTCACTAGAAAGCAAGGAAAAGATATTTTAGAGTCCCATTTCACAAGGCTCTTGAAATATACTACTGAGTAAATGACCGAGTTGTGACATCATCACCTAGTACATCATGATTAAGTTGGCCATGGCTTGCATTGATGGTGGATGTATATTGTTGGTTACAGCTTCATTTACACATTTGTTTCTCAAAATGACAGATGAAAGTTTCAAAAATACCCAATTAGATAATCTGCCATGCATGAATACATTAATAGTAACATCGTTTTTCAAAAATAACAACTGCTTTGTGGCTGCAAAATTCTTGGATCAAAAGCATATTAAGTAACACATCCACTTATTCTATGCCTGATTATGCAAGTTTGCTTAAGACTGATAATTTTGCTCAGAGGCCTTTATCAGGCTTGAGGTTCTTTTAGGTGACATAAATCTACAACATGGGACAGACCACCAGCTTTACTTCCCTTCCGAAGGAAGCCATGCTAAAGGTTTGTACGCCCGAAAAAATCCATCACCCTCCGCCGGGTTTGAACCTGCGACCCACCACAGAGGACAACACAAGTTTGCTAAGTTGCAACAAATCTAATGCTTGTTTAAAAACTAAGATGTGTTACTGCTTAGTTTCCATAAGCAAATAGTGAAGCATGGTAATTGTATTTCTCATTCCCATGTCAAATATCTGACTTAAAACCGTTTTTCATTAGATTTGCAGATTTGTCTATTAATTTGTATTACATAAACACAGAACACAGGGATAATGGAGGAGAATGAAAATTGCTGCAACTTGACACAATGAAACACAAATTTAGTGCCTAAAATTTATAAGCCACCTCTAATTATTCTGCATGGATAACTCAGGGGGGAAAAAAAGTAAATAAATCAGTAATGTTTTATTTTGTTACATGAAGATGGGTGATGACAACAAGAAACATTAATTGTTTAGCACATAGTGATCAGATGTTTCAATTTTTAACCAATGGTTTCTTAATTTGGTACAAGAAAACCTATGTTATGTTTGGATAATATTGTATTCATTACACACTTATCCAGACTAGGTGGGACCAGAGGTAATCCGGATTAACGAAAATCCGGAAACAAACTATTAAATGAATATAAACTACTAATCTATACAAACATTTATTTTGGTGCCAAGAAGAATAAGAAAGGGGGGAAAAAACCTTTTTGGCACTTAAAACTAAATAATGTACTCACTTTTATTTTCTGAAATGGCATGTAAGTTTCCTTTGTTTCAAATTTGTGCTGCATTTGAGAAGAATAAAGCAAAGTAAGCAAACAAACAATACAGATAAACTGGAAATCCAGATTATTGGGAACCATATAAATGAGGTTCTTGTATATTACGTTTTACTAAATATGTACCAAAGTCAACTGAAACGTCAAATGCAGTTCTTCAAGAGGTTAAAAGTGGCAAATGTATAGTTACATTTTACAATATGTTTAACTTGTATCAAAATGATCCTCACAATACATTATAGATTTCTCTAACATATCGTTGACATTTCTTAACCATGGCAAAATCCTTTGCTTCTTGAATTCAGGTTTTATTTTTTTTTTTGGCATGTGAATAAACAATTTGCTGAAGATTCGCAATGTAATGGTGCATAGAGAAATTATACATGATGTATAGCCTTTCGGCTTCAACATCTGGTTGAAACTCGTACTAATCTCAAATTAAAACATTCTGCTACATATCACACCATATACTAAAACACAATTGGAAATAAATAGTATATCTATATAGTGTATTTAAATAGCAGGAGTTGAAAACATGCTGACGATGGGAGCAAACCGTCTCCCTAAATGCGTTCAAGTAAGAACATTTTTAGTGATGTAGTGTAACAACCTTCAACTCTCTTTATTTTAAAAAAAAGAAAGTGTATCTCCATTCCATATAGCACAATATGTTTAATTCCTTCTGCTAGAAAGAGCCCACATAAATGGCGATTCAGACCAATAAGGATGCATTATTGCCTCATATGAACACTTTGCAGATTAAATTGTAATTTAATGATATTTACAGTTATTATTTTTACTTACTGATATTTTCAGATGCTACGTGAAATTTTCAATTAGAATAGCTGATATCTGAGCACAATTATATTTTTGTGCATATTCCCAATTATCAGTAGCTATGAAGGGTATTTCTGGCCATAATTAGAAGCTCCTTGGTGTGGGCACTAACAAAGTTTTCTATTCAAATGTCTCTATATTTACCTATATGGCTCAGCCGACACTGCAAGTTTATCTTTTAAAACTCAAATGACGAATTAATTTAATTTACCTACTTATATTCTTTGAAATTATTTTACAATGATCCAGAGGACTTTTTAAGGCCAATCCTGCTCTTTATCCCTTATAATTGTAATTTTGTACAACCCCGACTATTCCTAATAGCAGTTGAAAAATTATGACATTCATGCAAAAGGATGTAAAACACTATTGGAACATAACTGAATTTGTTAATCTCCCCCTAACAGTCTTCCAAGTACTGGAACTGCTGCATAGTCTATATGTACTCTTTGGTGGTGGAACAATCATTGTTCAGAGTGTTTGAGTAATATTTTTTTTTTAATTACAGTAGGTTAAATTTTACCTTCTCTTTGGTGCTGTAGGTATTTAATAACATAAAAGCTACATGGTTTTCATGTAACGCAAAATCCTTAGCATATACAACAAAATGGAGGTGAAGCTGGTGAATATGAAGATTTCCCACTCTCAGGCCACCAAGTAAACTGCTTTAGAAAAGATACATAATCTGCAACTATAAAGAAAACTAAGCTTCTCAGTTGTTAATTATAAAATATCAGTTCACTGATTTCTAATGTTAGCAATTTTCTCTCTTTATATAATTGTTTAGCATGCCTTGCTATCAAACTTGTTTACAAACATAAGTATAAAAGAAATAAAGCAAAACTTTTTTACATGATTAAAATATTTCAGAATTGGTATTGCATGCATATTTTAATGTTAGAAGTAGATTCGATTCTCTTTAGTTTTGCAACGCCTTCTGTTTTCTTAGTTGCTAAATTGTAACCATCAGTACATATTGTTTGGAATGCAATATCAATGGCATTTGTATTATTTTACATGCATTTTCTGTGGAATAGCAATAACTATTTTGCACTTCATGGCAATGTCAGTGGAAAGACAAAGCCTTCTTCGCAAGTATGTTCTTTTATAACTCCATAACTGTGTTCATATTCTAGTACATAGGCTTTTTAAATACTGTTTAGTCTTGTAGTAATTTATGAATTGAAGTTATGTGTTTCATGGTCCATGTCCATCAGAAAGAATAGTTTTTATCAATGGTAAAGAATTATCAAAATCTGATAGGTGGTTTTTGAGATTAATTACATACACATAAGATTAATATAGATCAAATATTCAGTCCAGCATTGACTCCTCGTTCATTCAAGACCACTTTGTCAGATATTAGTATCCACTTGAGGTTCATTTTAACAAAACTCAACAAACACCATTTACAAAATTTTACAATAGAGATATTGTTTAGTTGTACTCAATATCATTATTTTAAAAAATTTAAAAAAAGTACTGGTCATCTTTGTAGATAGGAGTTGTTGAAAGAATAATTTAAGTTCATCACTAATTTGCCTTTAATGAATAAACAAAAATTACAGATTTTTACAAAACTCAACATATCCACTTTTTCCTACTTGTTTGTTCTTTATTTCTTTTTTAAGCCAATTGCTATAAATATACATTCTAAGCATTTAAATTCAGTGGGCTCTTAAATATATTACATTTTGTAGATATCAGAATAAGAAATTTAAAATGTATTAGAAAATGTACTTTTTTCTTGTAAGTTAAAAAATAACAGAAGTTTCTACAGTAAAAAAAATCTATTTCTCGCTTCAACCTATTATGAAAACCCATATAGTCACACATTTTAATGAGGACTAAAGCAAAAGTACATATTTTAATACAACAATTTTTAGATTTAATGCTGTGTGAAATTCAAAAACAATACTGAAACACAGTCCTCTTTAATGTAAAGGTTCTTCATAATGCAGAATTTGTCTTAAGTATCATTAGCATTCCCTTGTATAACTTTTGAATAAAACTCTTTACTCTCCTCCAAATCATTTTCGAAATAAGACATCAACTTCTTTCTATCAATAGCTTTACTTTTTGCTTAAGTACGAGGGTTGGGGCAAAAGTCATGGCAACTATTTTTTTACTTGTAGATATGTGAACGGATCACAAACGTATATGTGTCGTGTGGAAGTTCTGCAGGCATAGTGTGTATGCAGAACAACAGATGGCTCTGTGATAGCTGGTAGTAGGACAGCGAGGGCTGTGAAATCAGTCAGTTGGTGAGTGTCGTGCGAGATGGAAGTAACCCGCGTTGAGCAGAACGCTTATATCAAAATAGCCGTTCTCCGAGGGAGAAATGCTATGGAATGTCACAGTGAATTGGTGAAAGCCCTTGGGAATAATGCCCTACCATACCGTACAGTAGCACGGTGGGTAGGAAAGCTTCAGCAAGGACGTGTGTCAACCAGTGATGAGCAATGTTCAGGACGACCTGTCAGTGTGCACGTGGCACGTGCCATCATCGAGCAGCTCCTGGATGAAGACAAGACGATGGACGCTACTGGAGTTAGAGATGGTAAGTGGCATCGAGAAATGCACCGTCCACAAGATATTGCGTAATGAGCTGCAACTACGCAAAATCGCATCGCGGTGGGTACCGCATGCACTGACGGAAGTTCAAAGGGGGTGCGCTATGCAATATGCTCCGACCACCTTGCACACTGGAACAGGTCGGCGATCAATTCTTGTCACGAATAATCGCCATCATTGGCAGCGTGTGATGACAGTAGCAGGGGACTACTTTGAGGGTCTTTAGGCCCAGGTTTGTCGTGTCAACTGTATGTGTACTGTGTTGTCATTTTTTGCACCGTGAAGGCCATATTGCCCTGTTACTACCGTAATAAATCAGTGTTACGATATTTCAGTGCTATTCGTTGTCCACACATGTAGCTAACACCTTGTCCTTTCTTCTGTATATGTCACATTTTCCTACCGGATGGTATCTTCAAGAAAATAAATAGTTGCCATGACTTTTGCCCCAACCCTCGTAATTCACTGATGGAAGTCAGGTGCTTTTTTTTTCCAGATTTCAGCAGCTCAACTTCTATTGGTGAAGCAAAGTAAGTATTTGAAAAAGACACTGTGCCTTGGTCTTAGGTCTTCTTACATAATGCAGTACTCTTGCCTCAGACATCTTGAAGGACAATTTGGCTTTCATTACACATTAGGAGACTGATTTCATATCCTAACTATACCAGTCTTTACCGCAAACCTTAACCTCCCCAAACTTTCCCAAAATGTAGTAATTAAAGATGAGAATTCCATGCAAATGCATGTTTTTTTATGAATGAATGATTTATTGTCCACTTTGAACTTACATGCAATTTATACAATGTTTACAATACAATGGAGTTGCTTATTATTTCTCTTTCCCTTATATTTAACATTCTGTTATATATATAATGGGGAAGTATTATTTTCCACTATTTAATTTCTTGCCATGTTACTGTTTTTCCATATCTTCTCCACTTTGCTTAACATTTCTTTTAACCACTTTAACCTAATTTTTCCTAAATATTTTCCAACTGTCTCCATATATTCATTTCATCTTGTATTAAAATCTTCCTAACTTTTAGCTCTATTTGGTAAATTTTTCCATTTCTCTATTATTAAATTCTCTCTTCCTTTATCCGTGTCCTCGCATTCCAGAATATGCAAATTGTCATGTAATCCATTACATTTAGTACATCTCTCCCCTCCCTTCTTCTCCGTTAGACCATTTAAATTCATTACAGCTGCCCTCACCCATGCATACCCCATTCTGGCCTTTTTGTGGCATACTTCAATGTATCTTTCTTTTCCCCATTCTGTTTTAAAATATTTATTATCTATTAATGACTTTTTTCCTTGAAACTACTTACAATCTCTTGCTTTTCAATATTCTCCACTCTTGTTCTAACTTTTTTCCAGAAACTCTTACTTTTGTTGTTTCTTTCTGCCCATGTTTCCCCCATTCCTATTTCTTCCAATGTTGTATCTGTATCTTGTGCATTCAAGTTTCTCTTTTTCCCATTTTCTCCTGAACAACCAAGCATTGCTTTAGTATCTCATTTTTCTCCAGCAGCTTTATTCTGAACCAGTATTTGATTGCCCTTTCTACTACTTTGGCATGTTTTTATAGGATCATTGGACATAGCTCAAACTTAGTACTTATCCATTTCATTACTTTCCAATTCCAAATATGTGAACTTTTTCCATGCATATTTTGGTCTTTTTGGGGATAAAAACATGCATAATGCATACATAAGGCATTTTTAGCTTAATTATGCATATAATATACATTATTTTCAGTTAAAATGCATGTTTTAATGGTTTTGAGCAGACACCTCGGTTTTTTTTTATTTCATGATCCTTATTTTGGCTTCAGGAATCAGGATTGAAGAAAAAAAGGGGGGGATAACAGAAATAGAAAGTTAAGATTCTGACAATAGGATGACTTTCCCAGAATTTTACTGGCAACCCTCCACAGAACGCCTGTCATAAACACACTTATTTATCCACAACTATTACCAGCAAATCTTTGATTTTGCAACAATACAAATTTAGCCTTCTAAGTCATGTACAGCGACTGACCCGACAAAGACAGCTGCAGAGCATCTTGTGGAATTTGAATCTTGTTAGCAATTTCAATTCTTCTAAAACTGAAATCATTCACTAAACTCTCTTTGCAGTGTGTGTGAATCTCATAAGTGGTAAATGTGTGTGTTATTCTGTTTGTGTGTGTTAATGTGCTTCTAATATGCCTCCAATTAAAAGTTCCAGAAGTGTACTGCTTGCCAGTGGATAAAAGAAAAGGATTTTATTAGATCACATGGGGATGTTGTATTCTGCAAGTGTTGTCGTAAAGAGATAAGCTATTCTTTTCCGAAAATTTTCTATGGTCCTTGTTCTTTGTAAAGCATTACAACATTTATTTTAAATAATTAAATAAGAATGCCAGTTTTTTAAAAATCATATCCATATAGCCGGAAGATCTTTTATAATTTCAGATAAAATGCAGTAAAAAATTTCAAGTCGAACAGCACGTTGCATCTGCATCACATATTGCAAGAATGCGAAAAATAAAAGAATCTGCAATATACCAAATCTAGTCATTTATTACTGCTTCCACACCTAAGGGACCACAAAATACATACTTTTTACATGAATTTGTGATGCTTTTGTAGGAGCAAATACACCATTTGAGAAACTCAGAAACCCAACTCTTAAGGGTTTTTTGGAGAAGTATACTCAAAAGATGTCCCTGATTCCTCAACATTGAGGAAAATTTGTGTTCCAAAATCTTATAATCTGGTAGACCTAAGTAATGTATTTGCCAAAATAAATTTAATTTTGTGTAAAAATAAATAAAACTGTTTTCACACACGTAAAAATACTTCTTTTGCTAACTGGATAAAATTCGTGAGGACTTTGGAACTTCAAACACATGGACATCTGTAGATGAAACAACTGATCCTATGGGGGGTTATGTTGCTAATCTAATTGTAGAAAAATTAACTGAGGATGGGCCTGGTCAACTCCATCTAGTGTGCCATAAAGTCCTGCAAACAGCAAATAACCATACAATTACTAGTTTCTTTGATGATGGATTGCATAAGTTTTTATCAGATATTATAATTGAATAACATTTTAAATAATAATTTTATTCTGATTTAAGAACCTATTTTTATTTTAGGTATACTGTGGGCAAATAGCCTAAATAAAAGCAGTTCCTTTTCTGTTAAGTGATGCTGCTCCCTACTGCTGAAGGCTGGGAAAACAATTAAAATATTCTACCCAAATGTAAACACATTACATGTCTTGCTCATGGGCTCCATCATGCTGCAGAAGCAATAAGCTTGAATTATGAAAATTTCAATAATTTTATATCCTCAACAAAAAAGGATGTGTAAAATTTAGGTTTATATCAGCTTTAATGGCCCCAAAGCTGTAAAAATAAATTAATCATTTTGATATTTTGTTTTATACAGGTGTTTTCAAAAGCCCTGCATGTGTAGCCGCTTAGAGTATCTACCTGAGTTACCATTACCCCTTCAGCCCATCCTTACTACAGGGTGAGCCAAAAAACTACGAACCGCGTGCGCAGTGTTTTTCCTGTCTGCATCCTCAGCGCTCATTGCCATCTGCTGCTATCATAGAAAGGCGTGGATGAAACCATACATTTTTAAAAGTAATGTTTTGAATCCCTTGTCAATGTCTGATCAATGCTTATTACAACATGCTATCTTTTCGACATCTTAAACACAAATAACTCACAGTGACCAACAACAGCAGTAAAATAACATTGGGTGCACGTACAAGCAGTTAACTCTTGTTATAACTGTACAAATAAGGGATAGGGGTGAGGATTAACTGCATACAATACAAGTACTTGTATCAGAAAAAGGCAAAAGAACAATGCCAGTTTTTGGAGAAATGCTCCCAGCACAAATTTAAGCATTCGTATTTTTTATTTATTTTTTTTTCTCCCATTCTTTTTAAAGTTGCTTGTCCTCTGCCCTTTCGGCTGAGCGCAATTTGGTTAAGCATGGTTTTTTATTCATGGTATCTTATTCCAGTGAGCCCATCGCCCTCATTATATGTCTAAAATATTCCAGCTTCATCTTCCATCACTGTGACCTCTACTGAGCAGGTTTTATTTCTTCCAGCACCAATTTATTGGTTCTTTTGTACATCCATGGAATTCTGAGCAGTCTCCTCCACGTCTATAGTTCAGAAGCATCAATTTTTTATGCTCTCTTTTACTTCTGGTCCAACTTTCATTGCCATAGATGATTGTACGAAATATCAGTATTTCTACCATTTTTATTCTAGTTTGTGTCCTAACATCTCTAGCATTCATGATTTTCTCCAATTTTGTCATAGCTATCTTTCTATTGCTAGTCTTCTCTTAATTTCCATTTGGCTATACTCATCTTTAGTAATTGTAGAGCCCTGTAATGTGTAACCATTAGTAATTTCTATCTCGATTCCATCTAGTTGATATTTCTTGAGGTCTGTTGTGGTCATTAGCTTAGTCTTCTTCAGGTTGAACATTAGACTACCTTTTCATCTTCTTCTTTTAGCTTCTTTAGTAATATTTTTCATGTGTTTTTCTGTTAGTATTGCAGCGTTACCTGTATTACATTATTACTTATGTTCCTACCACCTATTCTTATTTCTGGACTTTCTTCAAACCCAAGTTTTCTCATTATGTATCTCCATAGCAATTGAATAAGAGAATCAACAGTATGCAGCCTTGTCAAACATTTTTGTCACCTTGAACAAATCTATATTATCCTCACTATAGCTTCTTGTTTGGTGTATAGATTCTTCAGCAATAAAATAAAGTGCTCTGGCATTTTCATAACCCTCTATCAGATGTTAGCCATTTAGTTTTAGTTCTTTTCCCTCTTTTTTGTTTTGTTTTTTAACCAGCTTGTTCTTCCAGTATTTCTTTTCCAGCATGTCACCACACCTTGTTTACATGTGGAATCAGATATCTGTAATAAGAATACAGGCCTTAGGTATCCTTTCTTTAGAAGCGGATTTGACACTAACCTTTTCCATTCTTGGGGCCATTCTTTGCTGTTCCATAGCCATTGGCATAATCTTGTCATTAATTTAATTGCTTCTTCCCCTGCTCCCTTAATTAGCTCTATAGGTAGTTTATCTATGCCAGTTGCTTGCTTTGTTACCTGCTATTTCTTTAAGAGCAGTTTTTACTTCAATCTCCATTATGTTTGGTTCCTGTATATGTCTGCGAAAACCATTGCTTTTGGGATCTGCTTTGTGTGGTTCCTCCGTGTGTTCTTTGGGTAAAAAACAATGGGTAAAGTTTGATGCTGGTTTACCCATTATTCCCCTAATTTCTCTGTAAAGTTCTTTTTTGTTCGTCCCTTTTTGTTTCATTCCTCTAAGGAATGACACTTTTTGTGTAGATATTCCTGCTTATCTTTCCTTATTCTCTTCTGAATCTCTTTGTTCAACCTTCTTGTCTCATTCATGTCATCTTCCATTTTCCTTTTGAGTCTTTCTTCCACAAGTTGGAACGTCGCTTGTGAAATCCATACCAAACCTTTCTCTTGTCCTTTTCTGGCACCGAGTTATTTGCCACTTTTTTAATGATATTTTTCATAAGCTTTCATTTTTGTATTCCCTTGTGATATTTGCTAGGTCTAAGCTCCAAGGGTGTTTTCTTTGTTCCTCAGCTACGGTGGGATTCGCTCGCAACGATTCTGCATTAACGATTGCTTTTGTCGTGTAAACGTAAAGCCACTTTCTTCTTCTTCTTTTTTTTTTTTTGGTCTGTGGTTCTCAAAGCAAGTTGTTAGAGTTAATGGTAAGCGTATTTATTGTCGCAGGTCTTCAATGAGAAACTTCCTCTTGCCCGTAAGGTTAGTAAAAACTTCTAAAATTTGAGGATTGCATCCGTTGTCGGCTTCAGCGAAACTTCAAGGACAATGCAGTCTGTCCGCCATGATGTGCGCAGCTACGACCCGCTTCAAATTTCTGGTTGCTTTCGGCGGTAGTGGACATACCTTTCCAATCACAAATACATAAATATAATGAGACCCTAAACGCTAGTCGAAAAATATTCTAAACCCAACGCTATCAAATGATAATAAATTTATTTTCCTATTGAACTCTCGCGATAAACAGCCATAAGTACGTTTCAAATTAGCATCCCGGTTATGCAATTCGCTTCCTAGCCTTGAATTTTCTATCCAAGGTCGGATTCTAAGCACATCAACTCAGCTAAGTTCCACCTAAAGCTGTGAGTACGAAAAATATTACACTTCATTAGATTCTACGTAACTAAGAAATAAGTATGTATCGCTATTACCTAATATTCATATAATATAACTTCCACAATTCACCATCTCAAAAATGCTGATGTTCAACTTCATAAATAAACGCAGACTAATGGCGGCACACTGGCTCTGTTACAGGTCGTTTGAATCAGTGTAGCCAACCCTTAAGACGATTCATTCGCTAAGTCATGACTTCTTACAAATACCGGATAATAACCAATATCTGAAAAAGTATACTCAAGCCTATTTGTGTGAACACTAATATTATAAGTAAAATTTTGCTCCACTAACATCTTAAGGCTATTTACCCTGAGCCCCGCAGAAAATACTATACTATAGTACTTGTGATATTTTGGGATGTTTTCATTGAATTGTCTAATCTATTAGTTCTTGTTATGCATTTCCCTTATGTATTCCTTCCTTAAATATCGTATAGTTCCTTATCACTGCCACAGATTAATACAGTGATTGTTCCTGATATAAGCCAAAGGGTTCCTTGAGACTAGTGATGGGTCGAAGGAGTCGGAGTCGTTTCAAAGGAACGCTTCCTCCGTTGGAAGTGTGAAGTAACCATTCCATTATTCGGAACTGGCACTTCCTTACTTCCAATCACTTCCAACTCCTTCGGAGTTACTTCCACTCCGCCGGAGTACTTCCAAGACATTTACTTCCAACTTCGTCGGAGTTACTTCCACTTCCAATTGCATCATTCCATCAATTCCATTGCCAATACAATACCTAACCAGCATTGCGTTATGCATATTATTTAGAAGTCGCCATAACATTGGAAATCATTTCCTTTATGGTAAATGAAATGGCATTAAAGGCTGGTTCACAACCACCCGGTAACGGTAACCAGAACGGAAACGAGAACGGGAAGCAAGAAATTTTGATTCACAACAGCCCGGTAACGAGAACGGGAATGCATATCGATCACAAAGTGAAAGTCGATTTTGCACATTGCGATTTCATTTGTTTTTAACTGACCAATGACATTTTTTCACCTACTTCCAATTTAGCCAAGCCAACGTCAAAATTCGATAGAGTAAACATTATCTAAATGCATATTCATTACATTTCCGATCCCTCTACTTATGCCAAACTTTCATTCCTTTGTTTAATGGCATACATTAAAATTGTTTATTCTTTTTTCATTTCCACCGGATTTAGCTGTTCTTTGTAGCTTTTGCCATTGTTTTTTTAGGTAATAGCCAGTTTTGAGTTGCATATAAACAAACTACAAATGATCCCTTCACCAGAGGAACCAAAGTTGATTAGATTTGCGGGTGTCGGGATGAGGTTAGGAAGCACATTTACTACTAATTCCTTCCAGTTTCATGTTTCCTGCATGCGACTATAGAGAGCACTATGGGCTGTTTCATGTCACGGCCGCTTAGAATAACTTCTAGAGTGAAGAGTCTAATATGCACAATAGGAATCTAATATGCCGTGCCCGGGAACGAGAACGAGAAAGTTAAGTTAGGCAACTCTTCTTCCCGTTCCCGGGGCCCGGGAAGGCTTCCCGTCGGTTGTGGACACTCCCATTTGAATACATGTATTTCAGCTTTCCCGTTCTCGTTGGTTGTGAACCAGCCTTAATGCAGCCTGCGTCACGTTGCAATTTGAGAAAAAATGTTTAAGTAAATTAAGTCAATTCTGACTCAAGTACTGATGAATTCGGGTTTGTGCCATTTATGCATAATTGATGTTAAATGCCCTATTGAATATGACAAATGCAATGAACGCTTTTAGTTGAACGTTAATACAGACTTCTAAAAAATACGCATAAACTTTCTCCCCCCCCCCCCCCCCGAAGTATGCTTCCATGAGAAAAACCAAATTTTTTTAGTTATATTTCATCTGCTCATACTTCCCACGTCATGTAGTCGTGATTTTAATAAAGGAATATTGCATTAAGTTGAACGTTATGTACCGAATTTCAAAAGTTCGCAGAAGCCTGTTTTTTTCTGTTGTAATCATTTAATTCCGATTATGCTTCTACGAGAAAATTCCAATTTCTAGTTACATGTGCGCTTACTACTTCGCACATATGTAGCAGTTATAATAATATAATACTTACCTAATACTGCAGTATGTCTGTAGGCAAATATTGCATTTGAACTCCTTAAAGCAACATTTTATGTTGATTGGGAGTTTTAGCCTTAAAATTAATAGTGAGCCCTTTACCCATTTAAAATATATTTTTCATTTGTTACATTGTGGCAGTGAGAAAAATAACTTTTTGAAACAAGAAAACACTTAAAGCACCATAATTAGGACAAAGCTACAATAGTATTTAATTATGAATTGCCATACGTCACATAACCTCATTTTAAATCAGCTGAAGCTGATAAATGTTACTTCCAGTTTCGCCAACCTCATTTCAGTTGAAAATGTTGGTACTCTGCATTGCGCATTTTCCTTATCCGCTTCGTTGTTGGCTATGTGCCATGACGTAGATTAGTAGTCGTTAACAGCAAAAACAGCTGATAATTCTACATATACAGCTGTAGCTAAGACAAACAATTAGTAATTCCGGACGGAGACCGGGACATCCATGGTACAAAACCCGGCTATGGCATTGAATTTTTCAGTCATCTGATTCTACCTTTCCAACCCTGTCCAACACACGGCTTGTGTGAAAGAACAATTAATTCCAATTTGTCATTTGCATTATTCTGAATCTGATAACCTAGTTTTTTTCCTTCACAAAGTTAGAGTAATACCTTAAGAATTTAAACTGCCTTAAGGCATTAAACTTTGGGCAAAGTTGCTATAGTTATGGCTCGTCGAACTGGCTTAAATTAGCCAAAGAAAAGTGAATAATTTACCTTGTGAGTGAGTTTAGAAGTAGATGTGGCCTATTCAATAGCTTGTGCGCACCTACCCACCCTTCGACGGTGTTTTACTTATATAGGTGAATCGCGTTCGAAACAAAACAAATGTAGCCATTTTTTCGTTGAAGAAGAGGTATAGTGGGAACTGCCAACATAAATGAAAATCCACCAGAAATGCGATGCGCAGTTGATAGTAGTGTTTTTTCTTCTTCTTCTTGTTTTTCTTCGTGTATTATTCCCGCTGAGAAAACGTAACGCATTCAAAGACTCTCTGCACCGTGCACTAATTGAAAGCAGCAAAAGAATATGCACCAAAGTTTTAAGTTTGTAATAGTTTTTGTCAAATTATATTTTATTAACAGGTTATTTCGATTGTAATAACAGTGTAATAAAGAAGTTGCTTTACCGTAACAGTGGTAGATAGTTAACGCAAGCTTACATAAAAATAACCCTAACCTATCGTGAACCAGAAACGTAAAGTTAGGAACGCGGTTTCATGTAACCACTGATAACTAATTCAAACAAGCTTATATAAAAAAAAACTAAACCTAACCTCCCGTGAACCAGAAGCGTAAGCTTAGGAACGCACGCTCGCTTCGCTCGCGTGCTTTGATGTAACCACTGGTAACTAATTCAAACAAGCTTATATAAAAAAAAAACTAAACCTAACCTAACCTCCCGTGAACCAGAAGCGTAAGCTTAGGAACGCACGCTCGCTTCGCTCGCGTGCTTTGATGTAACCACTGGTAACTAATTCAAACAAGCTTATATAAAAAAAAACTAAACCTAAGCTAACCTCCCGTGAACCAGAAGCGTAAGCTTAGAAACGCACGCTCGCTTCGCTCGCGTGCTTTGATGTAACCACTGTTAACTAATTAAAACAAGCTTATAAAAAAAAATAAACCTAACTTAACCTATAAAAGTATATCAGAAGCCTAAGCTTATATTAAAAGAAAAGTAACCTAAACTTCCGTGAATTTAGAAACGTAAGGTTATATGAATAAAAAAAAACGTAACCTAAACGTAATCTTCCGTGAATTCATAAACCTAAGGTTATATAATATCGGCTACGCTCTGTGGTCGAAGTTACGGCGCTTTGGTGGCATCAATTATTCATATGTTGGCAGTATTGTGTTAGTCAATCTTGTGACATAGAGTGACATCTGTTGAGCTAGTGTTTTGCATAGAGTGACATCTGTTGGAAATATACGACATCGTCGTCATCGCTGTGCGGGACAGTGGTATCGCTGTGCGGGCCACAACTAAAGCAAAATGTCGAAACTTTGTCCCGCAGACTTACGGTTCAGAAGGATAAATAAAATAAATGTAAATCGGAGCATACCACTTTTTATTAAATTCTCAAAATGTTCCGCTTCACAATAACATAAAAAGCAGCTCCTAGAGATTATGAGTATATTTAAGTTAATTTCCCAAAATAATGTTTTATATTTGCTGAAATCACATTTATTGCAAACGAATTTACCTCCACACTGTTCATAACCTAAATGTTTAACACGCAATACAACAATATTTTACGAAGTATCTATGCATAGGTTTCAGTCTTAAAACCCGTGTTGCGTTCCGTTAATTATATTTGCTTTTCAGCATATGGAATTACAAATTATTCATGTACGTAGGGTCTACATCACTACATATATTACCAATATTACTTTGTAGTTCATTATACAACGGGGAAAAAAGCACAACATACTAGCGTAGAACTACAAGCCATTAAATCACAAACACTTGCTTATGTGACAGGAGACATTAATTGTTAAAGACATGTGTAGTGTCCTGTTTAATATATTTGTAATGCTTCCTCTTCATAGACTAGGGGAAGTCATTCCGGAGTAAAACAGACAACAGTGGAAGTATTTTCACCAATACTCCGGAATGAAGAAGTGGAAGTACTTCCAATGGAACTAGTTCCACCAGAGGCCGGAACTACTTCCTCGGAGTGGAACTGGAACTACTTCCTTGAAACGACTCCGACTGCGGAGTGGAAGTGTTGGAAGTAGTTCCGGTAAAGTAACGCACTCGACCCAACACTACTTGGGACCTGTATTCAAATAAATAAATAAATAAATAGTAATTATAACTGACGGCTGACGGCACGCTGGGTCATACTGTCTACCGCAAACCCACACACACAGACCGTTACCTTAACAAGAACTCCAACCACCATCCTAGACAAAAACGTGCTATGATTAAGACACTCGCAAACCGTGCTTCCCGTATTTGTGAACCACACTTACTTCCACAAGAAATCCGACACCTAGAAACAGCTCTACAATCAAATGGTTATTCAGTCCAAGAGGTGAGAAGAGCCTGCCGTCCGGCCAAGCCCCGACCGGCTACTCAGGACCAACCCAAAAGCAAGTCCATCGTCTTTCTGCCATATTTCAGAAATGTCACTGACCGGATTGAACATATACTTCAACGTCATAACGTCAAAACAGTATTCAAACCTACAAGACAATTAAACAGCCTACTGCGCTCTTCCAAAGACCCCCGAGACCCCCTGTCATCGGCCGGTGTTTACCGTATTCCTTGTTCGTGTGGTTCAGTGTACATTGGTACCACACAGCGGAGCGCTAACACCAGACTGAGCGAACACAAAAGAAACTGCCGCCTGGGCCATACAGAAAAATCGGCAGTCGCCGAACATGCCATTGAAGCCGAGGGCGAACACATTATTAGATTTCAGGACACCAACATTCCTTCCTCCATAAAGCATTACCATACCCGGCTACAACGCGAAGCAATAGAGATTTATAAACATCCCAATAATTTCAATAGGAAAAAAGAAGCATTGAAACTCAACAGTAACTGGCATCTAGTCATCAAAAACAAGAAAGGTCATACAAAACCGAAAAACACTGCGAGCCAATCAGAAGAGAGCAACAACACAGCCGGCGCCAGCCCCCTCATACCAGCGGGCCAATCAGCAGAGAGCGCCCACACTATAAAGAGAGCGGCACTAACGGCCAACGCATCAGACGCTGCGATACTTTCACCGAGAAGACTTCGTCCGCGCCACTGAAGATGTCCACCGCAGTTGTGGACGAAACGTCTGGGAAATCTTTCTTCAGCAGACCACGGCATAACAGCCCGGAAAATCATATTAGTTATAATTGTGACACCGGCCGTGAAAACCTACGTTCTTACACAAATAAATAGTACTTCGTGCCGCCACCACAATATCCCAAATGCACTCTATCCTGTATTGTGAGAGTCCTAAGTAGTCCTAAACTTGCAAATCTAGAAAATAGCAGTTTATGTACTTGTCCTTCCGGCAAATTTGATTTATTGGTCAAATATAAAAAGGGTGTATGCACAAGCACTCACATTTGTTATTTGTTTGTTTGTTTGTTTATTTATTTATATCTAAAGAGCACATGTTTTGTAGATTGCTGTCACTATTGCAGAAATCACCATGCTATAATGAAACCAAAGAGAATTTATTAACTACATAGACTTCTAACCAGTGGCGTTGCAGAAAAATATTAAGGGGGTATGTATAGGGATCCATTTTTTAAAACAATTTGTAGCAATTCAAATTATAAATATGAATTAATCCTAAGTTTAAATATTTAAACAAATCAATTTTAAGATTAAGGTGCAGCAATTGGAATTAAAATTAGGATAGGCTTTGTTGCGTATTCTAAGTGGCAAATGTGGTGTGATGAGAATTAATTACCACTGTGAAGTGCCTGTTTTATATTATCACTGCAGACCATTTTAGTTCACTCCAAAATAGGTTAGTGTGTAAACTGGGAGATAATGCATTGATTTGAAAACCACTCAAGTCGAAAACATGCCCCGATTTTTGAACGTGGTTATACATACCAACACCATCTAAAGCACATACTCTCTTTCTGTTATCTTTGGCAATATTGTCCAAGACATGCGGCGTAAATATAACACTACCATGATATGATTAGGAAGCAGTGGTGTGCAGTTATATTTTTCGGGGTGGGGGACGAGCAGTAATGGAATTGTCAGGACACTATTTAACAAATCTACAAGGAAAAAATATAAAAAATCTGATGTGTTACACTCACATGACTTTCTCTACTCTTGTGCAAACTATTTTTACAAACTCTTATTCTCCATCTACTTCATGTTAATTGAGATAAACATTTGCAGACTCTATCTTATTGCTAAGTTTCTTGTAGATGTAAGGGGAATATATATTTACAAGGGCAATATAGAAATACAGTAGCCTTTAAGCATAGACATATCTCTTAATAGCTGGTTGCTAGGTGCACCATTCTGTTTGCCACAGATTAATACTCTTTGCATATACAAGACAAAAACATGAATAACGAATTCCCATTTGAGAAAATAAGTATTGAAACATTTAAGGGAATAACAAGCAATATGTCGAAAATGGTTCACCAAAAAAGTGTATATGACATAAATTGTGTATTTTAACGCGATCTACAGTTTTTGTGTAGTAAAATTTGGTCTATCTCTTATGGTTTACCAGTTATGCAAAAGTCGTTCAAAATGAAGAATACTTTTGGAGACATTCCCAGAAAATTCGAGATATACATTTCATTTGTTATGAAAATATCTTAAACATATGATATTTTAATCAAAATCGTTAGCCATTTTTGAGAAAATTAAAATTTTCGAAAAATGTTCCATGTAAAGGGAAATCTGGGGTGGGGGAATTTTCTTGAAAACCTTCGTGTCGCATCTCTGGAAGATACTGAACCTAAATACCAAGTTTGGTGTTTATCCGACTGTTCGCTTCTGAGTTATGCTGTTCACACACACACACGGACATGTTTCCAAAAATGCTTCTTTTGGATTCAGGGTAGTCTCAAAACATGTATTTCCGGTGAAATCTCGGTATGGAATTTCTGGGTGGGATACAATACTTCCCCTACTTACTATACGTAGTAGAGAAAGTAAAAATATGTTATTATAAGCAATATGCATCAGAACGGAAATAAAACTTACCTCCTTCATTTTCATCTGTACATCAATGGATTGCTTTTCAGGTAAATGTTTCTATGACATGATCATAAAAATGTCTTTGACTTTGAATTTTGTTGAATGGAGCCTTTTTGGATTGACAGCAGTGAAAGTTCGGAAATACTGTCTTCGCAATGAGTGTTCCCTATGCAGCTATTTATACGTTTTAAACAGGAACACGTACGTTCTACTGTAGATGTGCTCACTGGAATTGTAGTTCTGAGGCAGTATAATTTATAAACTTCTGGAAATGCTTCTTCTAATTCGGTGTCTTTAAAAAACTTTGTAATCTCAGTCACTGTCCTGTTTAACAATCTATAAACAGCCACTAATTCACTTCGCAAATTTTCGAAATAAAATATATTTCTATTGGTAGATTTAAGAGATGTAAACAAAATTTCGGGAAATCTAAATTTGAAATATTGAAACCTTTTCGAAACAAGTAATTCAATAAATTTTAGTTCTTCTAAATCACGAAATTGATTTTCCATTTGGCTAACTATCGTGTCAATTATATCGTTGCAAAGATGCAAAAATATTTCATTCTGGGATCGTCCAATTCACTTTCCCGATGTTGCTTTCTAGCTTCATTCTCATTCGTGTTACTTCCTTCTAGTGTTGCATACATATTATTAAAATTGTTTCGAGATTCTTGAATGAAAAACCTGATCTCTTTCACTTTCGCAATGCAATAATTTGCATCAAAGGCCTTTGTCTGGATAATATTGAATAAAATACCAGTGAAAGCAAAAATATGCCTAAAGATTTCCAACAAAAAAGAAAAGGTGAAATCCTTCAATGATGCTAAATATCTCCTGGTACAAATAAAAGTGTCGCTAACCCAGAAGTCTGAGTCATCAACATGTTTGTGCTAAAAAAAAATCAGATCAATGCTGTCTTATTCTCATGCACCGTACTCACAATCCTAGAAAAGAGGTTCCAAGAACTCTCTTCTTGACTTCCAATGCGTTCAGTGTATTTACATGCTTTGTTCAATGAGAAAAAAATTAGCAAAACCCACTCAATGTCTTGAAAAGGATATTGCATGCCTTTGTGAATTGCACTGACTGCAATAAAGCTGAGTTAAGACATTGAGCATAACAGTGGACGAATTGTGAAATGTGGGAAATCTCTTCTTCACTAGCGCATGCTATCAATTTATGTAAATGACCAGAAAATGTTGCAGCCCTGTCATATCCTTGAGCTACAAGCTTGTTCTCAGACTTACACTGAAATTCTATAAGGGTTTTATATACATGCTCACTTAGCGCAACAGAGCGATTATTGTTCACATCTGTAAAGCCTAAAAATCTTTCCGATTTTCACCCTCGTTTTAGATAACGAATTACATTTGAAAGCTGAGATAATTTTTGCAACATCTGTCGTTTCGTCCCGCATTAAAGCAACAAAAGGTGCACGTTTAACTTCTTTCCTTATTATGTCTAACATGACGTCATTAAGACTTTGAATAATATAATTTTAATTCGATTTGACGTTCTTTTGAAAACTCCATCTCATGTGTGTCTAATTTGATGTCATACTTAGATAGCATGTGCAAGAACTCAATATAGTTTCCCCGATTAAGGGATTCATTATGCTCGTTATAACCTCTGAAAGATAGCTCTTGCTTTATCAGTAGGCAAGTTACATAGATTAATCGCTTCATTATTTCTCTATTAGAGTCAGGGGCGGCTGGTGACTCTGAACTTTGGTGGTTCACAAAATTATCCTTGCAATTTGAAATGTTTTAAGTAATAAATACGGAATAAGTTTCTCACTATAGGCTGATTAATTTATGGAAATAAGGAAGAAATGGGAATTCACAATATATAACACATGCACATTTCATAAACAGTGTAACCTATAGCACTCACCTATTTATAGAGAAAATCAGCCCTTCTCTCCTTCCTGCCAACAAACTTATCGATGTGCAGCTCATTGAAGTTCTTGATCTGCGTGATGAAATCTCTTTCAATGTAAAGTATGGCCAACGCAGATAACCTCTCCTCAGACATTGTGCTACGCTGACCATTACAGAAGCACAGTCGCTCTTCTGAATTTGGTTGTAGAAAATATCGACATGGGGCATAATTTTATGGAAGAAGGACACATAAAATATTAAATCTGCATCATTCAAAATTCCAATAAAACCAGATTCTTGAAGAACAGAACTTGAATTGGTGATTATTTCGCCTCTCCTTATGATTTTCATACATTCTATTAACTCCTCCCTGTATTCGAAAACTGTGTTGACAGATCTAGATTGAAAGTTCCATCTCGTTTGCACTGATCTTGGCAGCCGCTTCTGCACTACTTCTAAAACTGATGTTCTCTGAGGAGAGTTAGAGAAAAAAAGCACAAATTGCTTGAAGATTTATGAAGAAAATTCGTACACTACTATTCGCTGATGCTGCATTTAGCATAATTAAGTTTAACTGATGCGCATGGCAATGAATGTATTCTGCAGACCTGTATTTCTGTTTTATGATGGATTGAACGCCATATTTCGACCCAGACATAACATTAGTCCCATCGTATGTTTGAGCAATCAATTTATGTTCACAGCCTAGCAGATGTCGATCAAGTTCTGGCAATATGCATGCAGCTAAGTTATCTGCTTTGTGCCCTATAGGATTCACAAAACCCCAGTACCTTTCCACTGGCTTATGGTTTACCAGATATCTATAGACAATTATCATTTGATACTTGGATGCTACGTCGCTGGTTTCATCTGCTATGACAGATAAAATGGTGAGTCTTTTTATTTCTTTTGATATCTCCTCATGACAGACTTTAAGCAAGCATGGCAACATCTCATTTTGAATCATTTATGACGTTCCCTTAAACACTGTTGCATTTTCCAAATGTTTTTTTTAGAACACAGTCTAGCTCTGCACCGTAATTTATCAGTCCACGAAAAATACCAGGGTTACTTAAAGTCCCTGACTCATTGTGTCCTCGAAGAGCCAACTCAAAGGCCCCACAAAACCTAAAGCAGTTAATAAAAAATGTTTAAAACATATCTATTTTGAGCCACTTTCTGATTGTGTTCTTCAAATGCTCTCCGATATGCACTGTCCATCTGTTTTGCTATATTTACATTGCCGAACATAACAAGACTGACAGTATTTTTCATATGCAACCTTGACGCTACATGTTTTTGGTGCGGTCATGAAGATGCTGCAAATCATTCACGCCATGCTTTGTCCATGTAACTTCACCACCATACATAAAAGAACTTTTACGTAAAAGAACTTCAAGCCTGATAAAGAGGCCTCTGAGCATAAATACCGATCTTTCACACCCAATATAGAATGAGACGCTAAGCAGGTAAAGAGCGTCCATAAATAAAACTCATTTTAATTTTCCTATCTTTCTTCTCAACTGCCAGACAGAGAGTCCCGATCAGGTCAACTCATGTGTTTCACTTTTCGTCTGATCCAGGCCAATTTGCCCTACCGTGCCTAAAGAAGTTTGACTTAAATAAACTAGAAATTCCTGTTATTTCTTTCACGTACTGTGTTTTCAATTGAAGTTCAATCTTCACACATATCATACCATTCATAGTTTGTTACAAAATAACTGTGTATATTTTACAGATAACTTTTATAGATGAGCCTATTTTCCATTTTGCCTCCATATAGGGGGCATGATGGAAAGATCATGAGCGCATAATGGAAATGCCTTTTTTATTACCAATAGTGTTGAAAATATTCAGGAAAACAACGCTTAGAACTTGGAAAATGATAGGAAAAGCTAAGAATTTCTTAGTAAACATAAACACAATTTTACAAAATTACCTTACCATTGAGGACTATAACGGCTTAGCATCGACAGCAATCATAAATATAGAATAATATTATACTCAGTGCACTGTCCATTAGCCCAATGCTCACAAACATTACATTAGATCCATTTTTTGTTACTTCTACATTATAGTATTTTTCACTACAAATAATCCACAAAGCATTTTCCTCCAAGAGGGGATTATTAATAGGTGGTTCTGGCAACTGAAATTTCATATTTTCTATCTTTTTCTTATTCTTGTTATTGTTAGGCGTACATTTTCTTTTCTTTGTCTTTTCTTTATCAAGAACAAGTTGTGTTTTGAATGGTGAGTTTGTTAATATGTCTAATTTTTGACAATGCCATTGTATTTTTTCAGACGTTTTGGCTTTAGGAGAGGCCATATGTCACTTTATGAAAAGGATAATTTTTTTGACTGGAGATTTTGCATGTATCAGGTGTTACCTTACGTTCATCAACAATTATCACAGGAGACCCATTTCTTGAATTAAAAGAATTAATTCCAATGGACCAGCAAGAACAGTGGCCTTGGCAGATGAGGTTTCAACATGAGCAGTGAAATTATTTGCTGAGGAATCAGTGCCTACATTTTCACTGCTTGACTTTGAAGAAACATCATACATCATATGTAATAAAGTTTGAAGAACCTCAAGAATTTCATTCAAACTTCATTACTCTACAAAGCATAATCTGCCTGAACCAACGAAGAAGCAAAGCCTTTCTCTGAAAATATATGTCTGTTGATCGGCCACATTCCTGCTTTACTGAAATCTGCTGATGAATTTGTAGTTTTTGCATACTTTACACAGGCTGCTTTCACCTATTCAGGAATATCACATTGATTGATACGACGACCTGGATGTCCCTTTTAATGTGTCCACAGCCACGTCAAAACAACATTTAAGGGACTTAAGGCATTATAATTCCTTTCTCCCGGGAATACTCAACTGCGGGCAAGTTAACATGAGTCATGTGATTATCAAGAATAAAGGGAACAGGGTGTTCCTTAGATAGTCAGACTGATGTCATGAACATTTTTAACCATTGAATAAAGATATCTGAATTAATCCAACCAGAATCTGAATACCAGCCCTGACTACCAGCAGGTGCATTGTCTAACACATTCTCTCCTAATCCTTTTCTGTGCCCAAATATAAAGGAAGGTGGAAGATAATTCCAAGCGGCTTTACAGAAGTAGCTGTGGTCCACTGGCCTCTCTCAGCTAAACTGATCACCCCTACTTGCTTCTTCCCTTTTATGGAAATTACTTTAGTAGCCTGCTTGCTGATATCTGTACCTTGTTTTGTCCACGTTATAAATATCACGCGGTTTTTCAAATAAGTTATATTTATTGTAAGTTTCCAACATGTTATCATAGAAGCCACTGACCTGAACTTTATTAAAACCTGCACAGCTGGCTATGCTTGTAGCTTCAGGTGTTGTGATTGACAAGTGTACATATCTTTTCGTGTGCATGTTCTGCTAAACAAAATGCCAGTTCCTTGAGGGACTCTTTGGTTAAACCATAGCATATTCTATCCAGTTCTTCTGCATTGTTGACAATCTCCCTTTCAATTTCAGGAAAAAGCGTTTTATATGTAGATACCCAATAACTTCTGTGCAGACCATATTTTGAGATGCCGCTGCAAAGTACCCAGTGGAATGCCATATCACGGAGAAGCTTCTGCTAAACTTGCTCAATGAGTTTCTTGCAGAGCACGTTCCATATCAAGCTCTGACCAGCTGCATCGATTGGTGTTTCGTTTGTAATTATGCACCATCTAAAAAGAGCACATCTAAACATTAGATCAATTAATTTGTAGCAACATAATTTAAAACATCTAGAAGTACATTCCAGCAATATGTGGATAGAACGGAAAGTTTCAATTTTGCCCTAGTTGCGCATTTCCATTTTGCCCTCTCAACCTACGATTGCATCCTAGCCTAGAAAACAGGATTTTAAGCATATTTAGTATTAACCTCAGCCAAAACATTTATATCAATAAATTAATTGTAGACAGAGCCTTGGTAAATTACAATAGTAGTTTATAAAATGACATATTACCTTTTGGCAAAGATTATTATATTACCTTGAAATCACATCCAGCAGCCTGGAACAACGATGCACCTTCCCGCTTACAGGTTAGGCAACTTAACTTCTAAATTGTATCTAGTCTTGTAGTCTAGTCTACTTATTTATTGTATCTAGTCTTTCCAGGCATCTTGTATTGTCAAAGACTGTATTGCGAAGTTTTGGTAATCCAGAGAGCATTAGCATTTCCATTTTGCCCTCCTTTTCCTTTATGTTCTAGTTTTAGAAGGTTTTGAAGCTAGGAAGAAGTGTGTAA
The DNA here is from genome assembly GCA_030765065.1 of Deroplatys truncata. Taxonomy (NCBI): domain Eukaryota; kingdom Metazoa; phylum Arthropoda; class Insecta; order Mantodea; family Mantidae; genus Deroplatys; species Deroplatys truncata. Next base: position 118,836,236 of record CM060976.1, read on the forward strand.
CGCAGATTTTAGTTATATATTATATACAAATCACTCTGAAATAAAAAACTAGGCCTCCCTTCAAACATTTTGTGGATATATCCATAGCGCTTTCGCTTGAGTTAGCAAGGACATGGCGGATGGGCGGGGCTTAGGGGTTACTTGTCGACCAGAGGTGTAGCTAGGGAGAGTTTTTGGGGGTTGGAACCCCCTTTCCAAAAGGTGTAAAAATTAATAGCATGACTAGCTTCGTTAAAATAATAGCATTTTTCTAGGTTGGCGGGAACGAGATACTTCCTAATCGTATCATTTTGTAGCATTATATTTACGCCGCATGTTTTAGACAACATCGCTAAATGTGAGAGCAATAGAATCTGTACTTTAGATGGTGTAGGTACAACCATGTTAAGATATCGGGGGTATGTTTTCATTCCGATGTTAAATTTGGGTGCTTTGCAAATGAATGCAAGAACATAACTAGAAACGCTATGTTGTGAAATAAAATTGCCTGCAGCGGTAATATAAAATAGTTCACAGTGGTCATTAGTTCTCATGTCACAACACGTTTCCCGCTTAGAATACGCAAAACATCCTATCTAATTTCAATTCCAATCGCTGCACTTTAATCTGTGACTATAAAATCGATTTATTTAGATATTTCAGCTCAGGATTAATTCATATTTACATTTTAATTAATACAAATTGTTTAAAACATGGATCCCATAATCCCCCTTAATATTGTTCTGGTTACACTACTGTTGTACACACGTGTAGAGTTTAAGATTTTTGCCTCTATTGTGCTCGTGTTGAGCTCGATACTTTCTTGTTTCTTTCCACGGAGTTAGAGGCAGAGGCGTAGCTAGGGAGGGGTTTTGCGGGTTGGAAACCCTTGCTAAAAATGTAAAAGTTAATAGCAAAAATATCTTCGTTAAAATATTAGTATCTTTATAGATTGGTGGGAACGAGATACTTCTTAACTGGACGTGTGCTCAGTGGACTAGGACCACACTGGTCCCCTAAAATATTAATTTGTACTTTTTGTACAATAAATTTAATTACATTTTTAAAGAAGTTTAATTCCAACTTTATTTTTAATTTTTGGCTGAGGGTATATGCTTATATATAAACATAATTAAATTTTATACTTTAACTTTAGAATGACAAGAACAATCTTTTTTCGTTCACTCAGCGCCTGTACTTTATCCCTCCCTCGCCGTCAGCAACAACCAATCAGCACGCTTAAGACTAACTGCTTGCATGTGTTCCTCATGCCACGTAAAAGCTATCACACGTTTAGGCGGTCGATGGTAAATAACTTCTGTGTCTCTATTCTTGTTAGAAAGAATATGTCAATAGCTACGTTTATTGTTTTTGTGTGTTGTGAGTTAAGTGTTGAAAGTGTGCCCGTGAAGTGCCGCACGGATTAAAACAGTGTTCTGTGTTTTATTCTGTATAGTATTCATGCAGAGGGACTGGGTTCAGGATACAAGTCCTCTTCGTCTCACATCAACTGAAGCGTCATCTGGCAGCGCAGTCAGTCACGCCTAACGACAGTCACAATGTTGTATTTTGGATCGTTTGTTAAGTACCGGCACTTCGTCGGAGCTTTGGGTTTTCAGGAAAAGCAAGACATTATAGTAAAAGGTAGGCCTACTTCAGATGTTTCTTTGAGTACACAAATGAAAACTTTGTACGTCATTTCAAAATTGAAATCTGCAATCTTCAAAACGGATACTGCACGTAAATAGAGAAATAAATTATTTTGCTGGTCTTGCATTCTTTTTAAAACCGACAGAAGAATATGGTATAGCGTAGGTTTCTTTCATATCAGTAATTTTCTCAAAGCAAAGATTCGACATGAGAAGACGCAATCACATTTATCTGCAATAACAACATTGAAACCTTTGGTAAAACAAGGATAGACTTTTAACTAAGTGAAGAATGGAGGTAAGATGTTTTAAAACACAATGCCGAAGTTTACTTAATCAGGGGCGGCTTCTTAATATGGTAGCACGTTTGCGCTACAACCAAAATCCTGGCTCTGCCTTTAATGTAAATAACGTATACGATTCATACACTTCGGTTATCATTCTGACATGATCTTGTGGAGTGGACTTCGGCAAGCGTTGTATTGTTTGCAGGTGCCAAGTAGTGCACTCCCGGCTGCAAATCACATTGTTATAATGGTGAAGTATAGGGAATGACGAACCAATGGAACACAGAGGTTTATGATGGGGAAGTGCGGGGCATAAGCTGCATGTTGTTGGTTAACCTAGTAGTCAGAGAGCATAGAATGGGATGATCACCAGGAACAATACTTTTCGTTTCGTCCCATACACAGAGCCATCTATTGAATTCACAGTAAATGTTTACCTCACTTCCGGTCTTCTATCTACTGAACTGCATCTCCATCATTAGCCATAACCTGTATGCCACATGGTTTGTGCCGTGTTGTGTGTATCGGGTTTTAATTTATGGATCAAAGTGGTTTATTTAGTTAAATACAGGTAAACGCTGCTATAAGGAGAAACAATGCATTCCGTTCAGTCTCTTTTAACGCAACCGTTTTCACGCTAAACTTGGAGGAAAAGAATGAAATTAAAGCATTGGCAGGCCCACACCATAACTAATGTGATTTTCAAATGGGATGATGTTTGTACTTGAGCGCGGCCAGAGCGGCAACCAATCGAGGTTCCGCTGTGTTGTCATATTGCATTCGCCGTAAGCTAAGCGTGACGCGCGCTAAGCGAATCTGTTTATAATAAATATAATTTGCGCTAAGACAAAATTCAAATGTTGCAAAAAGTAACCCACTAGAAGGTAGGGAGTAATTTTCGTAACACAACTGTAAAAACCACATATTTTTAGCAAACGAATAAACATATCCATATGTTATATCATAACCACGTAAGCACTGTAATAGTCACATTATTTGTATGTATGTATGTATTATTGTATACGTTATGTATATATATATGTAATTATACAGAACTACTGACTTGATGGTGATAAAGAATTATGTTTCAAAACCAAGGCGTTTGTTAAAGCTGAGAGAGAGCAAACAGCCGACCCAGCTCACTTGTGTTACTTGTAGAATGCTGAATCTGCAGAACGTGAGCCGTCACATGTTTATTATTGTGTGTTGTTTCTAAATCTGGGTTGGAGTTTATTTACCCTACACAGTTAATATCAGTATGCAGTTGTTGTTCAGAGAGCAAGCAGCAAGAGTAAAATGGTGCAATGGCTTATTGTGGTGAATTTAGTGGCGAGTCAAGGAGGCAGGTATTGCGAAGTCAGGCTCGAAGTATTATATTTAGGGTCTACTCGTTTTTTAAAAAAATGCAACAATGAGGAACACAGAAATCAACTTGACTTCAAAAATCCTCAACAGCTTACTGCTAAAGCGTGTGGTGTCGGTAAGGCCAGTGTGTCTCGCATTTGCGGAGAGGCAAGAAAATCTGTTCCCAGTGGTGCTCCAGTGTTTGTATCGCCCAGAAAACACATTGGACCTCCGAAGAGGATTACAAATTTAACTGACTTTGACAAGGGAAATCACTCAAAATGAGAGTCTCCCAATTTTCGACGACGCATATACAAAATGAAAACTGAATGAATGGGGTTCGTTTCCATGAACTCCAGCACATCTAAAGCCGTTAGTGCACCTAGATCCATGGGTGTATATCAAATTCGGTCACTGTAACCGGACAGAAATTGTTAAAAAAAGAAGAAGAAGAAATGGGTGCGATTACTAAACGTAGGTATCGTAGACTTCCGGTATATCGTCATCCCAAGATCTACATGAGATGTCTTACCTATTCAAGAGGAGAGCACCCTCTCCCCCTCAGCAAACATGCTAGGCATTTCAATGTCGTGCTTTCTAAAACGTTCAGGGAAACGATAACCTGCAGGACTTGAATTAATGGACTATTCCTATAACGTTCATCCAGCGCGGTATGAAAAAAGAAGCGAACATTGGATGTTTTGGCATACATTTAAACGCACAACTATAATTTCCCCAAGAGGACATCACGTCCATATCACAGAGGAGATTCTGCCGATTAAGCGTAAAGACACATAACTGAGCTAGTGAAAAAAGCATCAACAGGCACTCGAATAACCCGAATATGGACCTGTCTAATCTCCGCAGCACAGATAGTCGTGCTGAGGAATAAATGATATTCCCATAGTCTATTTATAGTATATTTGTGATCGAGTCAGCGCGCGATAAGTCGCAGCAAAGCTGTGCGATCCGCTCCTCAATATTTGCCATTTAATACCTGCAAGATATTCAGAGAACGGTCACATCGCGCTTTTAACTGTGCTATATGGATGACCACCTATGTTTTCTATCAAAAGTCAACCCCAGGAATGTCGTCGAATCTGCGAATGGTAGTAAACCTGGACTGAATCGGAGCGAAGGTAGTAATCGTCTCCTACGACGCCAGAAGTTAACGTAGATTCACTTCTCAGTAAGAAAACGAGAGGCGTTTTTATAACTCCATTCTTGAAGACTATCTGTCGTCCTCCGTGGTGTAGTGTAGTGGTTACCATGCTAGCCTCTAGTTCCCGAGTTCGCGGATTCAAACCCGGTGGAGAGCGATGGATCTTTTTCGGGCCTAAAAATTCTTAACGTGGCTCATTTCGGAAGGAAAGTAAAGCCAGTGGTCCTGTATCGTAAATTTACGGCACGTAATAGATTCTCAAACCTGATAAATAGGCGTCTGAGCTAAATTACCGGTCTTTCACTCCCAATATAGAATGAGACGCCAAGGGCCACGGCAGTTAAAGTGGGGCCACAAAAAAACTACATTTGTTTTAGGATTATATAAACATTACTGCATACGGCGTTCCAAAAACATCCCACACTGAGAAGTACATTAGACGGCAAAGTCGTCTACGAATAAGCATGACGATACCCCTGGAAGAATACATTTCGAGATAGAATTAATTGCTATAGCAGTGTAACGTTTAGTACCAATCCCTGAGGTACTCCGTTCTCCTGAACAAGAAAGTTAAAAAAACCGAGCCGACCCTTACTCTGAAAACGCGGTCCTTCATAAACTAAGAATGAACGGTGGTAAGCGTCCACGTATATTCCAGGACTGTAAGGAACATAATATCCCTGTTCGCCAACACGCATTATAAGCCTTCTCAAGGTAATAAAAATATCGCAGCAGTTTGACAATTCTTAATGAATCCGTTCATGATCTATATCGATAATGTCACAAGGTGGTCCATTGTTGAACGGCGTCTTCGAAAAACGCACTGGGTTTTGGTCAACAAGTTATGAGTTTCCAACCATCATACCAACTGTCCATTTATCATGTATTCCTTCACCTTGCAAACGCAACTGGTGTGGGAAATAGGACGGTAGCTGAACAGGAGATGACTATCCTTTCCAGCTTTCAAAATGGGTATGACAGTGCACTCCCGCCACGTTTCTGGAGAAGTGGTGTGATCCCAAACACGATTATAGACCTCGAGCAGGAAAGCCTTACCTTCAGGAAAGAGCTGTTGTAACATTTGTACGTGGATACGACCTGGGTCTGGTTCTGGTCGCGAAGATGAAAGAGTGTGCTCTAACTCCGCCATGGTGAAAATGCGAATGTGACCTCAAGGTTTCCTGAACTAAACCAGAAAAGCTTGAGATTCCAACTGAGACATAACAAGAAAGAACACGGGCGAATAGTTATCTGAGCTAGACAGTTGAGCGAAATCATGGCTAAATGTGTTTGCGACGTCAAATGTATCAACAACAGCTCCTGCAACTGTTTTAAGATCGGCAGTTGGCATGTGGGTCGATTTTGCGGCCACGCGCCTTAAGTTATCCCAAACGGCAGAGGGAGATATATGTCGATTAAATGAAGCTACAAACTTGCTCGATGGTGTGTTTTTTGCTGCCCTTTATAACATGTCTAGACTTGGCACGCATTTTCTTGTATTCGATTAGATTATCCAGTGTAGGGAAACGCTGGAAAGCCCTAAGAGCACGCCTGCGAGCACGAATTGCATTTCGGCATTCTTCCGGTTACCATGGGACTGACAATTGACGGGACTTGGCAGTCGACCGAGAAATAGCTTGCACAGCAGCGGAAAGAATCGTCTCTGTGAGATGTTCGTCTAAAACATTCACACAGTCGTGCTCATTGTAATTAAAGGAGTAAAGGTTCCAGTTGGTATGATCTAAACGCCATCTAGGTAAGCGTGAGGAACATACGAGTATACCTGGTGTTAAGAGACTATGGAAAGTGGTCACTAGAGAGTAAATCAGAGATGACGTTCCATTGAAATTTAACTGCTAAATGTAGTGAACAAACCACTATATCAGGTGCGAAAAGGTATTAAAAGAGTCTGAAAGAAATGTAGGCTCTCCAGTGTTCAGAAGAGTTGTTATAATTGTCAAAAAATCGGCAATTAATTTACCTCTAGCACAACCCCGAGGTGAGCCCAAAGGGTGATGCCCACTAAGGTATCCTAAAAACAAAAAGGCATTGGTAACTGGGAGTCTTCTAAATCAGTGAGCGAGAGGTCATCAGATGAAAGCAGATACATGTTACAAATGGTAAACCGGAACAATGGCAGCTTAATCCTTACAGCCAATGAGTGAATGTGGGACTCTATGGATACGTAATCCACAAATATATCAACTCTGATGAGCATCATAGTGCCCTCAAGTGCAGGAATGCCCTATCACACCGTTTGTTTGTTTGTTTTGGTGTGCCTGATTTGAAAGCTATCTTGCGGACAGAGTTTAGTCTCCTTTAAACACACGACCAAAGGATTATTCTTGTTGAGTATAAATTCAAGCTGTGGTCGATGTGTTCTAATTCCACGCATGTTCAATTGTAGGATAGCTTAAGTGTTCATAATGGGATAAGTTCTCAATGCTAAGAGTCCATTACATTGGGGACGACGGTGCTCGAATCAATTTTCCCTTTTTTCGATGTCGGACTAGCACCTTTAACGGCGGAAGGATCCTGCGGGCAGAATTCTCCTGCTCCATATCCTCTATAGGAGAAGACCCCTTTCCAATTGAAAACTTCGGTTCGAGAACCTCGATCCGATTGGAAGTGGAGACCAGCGAAGATGTAGATCGCTGATGCGAGTCCTTTCCAGAAGATTACTCAGAGAGGAACTCTGAGGAGATGCTCGTGGACTTTTCTTGCCTTTTGATGTTCTGGATAGAGGCTTACCATTTTATTTTTGGACTTCAGTTCTATTATGACTGATCTTGAAATTTATTTGTGGTGCATTATAGTTACGGGCTTGTCAGTCTTATCGTTTTTGGTCGATGGTCTTGATGGTGACTTTACTGGAGAGATCTTGTCTGTAAGAGACATGACAGATTTTGATGTTGATTTCGTGGACATTGGAGGTTAACTGGTTACGAGAATCTTTTCTGCAATTGTGGCCTCGTTAAAATAGCTGGTTTGCGTTGCGACTCCCCGACTCGGTACCGGTTTAGCCGCAACTGAGCTATAATTACCGGACTTCGAGACAGAGGTTTGTCGGATGTGCAAGAGTTTCTGAGATTCCAAGAAGGAAACCTTTACTTAATCCGGATCTCTTGGATCGCCCTTTCCTCTGTAAAACGGGGTCATTCTCGAGAACTAGATACGATGTTCACCACTGCAGTTAACGCACGTTGGAGCTTATGTGCATGCTATCTCGTGTGAGACTTCTCCACGGTTAACGCAGGTAGCTTCGTTGTTACAGAAATCTCTTGTATGACTAAAGCGCTAGCACTTATAACATCTCAGCGGGTTGAGGATATATGGCCTAACTTCAATGGCTTCATACCTTGCCTTAATCCTTTGAGCAAAGGTAATAAATAGAATACGAGTAGGCACAAATTCACCTCCTTCTCTCCGCTGAACCCGATATACAGATGTCACACCTTGATCCTCAAGATTTTCTTGCATGTCATCATTGGGCATACTGTCCAATGCACGGGTGTTTACAACACCGCAAGAGGAGTTCAAGGTCTTGTGTATCTCAACTCGAATTGGATAGCTTGCTAACCAGTTTGTTTTCAAGATAGCTACTGCCTGGGATGCTGAATTTGCTTCAACCAGCAGCGCACCATTGCGACTTCTAATGAACGACTTGGCAAAACCAGCAATTTTATCGAGACCCTTTTGATGTAAATTCTCTTCCTCCCTCTATTCTGTTAATAACTAAGTAGCGAGGACCACTACACTCGATTAAAAATAGTTTCGCAGGTTTTTTTATTATCCATGGCGATTACATCCTTCACCATTACAAATGTCTCCGATGGCAGGTTCACTTCCTGGGCACCACCCCAGCTTAGGTGAGAGTCCTGGCCTGGACCTTTCTCGCCTTAGGATCTCACCTTCCAATTTACAGATACAGGGACCCAATGGATTGTAACAGCTCATGCATAATCCCTTCTCCGTGACTGACCTTTATCAGCGGATACGAACACAGTTCTACATGATACTCAGGGGCTGGGAGTTACGCGTTACCCAGTTACCCCTTGCGACTACCCTCCCCCGTCCCGCGTCGTCCTCCGTGGATTAGTGGTACCGTGCTAGCCTCTAGTTCCCAAGGTCGCGGGTTCAAACCCGGCGGAGGGCGATGGATTTTTTTTGGGCGTAAAAATCCTTAGCATGGCTTCCTTCGGAACGGAAGTAAAGCTGCTGCTCCCGTGTCGTACATTTACGGCACGTAAAAGAACCTCAAGCCTGATAAGGAGCCCTCTGAGCAAAAGTACCGGTCTTTCACGCCCAATACAGAATGGGACGCTAAGGGCCACAGCAGTTAAAGAGCGTCCATAAATAAAATTCAATTTAACTTCCCTACAATTAGGGTTGCTATTGGTCCTCAAGAACACGGATCGAAGGTTTTCCTTTTCTGGTCTGTGAAGATGCATTTATGACAATCATTAGTTTGTGAGTAGGATGTTTTTCCTTTGTGAAGCAAGTGAACTCGCGTTTACTAAACAGCCTTTACGACAGGACAGACATCAACAGAGGTTTTTACCTAAACGTTTGGGGCGGAATCATTCATGATCCTTATTGGTCCCCATTTTTTCCTCCGCAACTGAATGAAGAGACGTATCTACAATTTCTCAGAAACGAGTTGCATCATTTAATTGATGATGTGTCTCTGGATGCTATCCAACGAATGTGGTTTTACACAATGGTGCGCCAACTCATTTAAATCATATGGTACGTAATTTCCTGAATGAGAAATTTTCGCTTAGATGGATTGGTCGAGAGGGATTCACTGTATAACCTCCTCGATCTCCTGATTTGAATCCAATGGATTTCTTTGTCTGGGGACATTTAAGGTCCCTGGTTTATGCTACTCCTGTACCGGATATTGACACTCTGAAAGAGCATATCCACAGTACGAAACACCCCAGAAACCTGCAACAGAATATGCACGCTTAGGGCATGCATCGAAGCAGGAAGAAAGCTCTTCGAACAAATTTTGTAACCTCGATTTTGTCTTGTACCTCGGTAATTAATGATTTTCAGGTCCATCTTCATGTGAACTTTTTTTTACTGTTTTTATGTTGGGAGGGCGTCTCCGGAATACTTGGCACCAATAAAGATACAACCTGTATATTACAGACAGCAATAAATAAGTGACATTCCGCTACCACTGGGTCATAAGCAAAGCAACAATATCAGAAAGATCTGTTTACACTAAACGTCAGCTTGCAGATGGCACACGTATCAGTTGCTGGCGTCATGTACAAAGCACATGGTATGTGATAGAGCTGGCAACCTACCTATAGCGTATCCGATTGCTGTGAAAATCATTTTCTTTTGATTGATGGTTACTGGTTCCTAGGCGATCATAATGACGAATCAGTCACGTGTTTATCCCTCCTCTTGGTTTCCGCAATTCATTACCATGTGGCTGGGAAACGTCAATCATCGACTAAGGATGCGCCCACTTTATTTATAATTCATCCCGTTCTCAATAACACTCTTATTTTTTCTTCACATATTCACATGCCTGTTTCCAAGTTTCTATTGTTACATTTGCCAACGCTGTGCTAAATAAAGACTTCACATAACTTGATTTGAATGACAAATAATTGTGTTTGCAAAGTGATAATGATTTGTGGGTGATCAGGGGTTCCAGTCTCTGCTCCCGCTCTGGCTCTCAATCTGCAAGTTCCTCGTTGTCTCGTACACTGTAACTTGTAATTGCCTGATTTTGAGTTACCACTCCAATAAATAAATTGATATAATCATGTCTGCATGGCGTGGAAGAAGTGATTCTTGGCGGTATATGAGCCCCTCAGTAATTGTTGAACTGTTAGCGTGTGTTACGCTACTAGAATTTTGTGAAAGTTTTATTTTAATCTTCTAGTTTTCTCCGGTGCATTTTAAGTGATTTTAAAATATGTTTAGCTCAGTCGTGACAGTTTGTTTTCATCAAGGATTTCATTACGTGTTTAGGATAGGTAAAGCAATTTAAATCATTAATAGCAATAATAACGATATTCACTGAAAAACGATTTATTTTGTTTCAGGCAATTGAATAATATAATGTAGAACAATATTTACCTTAGTGTGTCAATTTCACTTACTCCATTTTTCTACTTTTGTTCGCTGATTCTTTGTATTCCACAAATCTTTACAAATTTCTTTTTGCATATCATACAATACAATATGCGTCAGGGGCTCCGGTCACTGCTCCGGCTCTGGATCTCGATCTGGAAACTCCCAGTTGTCCCGTACACTGTAACTTGTAATTGCCTGATTTTAAGTTACCGTTCCAATAAATAAGTTGGTATTTTCGTGTCTTCCTGCGCTGGCAGAAGTGATTCTTCGCGGTATATGAGCTTCTTCAGTAGTTGTTGAACTGTGTTAGCGTATGTCACGCTACTAGAAGCTTGTGAAAGTTTTATTTTAATTTTCTAGTTTTGCCCGGTGTATTTTAAGTGATTTTAAAATACTAGGGCGGATGAAAAGTAACGCACAATATTTTTTTTTACAAAAAAATGTATTAGTTAAAACAACAACAAAAATCACAAATGAACTTACACATTTTACCTACATTTCGACAGTCACCAGGTTTCTCAACACATTTCTCCTATCGTGATACCAGTTTAAATATGCCCTGTTCGTAGAAGTCCGTTTCCTTGTAGTATAGCCATCTGCGGACTGCTGATTTCACTTGAAGATCTGTCGCAAAGCGTTGGCCGGCCAGGAATTTCTTCATGGAACCAAACAGATAAAAGTCCGACGGTGCAAGGTCCGGACTGTATGGTGGATGCTGGAGCACCTGCAACCAAATGTGGTGATTTTCTGACAAACTGCAGCAGCAACATGGGGGCGAGCATTGTCACGAATAATTTTGACATCGTCAGCATTCATGTTGTGGCGTTTGTCACGAAGGGCACGACCCAACTTCACAAAAGTTTTCATGTAGGCTGCAGCATTCACATGGCCCCGTGTTCAGCAAAGTCCATCAATACAACACCATGCATATCCCAGAACACCGTCACAAGCACTTTCCTAGTAGATTGAGTCATTTTGAATTTTTTCTTCACTGGGGAACCAGCATGTTTCCACTCCATACTTGCCTGCTTGGTTTCGGGCGTGTAGTGGTGTGTCCACGACTCATCACCAGTGACGTTTCCTTCCAGAAAATCATGCCCTTCTGCGGTGTACCGCGTTAGGTGATCCAAGCTCGTCATCATTCGCAGGCCCTTGTGGTTGTCTATTAGGTTCTTAGGCACCCAGCGAGCACTAACTTTACGAAATTTCAACGTGTCATGAACAATATAGTACACTGCACCATAGGAAGTGTTGATAAGGTTCGCAGTTGTACACGCCGGTCGTTCAAAATTGCCGCCTCAATCCTTCTGACATTCTGCGAGGTTGCAGGTGTTATCCACCTCCCGAAGCGTGGCGAATCACCGGTACGGCCACGCTGTGAGCGTCGAGCTGCGCGGCAAGACGAGCGACCTGTCTCGACAAAGGGCAGTGGTGGGGGTTGACGAGGGATGTCTTGTCCATGCACAGCGTCATATCACTGTGAGCGTTGAGTGGAGCAGCTTTGACATCATGGCACTTTCAAAGTTACACGCATGTGCTTGCTGTTGGAAAATAATTATTTGAAGATAGCAAGAATGAAGGTAAACAAACGTTACGGGGTGCATCCTATAAATCGGCAGCGGAAGGTTTTTGGAGAATTCCATCATTTATACCCACAGCTTCGAAGATTTCCGGACAAGTTTTTCGAGTACACAAGAATGTCCTTATAAACGTTTGATTTTCTCCTGGAAAGACTACATCATCGACTGGAGAAACAAATAACTAACTTCCAGAGACCTATTAGCTCCGAGGAGAGATTGATCATAACACTGAGGTAAGACCGTTTTCTGCAGTCATAAATGCATATCCTCGTTCTATAGAACTGTATTTTTCTTCGAGACAAAGTGTTATTTGGATATTTTAATTAAAAGCAAACTACTGACTTATTATTACAGTACGCAAGAATGAGCACATATAGAGCTATAAAACTCATTTGCCTTTTTTATAATTTATTTCGGAACAATTAATAATACAAGAGGCTGTGTTTACTTAACTTGCACTAGATTCTCTTTCATTCACAAGCTCCAAAATGTCATTTATTATTTTTGCCTTTAACTTAAATTTCATGACTTCATTCAAATTCTGAAAATACGGATGCAGGCTAACTAAAAATTGAAAATCCGTATCGTCGTTCTTTTCTGAGTGTTGTTGTTCCTGCATCAGAAGTTGCAGTTTCTTTTCTTCCAGCTCTTAACATTCTTTCATGTATACCTTCTGATTTTCTCTTACGAGGTCGCAACTGAGACAGTGTAACTTCCGGTGTTGATGTAGTGGGTGTTCCCGGGGAGGCAGATGTCCCAGATTCATCCTCGCCTTCTAAAGTTTCTGCTGTTTCCTCCTGGTTGCTGGCATTTAAGTTTCCAGAAGTCTCTACGGGGAAAATCACATCGTTTACGAATATCATGGACTCATAAAATGCCCATGATGTTACTAAAGTTCCAGGAGCCCCCGATTTTTGCTTCTGTGCTTGCTTTTGGTGCTCCCTCCTAAATTTGTCTTTTAGGGTTTTCCATTTACTTTTTGCCACGTGACCTGAAATACAAGAGCATATTAGAGAGAAAAAGTTTCAATAATCGTGATGTAATTACTAGTAATCATATACTATTAGCATGATCTAGCGGCAAGCGAACATGACTGCTAACCCCGCGGTCCCGAACTTCGATTCTCAGATGTAGGATAGGAATTTTTCTTTAATCAGGATTATTTCCTCCCCTCCACCAGGAAAATGTGTGGATGTGAGCGTGTACCAATTGAAGAAGGAAACCTGCTGATTGCTTCCTAGAGTTCAAGAGTTGTTAATAGCTACAGTCATCATTCAAGTAAAAGCCCCCGATATGACCATAGAATTTAAAGGATTAAAAGTTATAACAAGAAATAACTTCAGTAAAGTAAATGATCGTGACTAATAATAAGCGTAACATAGTTATTTTCCTTCTTTACAGGTACTTAGCTACTGGATCGTCATTTAGGTCACTGGCATTTTCATTTAGGGTCGGAAAATCAACCGTAAGTGTAATTGTTCATGAAACATGCCAGGCAATTTGGGACGAGTTCGTTCAGGAGTTTATGCCTCAACCTACAGAGGAGCAACTCCAGAAAGTAGCTACAGAAGTAGATAATAGATGCCGATACGGCAACCAAACAGATGCCGACAACTGATAAGATTCTTTGTTCTATGCCGCCTGGTCCCGCCCCCTCCCTTTGAGGTTTCACATGCCGTCTGGTCGCGTGCCGCTAGGCCCCGCCCCCTCCTTTGTGGTCTCACTTAATGCCGCCCGGCTCTGTGCCGCCAGACCCTGCCCCCTCCCACATGCCACCTGGTCGCGTGCCGCTAGGCCCCCCCTCCTGTGTGGTCTCACCTAATGCCGCCTGGCACGCGCCCCCTCCCTCCCTTCCTTTTGTGGTCTGATTGGTTCCCTGCGGATAGGTGGGAGAGTGTGTATTGTACCCATACGCTGGCCACGTCACCCCTCTCTCATTGCGACCTGTCTAAATCCCGCCCTGGTGATGGGTGTGGTAGGGGAATGGTTTTTCTCGATGCGTGCCATTGTTCGGCAAATCGATTTGAGGAGATAATTTTGTCAATCAATTATGTAATGTTCGTTCATGCATAAAACATTATGGAAAAAAAGAATCAATGTTTATATACTACTAATGTGCGCACATTCCACTACAGGATGATGTAATGAAACGATGCTCCTCGATTGATTAATACAATTAAGTATTTTTTATTGATTAATTGTATATGAACTGACTCGCGCAGCTGGTCGTTCTCGTATATGCGTCCGTGGTTGTTAAGGCGATTATTACATGTGTATAATTATTACGACTAATGACATTTGTTTAATTCTACTTTTGAGGGAAAATATATTTTGGGTTTATAAGAATATTGCAACACTTAGGTGAATCCATGGCTGAAAGGACAGAGTTGCCGTAACGAGACGTTAACGCGCGGTAATTTCACTGAAAGCCCGAGCGCAACCCTTCCTCCATGGAGCGCCAGACGGGAGTGACCGGCCATCAGCAAGTGCAGGGCAAGTTAGCATTCATCCCCTCCTTCGCGCTTCAGTTCGCCACAACCGTCAGCGCGCCATGTGGTAATAGGGGAAACTGCTTTTCTCTCTGAGCCAGCGTGGGCTTCCTCACAGCGCGCCATGTGGTCATATTCAAAAGTTGTGAATTCACCATATTGAGGCTTGAGGTGCGCGCATGGCGGCCATCTTAACTCCATATAATTCCGAGGAATATGATTCTGGAGAAAAAATAAAGGCGAATTAACATTTTAGTTAAATAATACTCGTTTATCATGCGAGGTGCGTTCATGTTGTCTCGTTATAATTCCGGGGGGAATTGATTATGAAAAAATAAATAAACCTGAATTAACATTATAGTTAAAATAATACATCGTTTAACATCCGTGGCGTGTTCAGGTTGTCTCGTTATATAATTCCGTGGAATTGATTATGAAAAAATAAATAAATACGGTTAACATTATAGTTAAATATTACATACGTTATTAAAAATAAATAAGGGTCTCACTGATCAATGAATACTACATATGTTATTAAAAATAAATAAATACGGTTAACATTATAGTTAAATATTATATATATTATTAAAAATAAATGATTCGGTTAAAATTATAGGTGAATATTACATGTTATTAAAAATAAATAAATACGGTTAAAATTATTGTTAAATATTACATACGTTATTAAAAATAAATAATGGTCTCGCTGATCGATGAATACAATTAATTATTTTTATTAATTAATGTAAATAAGTGTATATGAATTGACTTGCGCATTTTTGTTGCCGTCGTATGTGTTCGGGTGTTAAGTTGATTATTACGCGTGTATAACTATTACGACAAATAACATTTGTTTAATTCTAAATAAATAATGAAATATGGAGACTATCAAGTCAGTCTCTGGAGACTAGAGGCAGTCAAGTTGTTATTTTTATCATAATTATTATTTTTATTATAATTATTATCGCCAAGAAAGCTTATTCCATTTAAACAGACTGGTGTTTGAGCCATTGTGTCTAAAGATTTATTTAATTACGCAGCGCTCCAATGCATACAGATAATTCTGAGAGATAACGTGTCTATTCACGTTCGAGAGGTCGCTGGCTCGATTCCCTGCGGAGGGCTATGGATTTTCTCTCCCGTATATATTGTATTTTTTCCTTAGAATGATTTATCTTTTTTGTCTGAAAGGCTGTTCTTACAAGAAAAAACCATGCTCATATAGATTATAGGAATGGCTAGTGTTTAAAACATGTATTTTTTCACGCGTAGTATATAGATTCTGTAGAAGTCTAAGTAAACATTCGTAACTATTGCAATTATCTCCAAGTATTATTTCCTTCTCAGAAGCAATCAAGTTTGTATTATTATTATTCTTATTATTATCTTCAAGAAAGCTTATTTGTTTATTCCATTTAAAAAGATTGGCTTATTCTCTTAGTAAACATAGGACGAGAACGTTTTTACACACCCCTCCCTTCGAGAGATATTTTTTCAATATTCCAGCAGAGGGATCGAACCATATTTGTTTAAAATCTTTTTTCATTCATCGGAGAACTTAGAGAAAATTCGACGAATTATTCAGTTGCACACCCCTTGCAAAAATATTTTGTATACCCTTGAAGACTGTATACCTGGCTGGGGTCTTGGAAATCCCTCTGACGACAGGCTGCCGCCAGGAGGACCACGACAAACAACACTTATTCATTAGGGAATCTAGTGTGCTTTAAAATGTTTTCTCTTACCCTGAAAACCCCGTACTTAAAGGAAAATCCCGCTCCTACAGACGGCTGTGTAAATATAACGTAATTTTTTGCTCGATATCGACAATTAAACTAATTTTTATAAAATCCTAAACAAATAAATATGATTTGTATGGGGTGATATGAAGAGTATGGCATTTTTAGAATTAAAATGGGAGAAAGAGTTCAAATTAAGCGATCGAATGTATCTGATATATTTTCTTAATTGGTCTTTGAAGCTAGCCTGTTTTAGGTCTACTTTATAGATGAATGAAATATTTGATGAATAACAGCCTTATTTAACATGGGTAAAACGTGTTTAAAGGCTGTTTTGATAAAACTTACGTCGTAGTAACGTGTGAGGTTTGAACAGGAGAGGTCAACGGTTCGATTCCCGGTGACCACCCTAACCGACTTTAGAACCTGCATGGAGGTCTACGAATACATAGTCTGCCCATTAAGGATTTTTTATAAGCGCGGGTGTAGCCTTACAAGGAAAATTATATCAACAGAAACAATACCTTCTTTTTCGTTATTTTCACTCTAAAATTATTACTAAATAATACCTTGGTGCTAGCCTCAGCGTCGCCATTCACATTCATATCATGTTAGAATAATACTTAGATTCCAGGCGGACAATTCAAATTTAATACTTGGGTGATTATTTTTGTAATGTAACAATAATTAACAATGAGTTTTAGCGGTGCATGTAAAAAATAAAATATTTTTATTTTCTAGCGTCATATGCAGCAGCATTTCCCTTACGGAGAGGTGGCGTGATCGATGGATTTCCCCATAACAGGTTTAGGCTTCCTTACGAAATGCCCCTGTGCGAGACTAGCATTCCCTCTCCTTCTGCTCGATGGGTTGGAGTAGCCAATCAAAATCGCTGTATTATATACCATCACACCTCTCACCCCCTTCAGCTTTTATCGGAGGAAATTATATAAAAGCAGCAGCTTCTCCGACGATTTTCACTGTATTGTGAGAACACAGCGATCTAAGCACTCTGCAAAATTTATTCTTTCAACGTGAAATTTCATCGAACATCATGTCTGGTAAGTTGTATCACCAATTCATTTTCATTAAAAAGTTAACTTATTACTCAGTACATTGAACTTGTATTTACGTTCTTGTTTTTAATGTCGGATATTTATATGTAAGCATTCTAAAAGTTAATAGCTAGACATGTGAATTTTCTTAAATGTGAACAGTTTAGTTAAGTATTCATTTTAGGTAAGCTTATTCTACATTTAATAGCTAAGTGCGCGAATTCTCAAAACAAATGTGAACAGTTTAGTTAAGTATTCATCTTGTTGAGTAATTATTATTCCAGATATTTAAGTACAGGATTTCACAGAGTGAATTATATTCCTTTTGGAGAAAATACAATTATTTGAATACCTTATTAACTTTTTTTTGCTTTAGAATACTACAAAAAGTCTGTTGCGCGAATCATTAGCTCTAACAAAGTAAATGTTTACATTATATTAAAACATTTAAATCGACAAATACAGTACTTAATGAACTTCATTAGTGAATCAGAACCTCAATTATATTTACACATATTATCATTTTTATTATTATATTATACAGAAAAAAGTTAATAATTTTGTAACTTTCAAATAAATGAAATTTTGTTATGCAATACATTCTCTAATAAAGAATATGTTTTTTCTGTTCCTAATGCAGAAAGTTTGGCATCTCAACTTAACACATTGGCTCAGGGTAGCATTTTCCCGGCCGTTCAAAGACTACAAGATCTTCAGCCAGAGGAGCCTTATAATATAAAAGCCTTAAGAAAAATTGATACGAGATACGGTACTAGAATGGTTGCAGTTTTAGGTGATAAGCAGGTGTTTCTTCCGACAAGATATTCAACCCTAACAAGCCAACAGTTGGAGGAAATGCCAGGGAAGTTTCAAATGGTATATCATGGATTAGTACCAGCCGGCAAGTTTAAGACATGTAAATTGTCTTTTCTTCCTGTTAAGGTTTGTAGAAATAATTCAGCTATCCTTTCAAAGCTTCATTTAGAGTTACAATCGTTGAGTTTATAAATTCACACTTCACTAGGATAACATTTGTCTAAAGTATACATCACTGTGTAAATAACGCCTAGGATGTAGTGTGGGCGAGGACATGCAGAAAGAAGTTTAATAGTCTATTCACTGATTGTTTACCTCAAAGCAGATACCTACAGCAAGTTGCAAATAATTTCCAGTAGGATAGCATTTGTCAAAAGCATGCATCACTGTATTAAAACAAATATGTGTAAATAACGTCTAGATTGTAGTCTGAGTGAGTTCGTGCAGAAATAAGTTTAATACCCCTTTCAATGATTCTCCACCTCGAAGTATATACCTACAACAAGCTGCAAATAATGTGAATGTTTGATACAGGAATGCCCAGATGAATGTAAATGAAGAGGAAGAACGAGATAGCTTAAAACAACATAAACAGAACTGTGATAAGAACATTCTCAACACCTCCCAGTGATCTTATTCAATGAAGAATTGCAGCACCGTGCAGCGTGGAACATGCAAGGAAAAACATTCGCGTGTGTAGAATATAGCAATAATATATAAATTATGTACTCATTATTACTGCTACACCTGCCAATACCATTGATTTCATAACTAATTTCATAATTGTTTAAAGGGGAATGCAATATCTTAAAACATTGATGCTACATGAAATCTAAACAAAAAAATTATTGAACTATTAGAGAAAGAGACTTGAATAAATAGGAATCTAGAAGCCAGAACCATCTTAATATTGGACTGTGTGATATGAGGTGTATAATAAGATTAATAAAAAATGAGGACTATGTAATATAAACAACATTTATTTTTTATAAACATTATCCTATTACATTCCTTCACAAATAACCCATACATATTTCCTAAAGACAAAAGTGATAGTCTAGACCTTCTAAACACTCAGTTATATAATCATATTCATCACAGAGAAAGAGACCTGCATTATTCGTAAAAAATTAAACATCTCAACAATGTCTGGATGATGTATTTTATCAGTACAAGTTCTTGATATTTCAAAGTTCCTGTTAACTATGCGCGAAATTGATTAACACAATTTCTCGAACCTGTCATGCTATAATTTTAGATGCTTTCAACTTACTTATAATTTCCTCAATCTCTTGAGTGTGACCATTATTACCAGCGTCCCTCGATGCAATTAGTAACCTCAATATATTTACTAGTCTATTCGGATATTCAAGCGTAGATATCACTGAATCATCATATGAAGACTTCATATTCACGCGACTTCCTCTGTATTCAGATTCCTCACCAGCAATAGACTCGAGTGAAGGATACAGGCCCGATCCGGTATAACATCTATACATCTTCGGATCTTCGAGGAGAGAGTCGATTCAGTATAGCATGTTGCTCTATGAAGCTTAAATCTTGACAAAGAACGATTCTTAAAAATCCGATCGCATTTACTGCATTTAATAACACGTTTTCCTTCATGTGTAATGTATGAAAAATTGAGTTTCTCATACGTTGGTTGCATAGATTTTCTCCTGCAATAGCTCATGCTAAAACTGTAAAAGAAATTAAATGAATACGCAAATGCTAACGCTCGAAGGAATTAAAAGCGAATGAATGAATTCATAACACGCAACTATGTATATATATCGCATGAACACAGCGGAAGGTATCTCGATCTATGCGTAGCAGCGGGAAAGGATGCTCTCCTTAAACATTAGTCATCTAGACAGCAATTGTTCACGGAACCGGTAGACGCCAGGTTGGATGAAACAGACTCCAAGTTCAAATCTTTAAACGGTAGGGGCACCCCTTTTTGCCTGTCATGTCTCCTGAACCACCCTTACAGCTTAACATTACGTTACAATGCCACGTAACCAGAAAATTGCGAGTGCGAGCATGGGAAAAGGCTGTTCTCTGGAAACATTCGTTGAAAAGGTTGCTCTCTGGAAACACTTGTCATCCGCACAACGGATTGTCCCTAACATTTCCAGATCTCGGACCGTTCAACATCGTGACGCGTCTCTGTCATCTACGCTTCGACGAACTGTTACCTCCTGAATTAAAGTTTGGCGGTCTGTGTAGATCTGTACAGCTTGCATTGCGGTGGATGCGCCTAACGTTTCCAGGTATCGGATCGTTCCAGCTAGATGCGCGCTTCTACCATCTTCACGTCAACGATCTGTTACCGTCTAAAGTAAAGTTTGGTGGTTGGTTTAGATCTGTACAGTTTGCATTGCGCTGGATTTCCCTAACGTTTCCAGATCTCGGATCGTTCCAGCTAGTTGCGCGCTTCTACCATCTTCATATCAACGATCTGTCACCTTCTAAAGTAACGTTTGGTGCTTGGTTTAGATCTGTACAGTTTGCATTGCGCTGGATGTCCCTAACGTTTCCAGATCTCAGATCGTTCCAGCTAGTTGCGCGCTGCTACCAATCTCACGTCAACGATCTGTTACCTTCTAAAGTAAAGTTTGGTGGTTGGTTTTGATCTCTACAGTTTGCATTGCGCTGGATTTCCCTAACGTTTCCAGATCTCGGATCGTTCCAGCTAGTTGCGCGTCTCTACCATCTACCTTCTGAAGTAAAGTTTGGTGGTTGGTTTAGATCTGCACAGCGTGCATTGCGCTGGATGTCCCTAACATTTCCAGATCTCGGATCGTTCCAGCTAGTTGCGCACTTCTGTGGCATGTGCACAGATTATAGTAATAGCTGTGCCCTCTGGTTACCCAAGTTGAAGGTTGGCAGTTTATCCGAGGAGGGGCGTTTGAGGGGAAATAGTCTTATTGGAGGGGATATGGCGTTAGGACGCCACGCTTAACGAGTTTTTTTCAAGAGTCTGTGTCTAGTCTTCGCGGTGTTCAGATGTACGGATAGCTGCGCAACGATATGGCGTCCTCGCCCCGGCAGACACATGGGTAAGTTATTATAATAAATCAACCAATTATTCTTCTCCCTTGACTTTTTAATTATGGTAGTATAGAATCCTTGCCTCTCCCTTCAGCCAGGAATTATGTTAGTGTAAGAATATTTTGTGAATTTAACTTTAGCTGCGTCCCTTTGTCGGTGCCCCTTAAATTAGAGTTTCCTTAGTTTGAATAACGATCCCTCTCGCAGCGAGTAGCTCTCCTCTGAAAGTTAAATAATTAATTACAAATTATTGAGGTACGCGACAAATTGGTGGGGGCGCCAGGTAGAATTGAATTGTTTTGAGATTTTAAGTGCAAAATTTTTTTTCCCTCCAAATTTAACGGTTTATGTTCCACGTGGTCGTGAAAAATGTAAAGTTCTTTCTGGCTGAAGGGTAAGGATTTTTATACTTTTATTTGTGGTTCTCTTCTTCTAAATTTTGTTTCCATCATTTCTGAAAGTTTGGTGTCGAAATTTCAATTTTGAGTTCATTTTTGCATATTTTCCCATTGTCTGCCGGGTGACGCTAAAACTTCTGACTCCATTTTCCCCTTGTTTTGGCTTCATTTCCTTTAAATTGTATTACTGTGTTCCGTTCTTTGTGCTGGTTGTTTTAAAAAAAAATGTTTTTGTGAAATTTGAGAAGAAACGAGCGATATAGTTGTTTCAAAATGTGCTCGTCACGTGTTAGCTATCCGTTTGCAAATCTTGTTTTCTGTGCTTATTAGCAGTGGTTTGGAAATGTATTACTTTATATTCCAGTGATTGTGATTTCTAGCTATTTACTGCACTTTTCTGAGTTATTTTTCGTGTAACTTTTATGTACGCACGTGTGTTGTGTAATTCCCGCGTGGTCGTGCATTTCAGCAACAATTTTTAGCTTGTGAAACCAGTCTTCCTCAGCACGTGTTTTGGCGCGTTTCTTTGCGTGTGCATATCAGATTATATACATTTGATTTAAGAGAAAAAAAAGAGAAGTTTTTGTGCTAGTTTAAATTACAAGTCTGTATTCCTCTCCTTTTTGAGAATCTTCGCGGTGGTCACAGTAAGTGTGACGTAGTTTTTTTTAAGTTCCAGTTCGAGGTTTCTCACTGCAGCTATCATTTTGTTTTCTGCCATATGTTCATTCTGCTTAGAAATCTTGGTATTGTGTCCAAGTGGCTTGTGTAGCCGTGTGTTAGTATAATTTTCTGATATTTCGCCGCGGGCGCTTAATTGTGTTCTTTCTGCAACTGTTTTATTTGGCTATGTTCTACTCTTGCTACTTACGTTCATGTGTTGCTATAAGTGTTTAGTTTGGTGTAATCTGTTTGCTTGGTCCTACGGTTTGTTTATTGGTTGCGTTATCTTTTGTGCTGCAATCATGCATAAGCGACGTCCTGCACAGAAAGTTGATATAGTAATTGCTCCAGTTGGCGAGCACAGTGTGGTGGAATCTGTCCAGTGTTGGTACGACTGTTGCTCAGTTATCAGCTGGCTGCCGCCGGTCATTGACCCTTCTCACATGGAGCATTCCAACGAGTTGTCGCCGTATGAGTTATTTTAAGAATGTTGCAATGTTGGCTACTACTGCTATTGGCCGCTCTGAGAATGATAATTTTGCTTTACCGTTGCCAAGTTTGGTTTAATTCCGCAATGCATATTTTTAAGGGAAAATCTTTCGCAGTTACTCATGTAAGTAAAAGTTTCAGGGGCTACCAACCTTGCCAGTATCTACACCTAATTAGGTTTGATGTGCTTCTAATATGGACCAGTACGATGTGGATGTTGATGAACCAGCTGTACGTGTGTTACCAGATTTTCGACAATTTGCACGGGAATTTTGTGGTAAACGAGTAAGAGAAAAGCAAAGAATCACCTGTAAGTATGTAAACATTGTGAGTGCTAAAGTTTGGACGAATGAAACAGTTTCACGACTCACACAGGTATGCTAAATTTATTGTTTCGCTGACTGATGCTTAATTAAGCTTTGTTTTTCAGGAATATGTGATATGAATGTCTCTGCGGAATTACGAGTGTATTATTATTGTGGGTGTAATCTAAATTTTGAATTATGTTTTGGTAACTGCACATCATTTGTTTTGTTTTGTTGTATTATGCTGCAGGAATGTGTTTCAGGTGTCCTATATGCTTAATTGAGCTTTCATTTTCAGGAATGTTATGTGACAATATTGTTTTGAGTAATGATGTGATGTTGTTTTGTTGCATTCGATTTGATTTGATATGACATGATTTGATTTTGGGTTCCATAATGATGCTGTGATCTTTATTTGCAGAAATTTGTTGCATGAATAGTGTTTGTATGTATGTGTGTATTTGAGGTTATGTGATATAGGTGAGATTTGCCTCGGTGGGAGTGCCAAAGTGTAACCCCGATGGCGTAGTGTGAGGTTATGTGAGAAATAAGAGTTGAGATTTGCCTCGGTGGATGTGCGAAAGAGTAACCCCGACGGTGTTGATGAGGAGAGATGAAAAGAGATGAGATGATGTCAGCTTCGGTGGAAGTGCCACAGTGTAACCCCGATAGTTGAAGTGTATGAATGTGTTGATTTTTCAGGAGGGCTACATGTACCTGGAAAGTTGATGTGATGATTGTACTGATTTTGCTTATTGGTGTTGCTATAACGTGCCCAGTATAGCGTGTGTGATGAATTCACACGAGAGATTATATAGATGGAAGTGCATGTAATGAAAATAATTTTTTTTCTCTGTTTATGCAACAAGTTTATTACCATCTTAGATACCAAATGTTAATACCACCTGTTTTCCAGCTTATTTCTTGATTTTGAGGATGTAGATGCAACATTATAATGTCATGTTATTTGTGTAATTCCTGAATTAATGTGATTTTTTTTAAGGTTATGTCTATGTCAGATGTTTTGAATTTACAGCATGTTAAATGAGACACGTAAGTGCAGATGTTTTGTTTTGGAGAGAAAATTGAAAGATGATGATGCTTGAAGTAATGATTGAGATTGCACTATTGCTGCTGATGATGTTCATGATGATTATGATTGAGTTGATGCTCATACTGCGATGAGAAAGACAATGATGTGGATAAGAAGTTATATTGGTGACAAGAGTAGGACACTAGTAGTTGAAAGCATGTCACGTGGCGTAGTTTAGAAATGTATTGTGGATGTAGCTTGTAGTGATGTATACACTAGTTTGAGTAGATAGTTAAGTCGCTGTTGTGTGTAATTTGGGGCCATGGTCAGTGTGAATGAGTTCATTTCATCGTCATGTGTGACTGTCTTGTAAGTGCACTTACTTTCTTTTGTTAGTGATACCAGCTGGTTCTTAAGATGTAATATTGGGATCCCAAGATAAGGTTATGTTTCATTTCTGTCATGTTTATGTACTTTGAGTCTGTTTTACTGTTATTTGGATTATGAAGCATTGTAAGTTCAATTTTGGATGGCAACTCTGTAAAATTTCTTTTTATGCCAATTTGTTCTAATTTTCTTTTCTCTTTACTTGCCCATGTCAAAAGAATTTTTAGTGTACACTTTTCATACTTTAAAATCTTTATTTGTAAAGGACATACCCTTCTTTTCTGTGTGATTCTTTGTGGGAGCATCCTGTTTATTGTATGGTGGTTTTGTTTTAGTATGCTACTGGGCAGAGAGCGAGAAGATGCACCAGCATCCCCAGAGCACACCAGAAGTCAAGAAACACCACAGGGAAGCTGTCGGGCAGCCACTACACTGCCGTGGCATAAGGAGCCACCATGTCGGGGGGCAGTCCAAGCCAGCGACTGCCCACCCTGTTGTCATCACCAGAGACCTGCGGTGCTAATCCTACACCAGGACAAATCGTCGTTGTGGGCACTGTCTAAACCACCCACAAACAGTTACGGCAGTTCATCACCCTTTTGCGCAGTGTAGTGTGCCTGTGAACTAAGGCAGCGTGGTGTGTGCGTGTGCGGGATGCCAAAGCTAGTGCATTAACAATATTACGTCGACTGCACTTACATCGCTCGCTTCTCGCCACATCGCCCAGCAATATTGTTTCGTCGGCTGGGTGCAACCACACATATGTATTGCTCTTTTATTTTACATCACACATTTCTATGTCATTCTTTTTTGGTATGTCTTTCTTTTGTTTTTCCTGTATTTTGTACTTATGTTCTTTCTGTCGACGAGGACGTCGACTTGGGTGGCCAGGGGGAGATGTGGCATGTGCACAGATTATAGTAATAGCTGTGCCCTCTGGTTACCCAAGTTGAAGGTTGGCAGTTTATCCGAGGAGGGGCGTTTGAGGGGAAATAGTCTTATTGGAGGGGATATGGCGTTAGGACGCCACGCTTAACGAGTTTTTTTCAAGAGTCTGTGTCTAGTCTTCGCGGTGTTCAGATGTACGGATAGCTGCGCAACGATATGGCGTCCTCGCCCCGGCAGACACATGGGTAAGTTATTATAATAAATCAACCAATTATTCTTCTCCCTTGACTTTTTAATTATGGTAGTATAGAATCCTTGCCTCTCCCTTCAGCCAGGAATTATGTTAGTGTAAGAATATTTTGTGAATTTAACTTTAGCTGCGTCCCTTTGTCGGTGCCTCTTAAATTAGAGTTTCCTTAGTTTGAATAACGATCCCTCTCGCAGCGAGTAGCTCTCCTCTGAAAGTTAAATAATTAATTACAAATTATTGAGGTACGCGACAAATTGGTGGGGGCGCCAGGTAGAATTGAATTGTTTTGAGATTTTAAGTGCAAAATTTTTTTTTCCCTCCAAATTTAACGGTTTATGTTCCACGTGGTCGTGAAAAATGTAAAGTTCTTTCTGGCTGAAGGGTAAGGATTTTTATACTTTTATTTGTGGTTCTCTTCTTCTAAATTTTGTTTCCATCATTTCTGAAAGTTTGGTGTCGAAATTTCAATTTTGAGTTCATTTTTGCATATTTTCCCATTGTCTGCCGGGTGACGCTAAAACTTCTGACTCCATTTTCCCCTTGTTTTGGCTTCATTTCCTTTAAATTGTATTACTGTGTTCCGTTCTTTGTGCTGGTTGTTTTAAAAAAAATGTTTTTGTGAAATTTGAGAAGAAACGAGCGATATAGTTGTTTCAAAATGTGCTCGTCACGTGTTAGCTATCCGTTTGCAAATCTTGTTTTCTGTGCTTATTAGCAGTGGTTTGGAAATGTATTACTTTATATTCCAGTGATTGTGATTTCTAGCTATTTACTGCACTTTTCTGAGTTATTTTTCGTGTAACTTTTATGTACGCACGTGTGTTGTGTAATTCCCGCGTGGTCGTGCATTTCAGCAACAATTTTTAGCTTGTGAAACCAGTCTTCCTCAGCACGTGTTTTGGCGCGTTTCTTTGCGTGTGCATATCAGATTATATACATTTGATTTAAGAGAAAAAAAAGAGAAGTTTTTGTGCTAGTTTAAATTACAAGTCTGTATTCCTCTCCTTTTTGAGAATCTTCGCGGTGGTCACAGTAAGTGTGACGTAGTTTTTTTTAAGTTCCAGTTCGAGGTTTCTCACTGCAGCTATCATTTTGTTTTCTGCCATATGTTCATTCTGCTTAGAAATCTTGGTATTGTGTCCAAGTGGCTTGTGTAGCCGTGTGTTAGTATAATTTTCTGATATTTCGCCGCGGGCGCTTAATTGTGTTCTTTCTGCAACTGTTTTATTTGGCTATGTTCTACTCTTGCTACTTACATTCATGTGTTGCTATAAGTGTTTAGTTTGGTGTAATCTGTTTGCTTGGTCCTACGGTTTGTTTATTGGTTGCGTTATCTTTTGTGCTGCAATCATGCATAAGCGACGTCCTGCACAGAAAGTTGATATAGTAATTGCTCCAGTTGGCGAGCACAGTGTGGTGGAATCTGTCCAGTGTTGGTACGACTGTTGCTCAGTTATCAGCTGGCTGCCGCCGGTCATTGACCCTTCTCACATGGAGCATTCCAACGAGTTGTCGCCGTATGAGTTATTTTAAGAATGTTGCAATGTTGGCTACTACTGCTATTGGCCGCTCTGAGAATGATAATTTTGCTTTACCGTTGCCAAGTTTGGTTTAATTCCGCAATGCATATTTTTAAGGGAAAATCTTTCGCAGTTACTCATGTAAGTAAAAGTTTCAGGGGCTACCAACCTTGCCAGTATCTACACCTAATTAGGTTTGATGTGCTTCTAATATGGACCAGTACGATGTGGATGTTGATGAACCAGCTGTACGTGTGTTACCAGATTTTCGACAATTTGCACGGGAATTTTGTGGTAAACGAGTAAGAGAAAAGCAAAGAATCACCTGTAAGTATGTAAACATTGTGAGTGCTAAAGTTTGGACGAATGAAACAGTTTCACGACTCACACAGGTATGCTAAATTTATTGTTTCGCTGACTGATGCTTAATTAAGCTTTGTTTTTCAGGAATATGTGATATGAATGTCTCTGCGGAATTACGAGTGTATTATTATTGTGGGTGTAATCTAAATTTTGAATTATGTTTTGGTAACTGCACATCATTTGTTTTGTTTTGTTGTATTATGCTGCAGGAATGTGTTTCAGGTGTCCTATATGCTTAATTGAGCTTTCATTTTCAGGAATGTTATGTGACAATATTGTTTTGAGTAATGATGTGATGTTGTTTTGTTGCATTCGATTTGATTTGATATGACATGATTTGATTTTGGGTTCCATAATGATGCTGTGATCTTTATTTGCAGAAATTTGTTGCATGAATAGTGTTTGTATGTATGTGTGTATTTGAGGTTATGTGATATAGGTGAGATTTGCCTCGGTGGGAGTGCCAAAGTGTAACCCCGATGGCGTAGTGTGAGGTTATGTGAGAAATAAGAGTTGAGATTTGCCTCGGTGGATGTGCGAAAGAGTAACCCCGACGGTGTTGATGAGGAGAGATGAAAAGAGATGAGATGATGTCAGCTTCGGTGGAAGTGCCACAGTGTAACCCCGATAGTTGAAGTGTATGAATGTGTTGATTTTTCAGGAGGGCTACATGTACCTGGAAAGTTGATGTGATGATTGTACTGATTTTGCTTATTGGTGTTGCTATAACGTGCCCAGTATAGCGTGTGTGATGAATTCACACGAGAGATTATATAGATGGAAGTGCATGTAATGAAAATAATTTTTTTTCTCTGTTTATGCAACAAGTTTATTACCATCTTAGATACCAAATGTTAATACCACCTGTTTTCCAGCTTATTTCTTGATTTTGAGGATGTAGATGCAACATTATAATGTCATGTTATTTGTGTAATTCCTGAATTAATGTGATTTTTTTTAAGGTTATGTCTATGTCAGATGTTTTGAATTTACAGCATGTTAAATGAGACACGTAAGTGCAGATGTTTTGTTTTGGAGAGAAAATTGAAAGATGATGATGCTTGAAGTAATGATTGAGATTGCACTATTGCTGCTGATGATGTTCATGATGATTATGATTGAGTTGATGCTCATACTGCGATGAGAAAGACAATGATGTGGATAAGAAGTTATATTGGTGACAAGAGTAGGACACTAGTAGTTGAAAGCATGTCACGTGGCGTAGTTTAGAAATGTATTGTGGATGTAGCTTGTAGTGATGTATACACTAGTTTGAGTAGATAGTTAAGTCGCTGTTGTGTGTAATTTGGGGCCATGGTCAGTGTGAATGAGTTCATTTCATCGTCATGTGTGACTGTCTTGTAAGTGCACTTACTTTCTTTTGTTAGTGATACCAGCTGGTTCTTAAGATGTAATATTGGGATCCCAAGATAAGGTTATGTTTCATTTCTGTCATGTTTATGTACTTTGAGTCTGTTTTACTGTTATTTGGATTATGAAGCATTGTAAGTTCAATTTTGGATGGCAACTCTGTAAAATTTCTTTTTATGCCAATTTGTTCTAATTTTCTTTTCTCTTTACTTGCCCATGTCAAAAGAATTTTTAGTGTACACTTTTCATACTTTAAAATCTTTATTTGTAAAGGACATACCCTTCTTTTCTGTGTGATTCTTTGTGGGAGCATCCTGTTTATTGTATGGTGGTTTTGTTTTAGTATGCTACTGGGCAGAGAGCGAGAAGATGCACCAGCATCCCCAGAGCACACCAGAAGTCAAGAAACACCACAGGGAAGCTGTCGGGCAGCCACTACACTGCCGTGGCATAAGGAGCCACCATGTCGGGGGGCAGTCCAAGCCAGCGACTGCCCACCCTGTTGTCATCACCAGAGACCTGCGGTGCTAATCCTACACCAGGACAAATCGTCGTTGTGGGCACTGTCTAAACCACCCACAAACAGTTACGGCAGTTCATCACCCTTTTGCGCAGTGTAGTGTGCCTGTGAACTAAGGCAGCGTGGTGTGTGCGTGTGCGGGATGCCAAAGCTAGTGCATTAACAATATTACGTCGACTGCACTTACATCGCTCGCTTCTCGCCACATCGCCCAGCAATATTGTTTCGTCGGCTGGGTGCAACCACACATATGTATTGCTCTTTTATTTTACATCACACATTTCTATGTCATTTTTTTTTGGTATATCTTTCTTTTGTTTTTCCTGTATTTTGTACTTATGTTCTTTCTGTCGACGAGGACGTCGACTTGGGTGGCCAGGGGGAGATGTGGCATGTGCACAGATTATAGTAATAGCTGTGCCCTCTGGTTACCCAAGTTGAAGGTTGGCAGTTTATCCGAGGAGGGGCGTTTGAGGGGAAATAGTCTTATTGGAGGGGATATGGCGTTAGGACGCCACGCTTAACGAGTTTTTTTCAAGAGTCTGTGTCTAGTCTTCGCGGTGTTCAGATGTACGGATAGCTGCGCAACGATATGGCGTCCTCGCCCCGGCAGACACATGGGTAAGTTATTATAATAAATCAACCAATTATTCTTCTCCCTTGACTTTTTAATTATGGTAGTATAGAATCCTTGCCTCTCCCTTCAGCCAGGAATTATGTTAGTGTAAGAATATTTTGTGAATTTAACTTTAGCTGCGTCCCTTTGTCGGTGCCTCTTAAATTAAAGTTTCCTTAGTTTGAATAACGATCCCTCTCGCAGCGAGTAGCTCTCCTCTGAAAGTTAAATAATTAATTACAAATTATTGAGGTACGCGACACTTCTACCATCTTAACGTCAACGATCTGTTACCTTCTAAAGTGAAGTTTGGTGGTTGGTTAAGATCTGTACAGTTTGCATTGCGCTGGATGTCCCTAACGTTTCCAGATCTCGGATCGTTCCAGCTAGTTGCGCGCTTCTACCATCTACCTTCTGAAGTAAAGTTTGGCGGGCTGTTTAGATTTGTACAGCTTGCATTGCGCTGTGTGTATCTAACGTTTCCAGATCTCGGAACGTTCCAACTCGTGCCGCGTCTCTGTCACCTGTATGTTGATGATCAGGGGCCTTCTGAATGTTGTTACGTAGCGTGACGACGTAGTAACGTCGTGTGACGACGTTGTCAACCAAGGTGACGACGTGTGACAGTCAAAGGGTAGGGGGGCAGGGCCTCTACCTTTCACGGATAAAAAAAATCCCTGGTCGCAGTTGACGCAATCTATGGCTCCTCTCGAGGACTACAGACTTTCACATCTCTGAGAGGTCCAGGATTCTGGGACCACACTCATTCCATGGATGAAAGTTACAGAGAGCATAAGCTCTGCTTATGCCGAGAGTCCCTCTCCGCTAGTTTCAACCCTGAAACAACCAAGAAGATGAAAAAAGTAAAATGAGGATGGAGGTGAAAGGATGAGAGGAAAAATTCAGAGGTGGAACGAGCCTTCACAGCTTTCGTCTAGTGAGCGGAAAACCTTGAAGATAAAACCTCTGGGAATCAGGGGGGTGTGGGTTACTGGGATTGAACCCTCGATCCGAATACAAGTCACAGACTTACCACCTGAGCCATTCCACTCGATTAGTTAGTGTGTTACACACAAATGACCTTAGGCGTGTGTCGTCGTCCGTGGTGTAGTGGTTACCATGCTAGCCTCTAGTTCCCGAGGTTGCGGCTTCAAGCCCGACGGAGGGTGATGGATTTTTCGGGCGTAAAAATCCTTAGCATGGCTTCCTTCGGAAGGGAAGTAAAGCCTGTGGTCCCGAGTCGTAGATTTACGGCACGTAAAAGAACCTCAAGCCTGATAGAGGTCTCTGAGCAAAATGACTAGTCTTTCACGTCCAATAAGATTTCTCAAGCAAAACCGTGAACAAATTAGTTGATTGCCGGATACATGCACCTGAAGTCGCGAACTCGCTATTGTAAGCCTATGTAAGAAGCATTAGCTGGTAAATGTTGCGTGTCAGACGTTCGTTTAAGAGAATCCTCGATAAAATTATCTGAACTTTAAGAGCACCCTAAATTGCCTACAATGTTTTTTTCCGAAATGTAAGTTTGGAACTTCCATTGAATCTAAACAAGCGAATAGCATACATCACGTGTCTTAAAGAGAAAGTTGCTGTCTAAGACAGTGTTTAGATGTGATGTGTTCTTGTTATGGTTGTAAATAAATATCTACATTAAAGCCTGTCATTCCGATCTGATTATGGGTTCTGATAAGCACATGATCGTATGTCTTCCTGCATGTTCGAGTACTTAGAGAGTCGGTCAAAGGTGTTTATGTGTGATTGCATGTATTCATAGGTCTTCGTATAGCTTCGCGTGCTTAGAGTGAGTGAGCAAAGTATTGCAACGATAATGTTCGGTGGTGTTCGGACGTCTCCGTACAGGTTCGGATGCTTAGATTAAGTATAGTATTGTGAAGATGTATGTATTGATCGGGTATAATCGCGCAGATTCGGATGCTTAACTCGTGAGGCTGTCAACCGAGGAAGGGACAAGTATCTTTTTGAGCAGGCATTCACCATGCGCAACGGAACCTAGAAGAAAAAAAGATGTGAATAAAATGAAAGATGCAAATTATATAGAATTAAAGGAAATCGTGGTAGCATACGACACTCAGACATTCGCCTGCAGACCAGGGAAAACCACG
Source organism: Deroplatys truncata (assembly GCA_030765065.1). Classification (NCBI taxonomy): domain Eukaryota; kingdom Metazoa; phylum Arthropoda; class Insecta; order Mantodea; family Mantidae; genus Deroplatys; species Deroplatys truncata. The sequence continues at coordinate 118,868,421 of CM060976.1, forward strand.
AAAAAATCAAAGGTCTGAGAGACTGGCCGACGGTAATCCAAACAGAGGGCCTTAGAAGCACATAGGTTAAGATGCGAATGAAATAAAATGAAAACGTGGTAGCATACGGTACTCAGGTATTCGCCTGCAGACCAGGGAAAACCACGAAAAAATCAAAGGTTTGAGCGACTGGCGGACGGTAATCCAAACAGAGGGCCTTAGAAGCACATAGGTTAAGATGCGAATGAAATACAATGAAAACATAGCAGCATACGGTACTCAGGCATTCGCCTGCAGACAAGGGAAAACCACGAAACAATCAAAGGTCTGAGCGACTGGCCGACGGTAATCCAAACAGAGGGCCTTAGAAGCACGTGTTAAAGATGCGAATGAAATAAAATGAAAACATAGCAGCATACGGTACTCAGGCATTCGCCTGCAGACCAGGGAAAACCACGGAAAAATCAAAGGTCTGAGCGACAGGCGGACGGCAATCCAAACAGAACGTCTTAGAAGCATATAGGTTAAGATGCGAATGAAATAAAATGAAAACATAGCAGCATACGGTACTCATGCATTCGCCTGCAGACAAGGGAAAACCACGAAAAATCAAAGGTCTGAGCGAGTGGCCGACGGTAATCCAAACAGAGGGTCTTAGAAGCACATAGGTTAAGATGCGAATGAAATACAATGAAAACATAGCAGCATAGGTACTCAGGCATTCGCCTGCAGACCAGGGAAAACCACGAAAAATCAAAGGACTGAGCGAATGGCCGACGGTAATCCAAACAGAGGGCCTTAGAAGCACGTGTTAAAGATGCGAATGAAATACAATAAAAACGTGGTAGCATTCGGTACTCAGGCATTCGCCTGCAGACCAGGGAAAATACCGAAAAAATCAAAGGTCTGAGCGACTGGCCGACGGTAATCCAAACAGAGGGCCTTAGAAACACGTGTTAAAGATGCGAATGAAATACAATGAAAACGTGGTAGCATACGCCACTCAGGCATTCGCCTGCAGACCAGGGAAAACCACGAAAAAATCAAAGGTCTGAGCGACTGGCCGACGGTAATCCAAACAGAGCGTCTTAGAAGCACATAGGTTAAGATGCGAATGAAATAAAATGAAAATGTGGTAGCATTCGGTACTCAGGCATTCGCCTGCAGACCAGGGAAAATCACGAAAAAATCAAAGGTCTGAGCGACTGGCCGACGGTAATCCAAACAGAGGGCCTTAGAAGCACGTGTTAAAGATGCGAATGAAATACAATGAAAACGTGGTAGCATACGCCACTCAGGCATTCGCCTGCAGACCAGGGAAAACCACGAAAAAATCAAAGGTCTGAGCAGCTGGCCGACGGTAATCCAAACAGAGGGTCTTAGAAGCTCGTCTTAAAGATGCGAATGAAATACAATGAAAACGTGGTAGCATACGGTACTATGGCATTCGCCTGTAGACAAGGGAAAACCACGAAAAATCTCCGGTATCTGTATATGCTGTCACATCAAAAAGAGAGGTATAAACGGTGCACTCGAATGGCTTTCCCTTCCTCCTGCGTCTGTTTAAGGATAGCACTCTATATACAGGACATTTACACTTAACTTCTCGGGATGCGTGTTTTGAGGTATTCCCTGTATTTTTACCTCGAGGGTGTTTTAAACACTACGACATCCCTGTCCTTTTAGCTACATACATATACGTTTCTTTATTCATAAAGCATCTGCATCACATGAGTGCCGACGTTCAGTAGTAAATATTGCCAGTCAGAGCCGGAGAGATGAAAGCCTGAGTAAAAGGAGAATATCGGTGAAACGGTGTGGAGGAAACATTTCGCGGTTGTAATGAACCTTCACAGCATTCGCCTAGCAACCAGGGAAACCGAGAAATCCAGGGGCCAGGAGCGTCAGCTACTGGGGATCGAACCCCCCGACCTCGAATGCAAGTCACAGACGTTACCGAGTGAACCGTTGCTTATAAAGACCGTTAATGGCTTGCACTATATCTATGTATTACCATTCACCAAAGTATTAAATTTGAATTGTCCGTCTGGAATCTAAGTATTATTCTAACATGATATGAATGTGAATGGCGACGCTGAGGCTAGCACCAAGGTATTATTTAGTAATAATTTTAGAGTGAAAATAACGAAAAAGAAGGTATTGTTTATGTTGATATAATTTTCCTTGTAAGGCTACACCCGCGCTTATAAAAATCGTTAATGGGCGGACTATGTATTCGTAGACCTCCATGCAGGTTCTAAAGTCGGCTAGGGTGGCCACCGGGAATCGAACCGTTGACCTCTCCTGTTCAAACCTCACCCGTTACCACGACGTAATGTTTATCAATACAGCCTTTAAACACCTTTTACCCATGTTAAATAAGTCTGTTATTCATCAAATATTTCATTCATCTATAAAGTAGACCGTAAAACAGGTTAGCTTCAAAGAACAATTAAGAAAATCTATCAGATACATTCGATCGCTTAATTTGAATTCTTTCTCCCATTTTAATTCTAAAAATGCCATAATCTTCATATCATCCTCTACAAATCATATTTATTTGTTTAGAATTCCATAAAAAGTAGTTTAATTGTCGATATCCCGCAAAAATATTACGATATATTTACACAGTCCTCTGTATGAGAGGGATTTTCCTTTAAGTACGGTGTTTTCAGAGTAAGAGAAATCATTTTAAAGCACGATAGATTCCTTAATGAATAAGTGTTGTTTGTCGTGGTCCTCCTGGCGGCAGCCTGTCGTCAGAGGAATTTCCAAGACCCCAGCCAGGTATACAGTCTTCAAAGGGTATACAAAATATTTTTGCAAGGGGTGTGCAACTGAATAATTCGTCGAACTTTCTCGAAAATCTCCGGTGAATGAAAAAAGCTTTTAAACAAATATGGTTCCATCTCTCTGCTGGAATATTCAAAAAATATCTCTCGAAGGGAGGGGTGTGTAAAAACGTTCTCGTCCTATGTTTACTAAGAGAATAAGGCAATCGTTTTAAATGGAATAAACAAATAAGCTTTCTTGACGATAATAATAAGAATAATAATAATACAAACCTGATTGCTTCTGAGAAGGAAATAATACTTGGAGATAATTGCAATAGTTACGAATGCTGACTTAGACTTCTACAGAATCTATACACTACGCGTGAAAAAATACATGTTTTAAACACTAGCCATTACTATAATCTATATGAGCATGGTTTTTTCCTGTAAGAAGTCTTTCAGACAAAAAAGATAAATCATTCTAAGAAAAAAATACAATATATACGGGAGAGAAAATCCATAGCCCTCCGCAGGGAATCGAGCCAGCGACCTCTCGAACGTGAATAGACACGTTATCTCTCATAGAATTATCTGTATGCATTGGAGCGCTGCGTAATTAAATAAATCTTTAGACACAATGGCTCAAACACCAGTCTGTTTAAATGGAGTAAGCTTTCTTGGCGATAATAATTATAACAAAAATAATAATTATGATAAAAATAACAACTTGACTGCCTCTGAGAACGAAATAATACTTGGAGATAATTGCAATAGTTACGAATGTTTATTTAGACTTCTACAGAATCTATACACTATGCGTTTAATTATAATTTCAGCGTAAAAAGAAAATATCGCTTCTCTCCGTTTAATTTTCCTGACGGGAGAGTCCTATTAAATATTTTATTAAAAGAAATAAGAGGTAGTATACTATGAAACTTAATCATTAATAATCTTCATGTAGAATTTAAATTACTTATTGGAGGAAAAAAAATACTCTAGCAGGCTTGTAATTGTCAGGTTTAGGATTTTCCCTTTTGTATGGGGACTTCTGCGTAGAGCAATTAGGAACCCTTTCAAGCTGACCATTAACGATATGATAGACATCCATTGTATTCTTAAAAGGTTACTTTCCCAGCGGTCGGTGTTTTTTTCGTCAAGGGTGTACAAACTTTCCTTTACATCGACTGACTATGAAAGATATCGTAATTCTTTTTTGCTTGCGTACGTGCGATACTTTATCGTTTTTAAAGTCCGTACCTATGCGCGTGGAGTGCTTTATCATCTGGGCGTTGTATTTGTGCTTCTTTTTCAGTTGTTTGGCGAAGAGTAACAAGGAATGTGTTTTGTTTAGGATAGTCTCCATATTTCATTATTTATTTAGAATTAAACAAATGTTATTAGTCGTAATGGTTATACACGCGTAATAATCAACTTAACACCCGAACACATACGACGGCAACAAAAATGCGCAAGTCAATTCATATACACTTATTTACATTAATGAATAAAAATATTTAATTGTATTCATCGATCAGCGAGACCATTATTTATTTTTAATAACGTATGTAATATTTAACTATAATGTTAACCGTATTTATTTATTTTTAATAACATGTAATATTCACCTATAATGTTAACCGAATCCTTTATTTTTAATAACATATAATATTTAACTATAATGTTATCCGTATTTATTTATTTTTAATAACATATGTAGTATTCATTGATCAGTGAGACCCTTATTTATTTTTAATAACGTATGTAATATTTAACTATAATGTTAACCGTAATTATTTATTTTTTCATAATCAATTCCACGGAATTATATAACGAGACAAACTGAACGCGCCACGGATGTTAAACGATGTATTATTTTAACTATAATGTTAATTCACGTTTATTTATTTTTTCATAATCAATTCCCCCCGGAATTATAACGAGACAACATGAACGCACCTCGCATGTTAAACGAGTATTATTTAGCTAAAATATTACTTCGCCTTTATTTTTTTCCAGAATCATATTCCTCGGAATTATATGGAGTTAAGATGGCCGCCATGCGCGCACCTCAAGCCACAGTATAGTGAATTCACAACTTTCGAATATGACCACATGGCGCGCTGTGAGGAAGCCCACGCTGGCTCAGAGAGAAAAGCAGTTTCCCCTATTACCACATGGCGCGCTGACGGAGGTGGCGAACTGACGCGCGAAGGAGAGGATGAATGCTAAACTTGCCCTGCACTTGCTGAGGGCCGGTCACTCGCGTCTGGCGCTCCATGGAGGAGGGGTTGCGCTCGGGCTTTCATCGAAATTACCGTGCGTTAACGTCTCGTTACGGCAACTCTGTCCTTTCAGCCATGGATTCATCTAAGTGTTGTAATATTCTTATAAACCCAAAATATATTTTCCCTCAAAAGTAGAATTAAACAAATGTTATTAGTCGTAATAATTATACACATGTAATAATCGCCTTAACAACCACGCACGCACATACGAGAACGACCAGGTGCGCGCGAGTCAATTCATATACAATTAATCAATCAAAAAAATACTTAATTGTATTCATCGATCGAGGAGCATCGTTTAATTACATCACCCTGTAGTGCAATGTGCGGACATTAGTAGTAATAAAATACCGATTCTTTTTTTTTTCAGTAATGTTTTATGCATGGACGAACATTGCCTAATTGATTGACACAATTATCACCTCAAATCGATTTGACGAACAGTGGCACGCATCGAGAAAAAGCATTCCCCTACCACACCCATCACCAGGGCGGGATTTAGACAGGTCACAATGAGGGGGAGGGATTGTGGCCAACGTATGGGAACAATACACCCTCTCCCACCTATCCGCAGGGAACTAATCACAGGGGTGGGATTTAGACAGGTCACAATGAGGGGGAGGTTACGTGGCCAGCGTATGGGAACAATACACACTCTCCCACCTATCCACAGGGAACCAATCAGACCACAAAGAGGAGGGTGGGAGGGGGCGCGTGCCAGGCGGCATTAGGTGAGACCACACAGGAGGGGGGCGGGGTGGCCACCGGCACGCGACCAGGCGGGAAACAGTAGAGCACAAAGAGGGGGCGTGGCCTAGCGGCACGCGACCAGGCGGGAAACAGTTGCGCACAAAGAGGGGCCGTGGCCTAGCGGCACGCGACCAGGCGGGAAACAGTTGCGCACAAAGAGGGGGCGTGGCCTAGCGGCACAGAACAAAGGATCTTATCAGTTGTCGGCATCTGTTTGTGTGACCGTATCGGCATCTATTATCTACTTACAGAGTATTATCAACGCTGGAATTTTCCAAATTGTTTTGGGGCAATTTACGGTAAACACTGTGAAATAAAATGCCCTCGAAATTCGGGCTCCAGCTACAGCTATCTGCGCTACTTTTTCATAGTGCTACAAGGAGTTGCTGATGCAGACAAGAAATTTGTGACGGTTGAAGTGGGAGCAAGAGGAAAGCAAAGTGACGGGGGTATTTTCAGTGCATCTACTCTATTTAATTTGTTAGAAGTAAATCAGTTCAATGTGCCTTCGAACCAAACACTGCGGAATTCAAATATTCAACTACCGCTAGTGTTAACTGGTGATGAGGTATATGCTCTAAAACCTTATTTGAGGAGGCCCTATCCCGGAAGAGGACTGACACCCAGGAGAGAGAATTTCAACACACATTTATCACGGGCTCGAAAATGTGTCGAATGTGCTTTTGGTATTCTGTATGCAAAATGGCGATTCCTCTCCAAAGATATGGAAACTGATGTAATCAAAGCCAATCGATTTATTAACTGTTCCTGTGTTCTACACAATATCATCGGTGAGCGAGATGGTGATAGTGATTTTCATTCTCGAGAAGTGATGCAACAGAACGTGAATGAGGAAGCTCATCTTGAAGCTGCATTGAATCGAAGGAACAATAGTTCTAGTGAGCTTGCCAGACAAGTCAGAGAAAAGTTTGCTGAATACTTCGGTGAATTACAGAATGTAGCGTCAGACAATTACGTTTGCACGCAATGACAAGATAAAAAGTGTAAACTGAGTATTTGTAAACTGGTTTATAGTACATAAATATAGCTTATACTTCTACAACTCATGCATTTCTATTTTCCAACAGTTTTGTTTTATATATATATATATATATATATATATCCATCTTCTAACTACTTATATAAAGTTCTATACACTACTATTCTCAAATTAAAGCACAATGGGTGCTATGAATAAATACAAGCAATAGCTTGTAACCTGCAGCTCCAAGCAAGTTGAGAATCGAGCATCAGGTCGTGGTTTGGTATAAATAAAAAACTCCCCTCTTCGATGAGCTATTGCTATCACCTACCAAACTTTTGCTCAGTGACCTTCACCACGACACATCATCTGAGTAAACAAACACGCCTATTCTTCTGTCAGGAGGCGATTTAATCTTTGTTGCAGTTAAATATACATATACTCATTCATGTTAATCATACTCGGATTTATGAAACCTAATAGAGGTACAGATTTTAAATAACATAATTGTAATTAAAGATTTCGCAAATTAAATAGACATTGAGATTCACCCAACTTTCAACAGATAACGTTCATCCCCTTTCTAAATCCAATCTTTTATTTCCTTATTTGATAGCATTACAAACGTGTCACCAACTGAATATTGAAAGTACATTGATATTTTCTGCATCTGTATAAAATATCACTACGTAATTCCAGAAATTTATAATATGTTATCATGAATTAAAGTTAAATTGGGTGAAAGAGCTTCATTTCGTTGAAAGTTAAATTTAAGTTTGGTTTTATATGAAATTCTCTAGTTATAATCTGCTCTACGTATTCATTTGTATATCGCTTTGATTATATTACCAGTCTTCCGGTAATAAGAGCGGATCGCTATGACCTCACTCACATTCTGTTTATAGTACCCAGATGAAAACACGTCGGGATCTTTTCAGCATTGTCGAAGGTCCACATCGTGTTTCATTTGCCCGTGGAAGAAAATATTGCGCAACTTTGTAGAATTTTCTCTTTTAAATAACTGTTTATATCTGCACACATCCGAGTCCTTGCGTCTTGAAACAATTTTTAATTTCTCTATCACTTACGTATAACAAGTAGAGGAAGTATTGCATTCTACGCAAAATTTCGATACCGAGATTTCATCAGAGGTACACGTTTTGAGAGTGTCTGAATTAAAAAGAAAATTTTTTAGCAAATGTGTGTATGAACAGCATAAATAAAAAAAATAGTTTTCAAACGTAGTATCCTCCAAGATGTGATAAGATTTTCAAGAAAATTCCTCTATCCCAAAACTATCCCTTTTCTCAAAAATGGCTCCAACAATTTTGATTAAAATACGCTATTGTTTAAGATATTTGCATGGCATATATAATTAGGTATATCTCGAATTTTCTGGGAATAGCCTTTAAAGTGCTCTTCATTCTGAATGACTTTTATGTAACTGCTAAACTGTTAAGAGATCCTACAAAATCCTACTACGCATCTGTGTATGAACAGCGAACTCTGAAAGGAAAAGTCGTTAAACAACAAGTTTGGCATTTAAGTTCATACCTTTCAAACATGCGTCAGGAAGATTTTCAATAAAATCCCCCACCCCAAACTACCCTTTACATGGAAACTTTATCCAAAAGCTTTATTTTCTCGAAAATGACTCTTAACGATTTGGATTAAACATAACATGTTTAAAATATTTTCATGTCAAATGCATATATTGCATTTCCTGGGAATATCCTCTGAAGTCCTCTTCATTTTGAGTAACTTTTGCACAATTACTAAACCATAAGATCTATCTACAAAAAATCTTACTGCAAAAAGAAAATTGTTCTCGTTAAAGCACACAATTTATGTCAAAGCATTTCTTTTTTTAAGTTAACCATTCCTGAGATATTCCTTGTTATTGGTTTAAACTCTCAAATACCTACTTATAATTTGAAGTGGTATACTTGTAATCTATTTATTTATAATGTTATTTGTGTATGTGTGTTTACTCGGCGTGGTGAAGCCATTTTGTGACGTGATTCTTTGTTAGGTTTGTAGCTCCATCTGGTGTTAGCAATTTGCGGTAGTATTAGTGTTCGTTTGAAATAATGCTACTGTTATTTTATTTAATTTTGGTTTACTGTCCTCCGGCTAGCTATGATCTTTTTGGTCGAGCACTTCTCTTTATACAGGTTGTGTAAATGGAAAGGAATCTTTTATCCAAAGATAACACTGATGAAGGAATTTGTTTTACACTTTTATTGTCGAACACAGTCACTATCACATTTACACATTGATCTTGACACTCGCCAAACTGAAACTGTTATAATAACTTATTTACTGATCATTCTTAATTCGCGTACTTCAACTTTTTGTGTAATTAACTTTATAACACTTGAGAATTTTCCTAACTCTGCTATGCGTAACTTGCGAATTGATAGCCGACGTGTAGCATACAAATATTTTCGACGAACTGACGGACTCTACCTCTAACCTAGCCCTTTTATACTCCTACACCCCGATATGCCTAAAGATTATAACTGAGCTGCAATTGGCTAATAAAACGCGTCAACATTAGCGTCTATTTTTATATCCAATGAAAATTATGAATACATATGCTCTAGGTATAATGTTCCAGCAAATTCTACAGAAAAACGCGCCAACATTACGTAACTTCCTCGTCTCTAATAATGATAAACAGCTCACCCCCTCGCTGCATTATTGCACGCTATTATTGTCAGTTTCAGTAAGGCCGTATAAACTTACTTCTCAACAATAATTACAATCAATAAACATCTCAAATCAATGTCACACAAAAATGCATATTCATACTGTAATCATTCTTTACATTTAAGTAATTTGTGATACAAAGCTGGAATAATAAGCTCTTGTAAGTATAGTTTGTAGAAGAATGATTAGAGAAAGCCATGGGAATGTAGAACATCAGGATTCTTTTTTCCGCGATTATCTAAAAAGAACGGTATTTCAAATCCATTGAATAGCGACCCATATTTACAATATTTGACTATCCCTTTAGTTTACTGCATTATTCGTATCCCTACAATTACAGTTTATCTCGATTAACAAGTAGATACCAAGAATAAGCTTTTGTAAGAATTGCTTGTAAAAGAGTGATAGAGAAGGTCGCGTGAATGCAAGTCGTGTGATTTTTATTTTCCTCTCTGGAACCACGATCATGAACTCCACATGGTAGGGGAAGGTGGGGCAAGAGTGCCATATCGGGTAAGAGTGTCACCCCCCTTTAAGTGCAAAAATATGGGCTTAGTGACTTTGTTGCAAGGTTGGGTACACTGAGTTAGATGGCATGTTTGTTGGGCTGTGCATTATAGCAGCTCTAGAAATTTATTGTTTTTGTTGTATAATAAAGTACTTTTTCATAATTGTGATCTTATATTTCCATGACAGGAAACCCAATTTATTCCTAGGTAAGGTAGTTTCTGGTATATCTCAGTTATTATGGTTTAACCCCACTTATATGAGAATCCATTTGCACGCGAAGAGTTAGTAGTGTATGCAGCCGCCACTCCATGGTGTCACCAGATGTAATCCCTTGCAGCTGGGGGCAAAAGTGTCAGCTGACTCTGGGGCAAGAGTGCCAGAGTGACACTCTTACCCCGTACTGTGAACATAGTACAAACAATTCATTGTAACAAAATTTATAAATCATAAATACAGAGAAAAATGGATAGTGAAAATACCGAAGATTCAAGCATCCTGCCCATAGAGAATGATAAGAGAAGGAATGCAAAGGAGTTCATTCCTATAGCTTCTACTTCGAGGGAAAGCTTTTACTTAGTTGATGAAAAGGAAGCAGATAAAATTAAACCTGTTTCCAAAACTCCAGCATTGAAACTATTTCCCCACTTCCAATTCATAGAAGACCTTTTCCTAAAACTCCAACCCTAAGAGGAAGAAAACCTGATAAATCGGTTATTCTGACCAGCAGCCCACATAAAAAATGCTTTAAAGCAAATAAGCTTGTACTAATCGCTCAACTACCACAAAGGTTCTGTTAAAATCAAAGATACAGAAGAAGAAACCAAGGTGTGATACTGCAACGTCACAGAGAACTACTGAAGACCAGAAAAAAGACGATGTCTACTTTTGCTTAATTTGCCAAGAAAGGTTATCAGATCTACCTGATGAGTCAATGATTCAGTGTCAAGAATGCAAAGGAATGTCTCATACAGATTGTACAGACTTTAATGACGTGAAAGGAACCTTTATTTGTAATATTTGTAGGGAATAATGTCTCAGTTTGTTCAATGTATGTGACACTCTTACCCCAGCCAATGCGGCAAGAGTGTCAGATGACGTTTCTTTATGTAAATCAAAATATCTCAGAATGTTTGGGAGAGTCTGTCTTAATACTTTATCATGTTCTTGTGTAATGATAGCTTATCTTATATACGGGAAAAAAATACGTATGATTCTGTTTAGAGGAAGAAAATAGTGTTTGAACCTTAACATGGCACGCTTGCCCCACCTTCCCCTATTAAAATGCAGTTGGGCAAGCTGAGGTACCTACGGAGGTACGTCAAGAAATAGCAAGCAAAAGCTTACTAAAGATAGTGAGAAATGAGCTAATACTTGCTTTTATTTATACCACTCATGTGTTAATAACTATATAGTATAAACAGAGCTTTATTTGGCATTTAAAATAGCCTATAATTGAATGTAAACCAAATTCACCAGGAATATTTAATAGAGCCCCAATATCATCCCAAGCTTTCTTCGTCACCGCAACATTTTTAAAATTCTTGTCACGGTCATTCCACAAGAAATTTCTGGTCTGCACCTCCGAAATCAAGACGTCTTTTTCATCTTTGGAGAGCACTCGGTCGGTCATGTTAAAACACTTGATCTAAGCGGCGCGTTGAGAATCTCAAACAATACTGAGCGTTGAGCGACAGGTAGTGAAGGTCCGCGCGGTCCCTTCCCCATCAATTTGACGCGCCGCTCACACTGAGGACAACCGAACCTAATCTCTATTGTTTGCAATTACCGCCCGGCGTGCCGCGCAGCTCGACGCTCGCAGCCTGGCCGTACCCTAAGGTTCATACGGCCCTCTAGGAAGAATGCACACCACCTGGAGATATTGTTACGGTCCATACAATAATCCCCATACATGCCACACACGTCCCTGCGAATATCACTCGGTTTATGCCCTTTGGCCCACAAATATCGAACCACACCTCTCTGCTCTTCACTCGTGACAGTAACATGCGCGCCATCCTTGTTTCGTAGTTTACGCTTCTCTCGCTAGAGCTGCACATGAAACAAAAAGTACCCTCTGTGGTGAGAACTTCAAACTATATCTGTGTGAATTTGCAACATTCCAGCTGCAATACCAAGGCAGAAAAAAATATTGTGGTTTACTTTTCGATCCGCCCTCGTACTTTAGCTCAGTCGTGAACAATCTGCTCTCATCAAGGATTTTATTACGTGTTTAGGAAAGGCAAGGCAATTTAAACCATTAACAGAAAAAATAATGATATTCACCGAAAAGTGATTTATTTTCTTTCAGGCAATTGAAAAATATAATGTAGAACAATATTTACCTTAGTCTTTCAATTTCATTCACTCCGTTTTTACTTTATCTACTACGTATAGTAAATAGGGAAAGTATTGTATTCCACCCAAACATTTGATGTCGAGATTTCATCGGAAATACATGTTTTGAGGCCTCCTGAATCCAAAATAAGTGGTTTTAGAAAAAGGACAGCGTATGTGTGTCTGTGTGTGTGTGTGAACATCATAACTCAAAAACGGAAAGACGGATAAATACCAAACTTGGTATTTACGTTTAATAGCTTCCAAAGATATGATACGAAGATTTTCAAGAAAATCCCTCCACCCCAGACTATCCTTTAGATGAAAGATTTTTCGAATCTTTTTATTTTCTAAACAAATGGCTCTAACGATTTTGATCAAAATACCATATACTAAAGAAATTTACATTACAAATAAAATATATATCTTGAATTTTCTGGGAATAGCCTGGGAAATCCACTTCATTTGGAAGAAATTATGTATAATCTTATATAACTGGTAAACGTTAAGCGATAGACGAAGACTACTACACAAGAAATGTAGATCTCTTTAAAACATACAATTTATTTCAAATAAGTGTTTTTGTAGCATCAGCTATTTCCGAGATATCCGTTATTAATGGTTCGATTTGTCATTCTTTTTAAGCCCCATAGATTTTCGGTTGTTTCTCATGATTGCACGGAAACAGTATGGAATTTTAAGGCCAGCATATAGCTTCCAGTTCTTAAACTTTTTACCATCGGTGTTCTCTTTGTATCTCTAGCGAAATGTGTAATGCAGCTATTTCTACAAAGGTTTATTTAGATTAAAACGAAGTAGGTAGAGAAATAAGCTTAAGTAAGAATAGATTGTATACGCAGTAATAAACGATAGAGGGTAGAAAAGTCATATGAATGTATCACATCAGTTTTGTTGCTTTTGAGGGCTGATTCTTGGTATTTCACAAATCTTTATACAACTATTTTTTCATATGACACAATACAATACGCGTTACAATTTAAATAGCTTTCTTTGAGCGTTGCTCAGGATGTCTGCTTTTCAGCGAATTTTTTCTCCAGCTAATAAAAAACATGGACGTTATTTACTTCTCTTTGGTTGCTATGTGAGACGAAATAAATTATAACTTATACACAAATTCTTTAGTTAATATATGGTGTTTTAATAAAATTCGTGAGAGTCAGTTTTAGAAAATCAAAATTTTCGAAAAATCTTCCATGTAAAGGATAGTCTGGAGTTGGGGGGATTGTCTTGAAAATCTTCCTGTCGCATCTATGAAAGGTACTGAACTTAAACACCAAGTTTGGTGTTCATCCGACTTTTCGTTTTTGAGTTATGCTGTTCACAGACCCACAGATCCTTTTCCTATAAAAAATTGCTTTCAGGGGGCCTCAAAGCATATATTTTGATGAAATTTCGATATAGAATTTTTGGGTGGAATACAATAATTCCCGTTCTTACTATACGTAGTAGAGAAAGTAAAAATCTGAAGTGTTGCATTCACATGACTCTACTCTTGTGAAAACTATTTATACAAAGGCTTATTCTCCATCTACTTCATGTTAATCGAGATAAACATTTGCAGAAACTTATTGCTAATTTTCTTGTGGGTGCAAGGGGCATACGGTAGGATTTAAGCGATAGTCAAATCTTTTAAGAGCTGGTTGCTATGTGAGGCATTCCCTTCTCTTTGCATGTCCAGAACATGAAAAAAAAAAAAAAAAACGAATTCCCATTTGAGAAAAAGTATTAAGTATTGGAAAATTCAAACAAATAACAAGGAATATCTTGGAAATGGTTCACTCGACAAAAAAGAATGTATACGACATAAATTGTGTGCTTTAATAGGATCTACATGTTTCGTGTAGTAAAATTTTGTTTATCTCTTACGGTTTACCAATTATGCGGAAGGCATTCAAAATGTAGAGGACTTTTGGGGACATTCCCAGAAAAATCAAGATATACATTTCATTTGCCGTGAAAATATCTTAAACATAGGATATTTTATCAAAATCGTGAGAGCCATTTTTGAGAAAATCAAAATTTTCGAAAAATGTTCCGTGTAAAGGTAGTCTGCGGTAGGAGGATTTCCTTGAAAATCCCCGTGTCGCATCCGAAGATACTAAACTCAAATACCAAGTTTGTATTTATCAGACTTTTCGTTTTTGAGTTATGCTGTTCACACAGACACACACACACACACACACACACACACACACACACACACACACACATGGACGTGTTTACAAAAATGCTGTTTGGATTCAGGGTACCTCAAAACATGTATTTTCGGTGAAATCTCGGTATCGAATTTTTGGGTGAAATGCAATGCTTCCTCTAATTACTATACGTAGTAGAGAAAGTACCTAAGCTTTAGTAAGTATAGTTTATATATCCACTAATAAAGAGAGGGTGGAGAAAGTCACGTGAATGTATTACAGACTTTTTACTTTCTCTACTATACTTGCAGTAAGTAGGGGAAGTACCTACCGAGTTTTCACCCGAAATACATGATTTGAGCCCTCTGAACCCCTCCCCCCAACAAATTTTTAGAAAAAGGTGTGTGTGTGTGTCTGTCTAGCTGTCTGTGAACAAAAACAATACCAGTTCAGTGTCTTTCAAAGATGTGACGCGAAGACTTTCAAGAAAATCCCCCAAACCAAACTACCTTTTACATTAAACATTTTTTATTATTTTCTATTTTCTCAAAAATGGCTCTAATAATTTTTGTTAAAATACCATACGATTAAGATATTTTCTTCTTCGTTAATTTGACGCAGTAATTTGTATCACAAATTATGTAACTGTCAAGAGTGATTATAGTGTGACATTGATTTGAGATGTTTGATGATTGTAAGCATTGTTGAGAAGTGGGTTTATACGGCCTTACTGAAACTGACAATAATAGCGTGCAATAATGTAGCGAGAGGGTGAGCTGTTTATCATTATTAGAGACGAGCAAATGACGTAATATTGGCGCGTTTTTCTTAGAATTTGGGGGAACATTTTTCCCTAGAGCATATGTGTTCATAATTTTCATTGGATATAAATATAGACGCTAATGTTGGCGCGTTTTATTAACCAATAGCAGCTCGGTTATAATCTTTAGGTATATCGGGGTGTAGGAGTATAAAAAGAGCTAAGTCAGAGGTAGATCCCTCCCATCACACACAATCCAAACAAAGCACAAGAAGTACAGACATGGGTACAAAACTGGATGGCGCAGAAGCGTGAGCAACATCACCCACATATAACACCGCAGGAAGTGTACAAGCTCATTAGGCAATTGCCTAATGGGAAAGCCGCCGCCCCGGACAAGGTGACTAATGAGGAACTCAAACATCTCCCGAGAAAAGCCCTGGTGCAACTCACCAAGATTTTCAACGCCTGTTTGAGGTATAACTATTTCCCAGCCACTTGGAAACGAGCCAAGGTGATTATGCTGCCTAAGCAAGGGAAAAGCACTAGGCAACCTCAAAATTACCGCCCCATTAATCTCCTGTCTACTATTGGCAAATTGCTTGAGAAAATTATACTTTATCGACTACAAAAACAAGTTTCGGAAACTAATGAATTTTCAAAATCTCAGTTTGGTTTTAGAAAAGCACACTCTACGGAATTACAGCTCTTACGGCTTGCTGATGACATAACCGAGCAATTTAACAATGGGGCTTCAACGTTGGCGTTATTTTTGGACGTAGAAGCCGCATTCGACCGGTGCTGGCATAATGGCCTGCTTTACAAACTGCACCACAACTTTCCCGGCCTCCAGGATTATATGTTCTTAATTCAAAATTACTTAGAAAACCGGCGCTTCTACGTCCAAGTGGGCCGCTCCTCCTCCCGGGAGCGAGTTATGCGGGCTGGCGTCCCTCAAGGGGCTATAATGTCCCCCTTTTTGTACATATTATTTACTAATGATTTCCCTGTGGACGCCAGATGCAAAATCGCAATGTATGCTGACGACACTGCAATCTACAACCACCACAAAAATCCTCGTTTCGGCCTTTTGGAAATGCAGCGGTATGTTGACCGCTTCCTCTCGTGGTTCCACGATTGGAAAGTAGAAATTAATGCAAATAAGTGGCAGCTAATTTATTTCTCTAAGCGCGCACGCCCTCCGGCAATGGACCTAACGGTAGGTGGTTAAAGATTGCACTGCCGTCAGCAAATCAAGTACCTTGGCGTGACTGGATCACACAATGCGATGGACAACCCACTTAAAAAATACCGCCAACAAAGGGCGGCAGCGATTAAAGTTATGCGCCCCCGTCTTCCGAAACAAACAGCTTAAATTAAAATCCAAACTTGTTCTATATAAGTCATTTATATTATCAGTGGTCCTCTACGCCTGTGTGGCTTGGGCGAGCGCCTCTAAAACTGCCCTCCAATACCTCCAGACTGTTCAAAACATTTCCCTCAGGAAAATTCTCCACGTCCCCTTCTTCACAAACAATAGAACCCTACATGAAGAAACAAACATGCCAACAATAGCAGATGCAATAACAAAAAGAGGCTGCTCCGTATGAGCGCGCATACGACGACATGACAATCATCTCATTTCCAACATCGGCAGTGGCGAGCCAAAACACCGCAAACATGCGCGAATCAAAATGTTCTGAAACAACACTGGCTCGCCACTTTGCGCGCCCATCTCACCCGGCCCAAGGCCACTCACAAATACGGCAGAGGCCCCCGCCAGATGGCGTCACGCACACTCCGCATCCTGGAGCCGAGGAGTAAACATCGTCTACTGGGACTACTGCTTCGGTCTTCTTGGGCAGCGCAGCAGCATCGTGGGCGAGGCCAGCGCCATCAACCGTCGCTTCGTGTGACACCACAGCGGCAGCTAGCGGCATCTCCCGCAAGTTGCCTATTCACCGGCAGCCATCACCATAGCGGCAAGCAGTGGGCACAGCACCCTCTTCTAGCTTGCCGCTCGGCCGCGAGAGTGCGAGCCGCCTTCACCTCTCCCACTGGCGGGCAGTGGACTAGCTTCTCCTTCTAGCCCGCCAGAAAAAGGCCCGTCCGGGCGAATCGTCGAGCGGAGCCGGGCAAGCAGTGGACCTAGCATCCCCTGCTAGCTTGTCCCTGGTCTCTCGCTAAGGTCCAGCGGTTATTCTCGAGAACAGGTATTCCCACATTTCTTACTACTCTCTTACTGTCATCTATTTTTCCAAGACTTGGACACACTGACTGACGGACCACGAGACAGCGGGTTCGCAAGACCAAAGCCAAGGGTCAGGACCTCTGGTCCGGCACCCAGGGCCGATATGGCTCGTACAGGCGCCTCCCTCGCGGAGGTCCGGTCCTCTGCGGACAGCCGAAGGGCAACCGCGCCGACCCTTGACCCAAATGACGGGCAAGTACCAGGACCCAGCTCCTTCTCCTCTCCCATACTGGGAGCTTCAATCTCGGGTAGGTCCAAGGGATCTAAGAGGAAGGCTACGGCCCCTCAGAAGATCGCTACTGGTGTAACACCAGCAATCCACCCACACCCCTCCTTCACCCCTCTGCCTGATTCGGAGGAGGAGGAGTCCGACCTCGACGGCTTCACTGTCGTCGGGGGAAGGAAAAGGGCACCCCCGGGTTCCAAACCCAACTCGGGAGCTAGCTTGCAGCAACCACCACCACAGGTTACCCAACAACCCCCATCCAAAAGGGGGGCCAAACTACCGCCGATCATAGCGGACTCCTTCAGAGACCATGTAGGAGTTATGCGGCGGCTGGCGTCTAAGATCGCAGGCGGTTTTGAAGCCAGCAGGAAACCACATAAGGTCCACTTACAGACCTTTACGCCCGAGGATTTTGAGGCGGCCAAGCAAGTCCTGAGGGATTTACAGATCCCCTTCTACTCATACTCTCCGCAGCGCCCACATGTGGAGCGCCGAGTCATTCGTGGGCTTGACTCTGAGTGCCACCCAGACGACGTCAGGGCTGCGCTCTCAGAAGAGCACAACATAGTTGCATCGGCTGTGGCACAGCTGAGGAAGACCATTGTCACTGAGGAAGGCCCAGTGAAAGTTCCGATGCCTCTCTACCTCGTCGTTGTGGACAAGGTCCCTGGCGAGGAGACACAGCCCATTGACGCTGTTCGGGTGCTGTTCCACACGGTCGTAAAGGTTGAACGCTTTTACGGCCAAGGTGGACCAGTGCAGTGCCACAGATGCATGGGCTTCCATCACTCCAGCCTGGCGTGTGAGCGCAAGCTTGCATGCCTGCGCTGTGCTGGACCCCATCTTCTGCGGGATTGCGAAAAGGCACCCGAGGAGAAGACATGCGCGAACTGCCGCCAGGACCACGTCAGCGTCTACAAGGGCTGCGTGGCGAGGCAGAGGATAATCGAGAGCCGCCGACAAGGAGCACCGGCACCGGCTACAGTCCGACCGGGAGTCTCCTTTGCGGCCGCTCTCAAGAAGGCGGAGACAACGCTGCAAGGCGTGGAGGGAGCTTCGGCTCAGGAGGCGAGCGCTGCAGTGGCGCCAACAACACCAGCAACGACGGCGACGTTACCAGAGAAGGTGCCACAGCCGGAACAACAGCAACGTCAGACAGCTCGACGTAAGAAAAATAAAAAGAAGAACAAGAGCAAGAAAGGTCCTGCCCCTAGCACCGAGCCGGGCCAACCACAGGCCCCGGCTGCTCAACAGCCACAAGCCCCGCCCACAGTGGCGGCACAACATCCAACGGCCGCGGCAGTGACCGAAACACCGGCGACACATACACCGGCGCCCCCAGCTACATCGACGGTCTCAATGACCAGCTTTGGAGACACAATCTCACAGAGCGACATGGAAGAATTCCGGGCCCTATCCCTGTGGTTCGGTGATCTTATCAAAAGGGCCCTACCTGCACTCAGGAACTGCAAACTGCAGCTAGCCAACCCACAGTTGAGCCCCATGCAAAAGCATAAAGTCATGCTCGAAACGCTGGAGCATTTGTTCCCTAATTCCGCTTCGTAATGGCTGCCAGACTCGTCCGGAGGCCATTACGAGCTGCGTTCTGGAACGCAAACGGATTAAGGGGGCATTATCCCAGCGTACTTGAGTTTGTCAACTCCTACGGAATTGATATTCTAATGGTCTGTGAAACACACTTGATTGCTGGTACTAACTTTTCGCTGCCAAGTTACGTCACCCATCGGCAAGATCGGGTCGGCCGACCGGGGGGCGGTACAGCTATATTCATAAAAAATCATATCACGCATACACCCTTCCCTCTCCCTCCACTACAGCATGTGGAAGCCTGTGCCATTCGGCTTGCCATTGGCGGGCTAGACACTTTGCTGATAGCGGTTTATGACCCCCCAGACCATCGCTTCTATGAAGCAGATTACCGGACCCTACTCAACCTACACCCAGTGGTATGCATTGCAGGAGACCTCAACGCGAAGCACGGGCTCTGGCACAGCCGCACGGCTAACCAGAAAGGCCGCGGACTCTACCGCCTCATCAGCGGAGATCCAAGCCTAATCGCGCACGGACCGAATGGGCCTACGTTTTATCCGGCCCGCGGCAGGCCGGATATTCTCGACATCATGCTCACCAAAAACGTTCCATTCCATCTAGAGCTCTCGGCGGTAAACGAGCTGGATTCCGACCATGACCCTGTCCTGGTGGATTCCAACGTTTCAATGCCAGCTTTGGTCAGCCCAGACTGGGTAAACGAGGTCGACTGGGACGCAGCCGTCCAAGAATTGAACCGGTTTGTCGACCCGCGGCCACGTATCGACTCCATCGATGCGCTGGAAGCGGCGGCGGCAGACTTCTCCCAACAGATCCTGACTGCGGTACGTGCACACACTCACCGCATCCCGTCTGACATACCCAACCCGAGAACCATACCTAATGAACTCCGGCAGCTGCTAAAAGCCAAGGCAACTGTACGGAAGCTATGGCAGCGTTTCCGCCATCCCAGGATAGGGGCAGTATACCAGCGGTTCAAAACCCTGGCAAGGCGACTGCTCCGTGTGCACAGGAAGGTGGCCTGGGAAAGAACTATGGAGACCGTAAACCTACAGGAAAAGAAACCATGGCGGATTATCAAATCCTTGAGGAAGGATAAGACGCAGTACCAGCATCCTCTGCACGGCACTCGCGGGAGACTCGCCTTCGAGCCCCGCGAGAAAGCCACAGTGTTTGCAGACCATTTAGAACTCCAATTCGAACCGCGGGAGGACCCCCAGGACGAAGACTTTACTGAGCTCGTGGAAGCGACTGTGGACTACCTCTATGAGGAACCACAACCGCGCCACGAGGAGGTCCATCTTCCCATAGTCACCCCTAAACAGGTGGCTTCCGAAATCCGAAAACTCAACCCGAATAAATCCCCTGGACATGACGGCGTCACGGCGCCCATGCTCCAGCACCTTCCCAAGAAGGCCGTCATCCATCTGACGCGGATTTTCAATGCATGCCTTCACCTCCGTCACTTTCCAACTAGTTGGAAGGAGGCGCGGGTGGTATGCATTTTAAAGCCCGGCAAGGATCCGGTCTTTCCATGCAGTTACCGATCCATCAGCTTGCTCCCAACCGTCTCAAAAGTATTTGAGCGGTTGCTCCTAGCCCGCCTCACGCCTCTATTTGAGGAAAGGCAACTCCTACCGGACCATCAGTTTGGTTTTCGCCATGGGCACTCCACCACCCTGCAGCTGCTGCGACTGGCCAAGAAGGCCTCCCTGGGCTTCCAGGAGAACTTCAAGACCATAGCAGTGCTGCTGGACGTAGAGAAGGCCTTTGCCACGACGTGGCACCAAGGCCTTTTATACAAACTCAAAGAGTCAGACATCCCTCCCGCCTATCTTGCCCTGATAAGCAGTTTCCTTCGGGATCGCACATTCAGGGTGAGAGTGGAGGGGAAGGTTTCCTCAGTCCGTCCCATAGCCGCTGGAGTCCCGGAAGGCAGTGTACTGTCCCCGCTTCTCTTCGCGGCCTACATGTCGGACTTCCCCACGGAACCCAGGACTGTTACGTGCCAATATGCCGACGACGTCCTCATAATGGCACAGAACAAGAATGCCCGATTCTGTTTCCCTCCACTGCAGCGACAGCTCCGAGCCATTGGCAGGTGGAGCGAAAAGTGGAGGATGGCCATCAGCCCGGGGAAGAGCTCTGCACTTCTCCTGGCGAAGGTCCGTCGGTGGCGGCCCGAGCGGCCTCTGAGGTTGCGGCGGAGGAGAATCCCCTGGGTTACCTCAGCCAAATACCTTGGAGTCACGCTCGACCGCGGCCTCACATTCGCGCCACATGTCAGGGCAAAGGTCGGCCTCGGCCACTCTGCGCTCAGGCAGCTGTACCCTGTATTCCGCTCCACAATGCCCATACGCCTCAAGCTACGCCTATATCAGGCGATTATCCCGCCCCTGATTCTTTACGGCTGCGAGGTCTGGGGATCGGCGGCAGCGACCACCATCCGCAGACTGCAAACCGTTCAGAACAGGGCGCTTCGGATGATCTATGATACCGGGCGTAGATTCCCATCACATATCCTACATACCCATTCCGGTCTCCCATACATCGTGGACGTGGTGCGGGAGAGAACCCGCACCATGTACGCGAAACTCACCTACCACCCCAACCAGCTGGTTAACTCTTTGGGCCGCTATGACCATAAGGCGCCACGGCGGAGGAAGAGCTACCGGTTGCCGAAAGACGGCTTGGGCCCCCGAGGCTGAGGTCTACCAATCCCTCATCTCACAAACTTCCCCAAGTTAAGCAGCATTGGGCCCGGTCGCTGGCTGGATGAGTTACCATCTATCAGCGACCCGCCCTGCCGCCAACTTGAGTACCCCCATCCCATTACCTGTATTCCCATCTTGCTTTGCTGCCATGCCGGCCTGCTTAACTTGACGACCACACAAGCGGTCGCCCAAGTTAAGCAGCATTGGGCTTGGTCACCACATGGTCGCTAGTCCGCCCATGAGGAAACCGCCGAGACCCAGCCAAATGGTGGTGCAGAAAGCTAAACCCCGCCCTAGACAAACATAAATCAAAAGCTTGTGTATATTCTTTTAAACCTCCTTTATCGCACAGGTAAAGCCGCATACGCGGCTAGGTACTGTGGCGATTATATTCCGCCCAGGTAAACCTGGGCGACCTGTTCTCGATTGCTGGATTGCTGGATTGCCAGATGGCGTCCCCTCCATGGAGGATACAAGCTGCCGCACAGCAAAACCGCGGACTTGTATATATTGTATATAGTCAGTGTTAAGTGTTTTTTCTTTATTTCGTGTGCTAGTGCTTCTGTGTGTCGGAACTGGGACGTGCAGCGCATGACCAGGAATGCGTGAGTGAGCCTGTGTGTGTGTGTGTGTGTGTGTGTGTGTGTGTGTGTGTGTGTGTGAGTGCGAGCGTGTATATATATTATGTGTAATGTGTATATGTGTGTGTATGTGTGTAAGAAAAAAAATTGTTTCAAATTGAAAAAAGAAACAA